>CM046423.1:1639725-2239725 GCA_025506505.1 Flaveria sonorensis
AACGGCATTTATGTTTCGTTTTTTTAATAAAAAATCACGTATATTATCAATGTCTCTTTTACTTGAACTATGTTGCCCGAGTTAATATTTCAATCTATGTTCACAAAGTATCGTTTATACAGATGGCGTGCTTATTTATACATATCTTCACATACTATGAACGTATTTCAATGATTATAATTGGATCATATCTAACCTTTGATCATAGCAACGTATTTCACAAAGTATCGTTTATACATGTTTAATTTAATACCAATGATTATAATTAGATCATAGCTAACCTTTGACGAATGTAATCGACCCTAACCATCATAATTGAACGTATTTGATTTTGTTTAACACTCATTTATGATAACTAAATATAAACAAATTTAACTTATCTTTAACAATCATAATTTCTCGTAAATTATCATCAATGTATATAATTTAACACTGATATTCATAACTCGATCATAGCTAAACTTTTGTTTCAAAAAAATCACATTTAATAAGATTATGTTCCATTTACAAAATAAATTATTTTAAGAAAATAATACAAACATACACACGGTTAATTAAATAATAATATTTATTATATATTATTATTATTATTATCATTATTACTACTTATAATAATAATATTATTACTTATGATAACAATAACAATAAAGTGTACATAAATTAATAATAATAATAATAATAATAAATTTTATTAATATCATATTTAAGAAAATCATAAAACTTTATGGCGACGACATGTCGTCACCATAGAGTTTTCATAATGGCGGGACTATTTTCCTCCTAGTTATTTCGGGGGAAAAAAAGAAAAAAAATTATTTTGACCTATGGCGACGACATGTCGTCGCCTTAGGTCCACACATAATTTTTAAAATTCTATAATTATTTAAAATAAATCAAAATCTAAAAAAATAGACCTATGACGACGACTTCTCTACACCTACGGCGACGACTTCTCTACACCTATGGCGACGACATGATGTTGTCGCTATAGTTCACCCTAAGGCGACGACAAGTCGTCGCCATAGGGCTAGAATAGCCAAAAATTAAAGTAACCCTATGGCGACGACATGTCGTCGCCTTAGGGTGACCTATAGCGACAACATCATGTCGTCGCCATAGACCTAGTCGCGATAGGGTCTTTTTCTTGTAGTGCATTAGAAAGTAACGATAATCTAATCTACACATAGTACTGGGAGCAAACACCAAAATATCGCACTGTATAATGTGTGAAGGTATAATAGTGTGACAAGCAACCGTAGAAAAATACAATTTACTAGATTTAGATGCTTGATAAGAGTTACCGACTTTTTAAGAAGTTATTCGACATGGGTAAAAAGAAAAATAAAACATATACAATGTGTGGTGGTGATGTGTAGGGGTGCGGAAATATATCCGTATCCGAAACTGAACCCAAAATATCCGAAAATCTGAATCCAAAATATCTTAAAGTTTGGATATCCGAATTTCGGAGATCCAATTTTTCGGATTCGCGTAGTTCTTTTGAAATTTTCCAGATATTCGAAGGATTCGCATAGAGCTTTTGAAAATTTTCGGAAATTCGGATATCGGAATTATACAAAATATTTTCTTAGAATATTAATTATTAATTATTAATCTCAGATATTATAAAGAAAACCGGATATCCAAAAGTTTTTCTAATAAAAAATATAAAATTTTATAGAAATTATCAAATAATACATTTTTTAAAAATTCAGTGAACGGATATCCGAATCCGAATCCGAAATTTCGAATATCCAAAATTCGGATATCAGGAATTCTGGATTCGGATTCGAATATTGAAATCCACTATCCGAAATTTTCAGATATCCGAAAATCCGGTTATCCTATTTTGAACTAGAGATGTTCATCAGATAGGATTTTGGATTATTCGGATTTGAAAATTTCACAACCCTATCCGAAATCCAATCTGATCCAAATAAGGATATCTCTATCCGATCCGAATCTATCCGAATTCAATTCGGATCGGATTCGGATCGGATTCGGATATATCCGAATAATCCGAATTATCCGAATAAACCAAATAACATTTTTTCCTATTTTTTTGTTTGAACAAAAATTCAAAACTAAAATATAATAGGTAATTGTATAAGACATGAATATTATAATATTTAATTTAGAACAACATCGAATATTATATAACTGTTTAGGATTAGAGGATTAGAACGTGTCAAGATTTTTTAGTATTGAACTGAAACCATAATAGGTAGTTGAGTAATGAATATTAGACTAAAAACATAATTGAATTCTCATTTGGATTAATCGGATATCCGAATAATCCAAATAAAAAAATTATGAAATCCGAAATCCGAAATCCGATCTGAAATCCGAAGAAGGAATTCGGATCCGGATGAGATCCGATCCAAATATCCGAATAAGGATTCGGATCGATTTATTCGGATTCGGATACGGATCGGATTTCGGATATTTTCGGATATCGATTTTTTGAACACCCCTAGTGATGTGGACATGGAACAACACCAACAAATTATCTAACAAACTCTACATATATACATTACACTCAGTGTCATATATGTTTCTACTATTTCACACCTTGTCAATATATTGACCAAGGATTGTCACCTACACGTGACACTCTTAGGTTAAATCTTCACATTGCTACGCTTGTTTCATTTGAAGAGGCACGTTAGAAGTATTGTATTGTATTGTATTGTATTGTATTGTATTGTATTGTATTGTATTGTATTGTATTGTATTGTATTGTATATCACGGGAAGATACTCGAAGTGAACTTGAAAGATACTTTGTCAGGTCTGGTGTTGGCAAGGAAGGGATAGTACAGGCAACCAACGAACATATATTTTCATTAACTAATAAAAATCATAGTCTGTGATCATTATATATTCATTAACTAAACTAGAAGGAAATTTTAACTCATTAAATATGAAGTCGTTACTAGATGTGATAAAATACGTACCATTAGCTATCCTAACAATATATCAAATTCACAAACTACCATATAGTCATAGAGGTATGTCTAAATAGTAGTTTTTTATCTAAAAAATGTGGGTGGAAAACGTATATACTAAAATAGATGATTTGAAAAATTATCACTCCTAATTTATTTATACATACTAATAAATGAAGGTTTTTGAGAGACATGTGTCACAATTCTAAACTACGTACTTAAATCTTATTTATCCGTTTCTATTTTCAATTAAATAGTTACATTAACTACTAATAATATTATTAAATTCTTTTTCGTATTAAAAACATTTCTTAATAGATTAAGAAAATGATTTTTCTACAAATGCAAATTCAAAAGAAAAAAAGTTTTTATAAAATAAGAAGGTTTTTTAAAACATCAAACTTTTTTAAATACGAAATATTTAAAACCTATGTTTTTTTTAAAAAAGTATATTTTTCTATAAAAGAATAATAGTTATAGTTCAAAGTTATAATAAGAAAAAAATTAAAAATGATATTTTTTTTTAAAATGGTTTGTTTTAACACAAAATGTTATGGAAAAAACTTTTTTTAAATAAAACAAAAAATGATATCATCATCGTATTTCTTAAAATTTTTACTGATAATTAATTTTAATTATATTTTATCTCAAAATATCATTTTATAATTCATAAATATTCGTTACTAACTATTTTATATTTTATTTATTGAAACGTGTAAATACTAAATACTAACCTAGTCTTATTTAAAAAGATTCCTATTTATAAAACTATTCTATGGAATAAGTTATGTTAAATATTTCTAATAAAACTTAAAAAAATATTGAATTGTTAGATTTATAAAAAAATTTATAAAGTTCTATATTTTGATTGCGAACGATGGCTTTAACGTAGTTTTAAGAATTAGATAAACATTTTGTTTCTAAAAGAATTGAGTAAACTATTTAGAAAATATATACTTTGTTTTATCATTATCTTCAACATAACATCTTGAAAATATTTATTTGCATTTTCTTTAAAAAAAATGCTTTTTCTTATTACACGTTCTAAAATATTTAAAAATATTTTTGAAAATAACTATCTAAACATCTTTTATAAAACTCTTTTTTTAATTATCTAGGTTTTTTCTACATTCTTTTTAAAATCCTTCAAAACCTTTAGGTTTTCTTAAACGTCAATTTTAAAAAATGTTCACTTTTTTAAATATCTTTTATAAAGCTTTTTACTTTTCTATAAGTTTTTTTTTAAAACCATTCGTTTTTTCTATACATATTTTCTAAAACCATTCATTTTCCGAAACTTCTTTTTTTGGAATCGTTTGAAAACCTTTTTCTAAACGTCTTTTTTAAACATGCTTTCTAAAATCTTTTGATTTTTTCTGAACACCTTTGAAACCTTTCTCTAAACTTCTTTAATAAATTAATGGTATTAAAAAAAAATACTTATCTAATTTTGAAACGAACTTTTAATATAGTCGAATGGTTTTAAATAGGATGTTAAAAAAAACTGAATGGTTTTTAAGAAGGACGTTCAAAAAAACAAATGGTTTTAAAACCACTATTAAAATATGTGAGCGACATCCTTTCTAAGTTTGTTTTTACATAACTTGAAACACGTAATAATAAAAAGCATTTCTAATAGAAAATATGGATACACTTTTCTATAAACATTTGATATAACATCACTGTCAAACAAAATATATATTTTTAATAGTTTATTTAATTCTTTACAAAAATATTTAAATACTTTACTATTTCTTAAAAGAGATATAGAAGTGTTTAGAAAGGAATTATAAACTCCTTAAAATCTCACAAATCCTAACAAAACTATTTTTATTTTCTTCAAATATTTTATTTAACTTTTTTTCTCAATAGTATTTTTTAATAGAATTAATTTTAATACAATAAAATCACTTACTTTGATAAATAGTTTTTACTAACAGTTATTTGGGAAAAAAACTCCCTAAACACTATATAAGTCAAATTATACTACTAAAATAATAATAACCGTCTTGATTACCAAGATAAAGAAATTCACAGCTAAATAGAATGTAAAAAAGAATGAAGTGTATCATTATCATTTCATTCCACTTAATTGTCATGTTTAGTTCTTTTAAAAGAATAAAATAAATCATTATATTATGTTAGTTGATAGGTTAGAAAAGATGTATTTTGGATTATACTAGTAGAGGTGGTTATTATTGGTGGTGATGGAGGTGGTTGGTGATAGTGCTAGTAGTGGGTGGTGGTTGTTGATGGTTGGTGGTGGTGGTGGGTGGTGGCGGTGGCTATGGTGATGGTTAGTGGTGGCGGGTGGCGATGGTTAGTGGTGGTGTGTGGTTGTGGTTAGCGATGGTTTGTGGTGGTGGGTGATTATGGTTTGTGGTGGTGGTGGTGGGTGGGTGGGTTGGGTGGTGCTGGTAATTGTGGTTGGTGGTTGTTGGTGGTGGTGGATGGTTGTGGTGTGGGGCAGGGCAATGGTGGGTGGTGGTGGTGGTTGGTGGTGAAGGTGGTTGTGGGAGGTGGGTGGCGGTTGGTGTTGGTGGTTGGTGTTGGTGATAGGTGGTGGCGATGGTGGTAGGGGTTGGTGGTGGTGGGAACGAATGTAGGAAGGAAAAAAAAAAGGGGGAAGCGAATGAATAAAATTGATTGTTTAAATGAGATTCCTTGTATAATTGTTAATTCCATTTTATTAACCAATCAACACATACTTTATTATCCTCTAACAATGGTTTATTTCATTTCGTCTGTTACTCCTACGTATCAAACGATATATTAGTATTTACTTAGGCTTGACTGTTAATTTCCAAGATTCTTGAATACCTATTAAAATTACAACCTTCGTATATTCACATGGGGATACATTCATCACCCCCTCCCCTTACAATTAAATCAAACTTCGGTGTACTATATATATATCAAGTTGATCTAGTCTTAATTTCATGAAATTTCAATTCATAACTACTTCATTCTTAGTATCTTAACCTACGTACCTTCAATTTCTATAGTTTATGCCATTTAGAAAAAGACTAATAATATATACTAATTCAATTTTGGTTAACCTGATGTGATAATTGATTATCATTAATTTATTATAACACGTGGTGGTACATTATAATGAAATTTGTAATCACTGCAAACTAAAATATTGTAAGTCAAACCTCTTTGATTGTAATTCTGTCACCTAATACATCTATTGATTGATTTCTTATTCGATGAAAGATAATTCACTAAGCATATGTGTGAATGATGAGTTAAAGTAAAGAAGATCCCCCCCCCCCCCCCCAAAAAAAAAAAAAACCCAATATATATGATTTAGCTCTATAAATATGATCCAGCCTCATCCGTCAGGTACCAAGTCCTCATTTCTCCATATCTAACAAGATGAGAAACATTACTTTCTTTATCTTTCTTGTTTCAGCTTTGCTTATGGTTTCGTTGCCGCAAGAAGCCAATAGTGAAGTAATTAGAGAAA
This sequence comes from Flaveria sonorensis, assembly GCA_025506505.1. Taxonomy (NCBI): domain Eukaryota; kingdom Viridiplantae; phylum Streptophyta; class Magnoliopsida; order Asterales; family Asteraceae; genus Flaveria; species Flaveria sonorensis. The sequence continues at coordinate 1,646,145 of CM046423.1, forward strand.
CCAAAAGGTTGATCGATAAGGTTAACAGAAACGGGCCATATATCGGCATAGTGATCCCTAACCTCTTTGAAATGAACCCTCTTCTCAATTATCCCGAATACAAGTCTAGTAAACTCATCATTGATGTTGGAGGTATGTATGTACTGCAACCAAAATGGACTCTATTGAATAAACTCTTATGGTTGACTTGCCACAAGGTTTCTCTTTAAGCTAGACGTTCAAATTAATAAAAAGTCTAGTTCTTTTATCAAAATATCTTTTATGCCTTGATTGATAAGACGTTGATGCTTCCTTTATGCCTTTAAGATGTTTGTTGCTAATTTGATGTGGTATTGTTTATGTAGGAAGGAGGTTTCGGTTTGGATCAGTTGGCCACAAACGAGTTATTTTGGTTATGACTGGTTTAGGCATGGTATGTTAGTGATTATTTATCAATGTTATTTTAGTATAACTGGATTTTTTTTAAGACAAATTAATAAATTGAAGTAGATATTAATACGAACTATGAGATGTGGTGTGGATACTTGATCAATATCATTCTAATTTTAAGCACTAAAGAACATCTGAGGTACTTCTGAGCGCCAAAAGCCCTTGGGTTAAGGGCACCGCTCTTACGGGATCCATGAGACAAAATCCCCTGGTGGCAGTCTTGCTGGAAGTTGTTTCAAATTTTAATGATTATTGATAATCTATTAAATTTTGATTATTAGAAAGAATTGATAATCATCAAGTTAATACTCATTAATCAGTAGCAGTAGCAACTTATCATTAGTTGCGAATTGATCACTTGCCACTTATCTTGAGATGAGTAGCAACTGAAGCATCTATGATAATTGACCAACAGTTGCATATATTAGTAGAAAAAGTATGATAAATGATAATTTGCAAGTGATCGAGGGGTTTGTTATTGATGTAATTGTTCGCTGCCAACAGTTATAACTACCATCTATTGTACTTTATCACGTGGAGTTGCAACATTTCACACCAAAGGGATTAATTACTTTAGTGTGTTTTAGAAAGAATTATTAGAAATCCATTCTCATTTTTCAAAAGATTTTTTTATCTTATTTAATTATTATATTTTTATATACACGCGAAATTCTTTAATCTTATAACAAAGTCACAATTATAACAAAGTCACGATTAGAAGCTACTCAGAAACTACGAAATTTAAAAACCTTACATGGCACATAGATCGATCGATAATGTTTTCCAAGTTATCATCATGCAAGTTTAGGACTATTGACTATTAAAATAAAGTTGTCTAGTTTTACTCAAATTAAGACTGCTTACTAAACAAAATGGTTATTTTTTCTAGCATGTAAGTCGTTAATAAAAGTTATTTTCTTGTCAAAAAAATAATTAAAAATGAACAAAAACACTCATTCTAATCAAGTGTAAATTTTTGTTTATATTTATACAATTACTGTATTTAATTCATCGAAAAAGATGAAATCGAATTCAACGACTGAGATAATGACATATTATGTAGTGATAATACAAAATACATATAGCTAGCTAGAGAGATTAAAAAACTTCAAAATTAGGTTTGAATTATATTTTACTGCATGCATGTACAACAGCTTAATGCAGGAGTTACAACACAATTATTGTTGAGTTTGTTTGACATAGAAGGAGTTGTACATTATGGAATTGCTGGAAATGCAAACCCTTCACTCAATATTGGAGATGTTGCTATTCCACAATATTGGTCTCATTCTGCTCTTTGGAGTTGGCAGGTAAACTACAAACAAGTAATAACAATAATAATAATAATAATAATAAGTTATTATTAATAATATATAAAGTATAACTAAATTTACCTATTTACATGTCAAAAAATATTTGTCTCATATATTGCAGAGATTTGAAAATGGTCCAGAAGACACATTACCACTTGAAGAGAGTGGAGACTACACTCGAGACATTGGCTACCTAAACATTGCAAACTATTCAACCAATATTGAATCTGATAACTTGTTGAACAACATTTGGTACCAACCGGAGGAAATCTTTCCTGTCGATGGAACACCAGAGGTGAGACAACATGCCTTTTGGGTACCTGTTGACTCGGGTTATTTCAATCTAGCCAAAACTCTAGAGGTAGTTAACATAAACCCTAATTTGAACCCATAACCTTAAAGTTTAACATTCAAATAATGACGGTTAAAAAAATCAACTTTAAAAGATACTAACACACACTTATGGAACATAAACCATTTATATAGTCGTTGACATTAGAAGAATGTTTGAACGAAACAACATGTCTATCTACCGCACCAAAGGTTACTACAGTAGAACGAGGAACAAGTGCTAGCATTTACCTAGATAACGCGGCCTATAGAAGCTTCATTTACGAGAAATTCAACATTAGCCCTGTGGAGATGGAAAGCGCCGGGGTGGCTCTCATTTCATACCAACAAAGGGTTCCATTCATTGTGATTAGAGCACTTTCTGACTTAGCTGGTGGCGGTGAACACTCCAATGAGGCGGATACATTCATCACCCTTGCTGCAAACAATTCTGTCAAAGTCGCGGTGGAGTTTATCAAGTTGGTCCCGTCTCCTAGGAGAAGCGCTTCATTTGCCAGCATTTAGGGCGTGCTTTTTTTTCTAGTTATGAAGTTGTAATAAGTTACACTATTTAAACGTGGTGTAATTAGTTTATCAATCAACTATAATAATCTATTTTGGCAGCTTGATCTTCAATTCGCCATTACTTGAGTTGGATGCATCTCGATCTCCCTTGAAACATTCGTTCATTCATCTCGAAACCCATTACATGAACCTGGAGGAAAATCCTCCTTGGCGTAGGGATACACTCGCAGTTATACCCTATGTTCATGACGTACGGCCACATAACTGTATTTTGCCAGGATTCGACGGGTACCCAATATGAAGAGACGGGTTAAACTTATCTAACTCCTAAAACTAGTGACGCTTCTGACTTATACATACTTTTGACTTTCATATATTTTACTTATAAAATACGTACATATTTGATTACTATTTTTACTTCTAATTTGATATACATGACATCATTGTCTGAAAAAACCTTGTACGAAAAAGTTTTTTGGCGAATTTGCGATAAAGCTTCCACAAAATAGCAACAAGTGCATTTTCGATGATAGATATCTAGTGATCCAACAAAGAGTTAAGAAGGTACACAGCATTTTCTATGACATTTTAAGCCTGTGAAGTATGATATTTTGCATATTATAATATTGCATTCAGTATGGCGTAATGGAGTTTTTAGAGTAAATCCATGTTTGGATGTTAAGGACATCAGACATACTAAATCTTTTTATTAGAAAAGTAGATTTTCTTGAATGTACACATATAATAGTTTTGGGATCATAGTTGACGCTATATGATTGTTCACAAAACAAAGTATTTTTGTTATTATCCTTATAGTTGACGGTTTGCAATCAGACATAGATATGATACGTGAACAAAATATCTTTTAACTCACCGAGTTGGAGCGAGTTTGGTTATTGTGATTTGTTAATCTCATAGTGAGGTCGAAAAGTTTCAAGACTTTCTCGGTTATAAGGCTATAAAATTATGCCAAGCCGTTTAGGTTTTAAAAACATTTAGATTTTAGTTATTTATGTTATTTAATGACTAATATAAAAAAGCATTTAGTTACTAAACCTAAGCAATTGATCATTCGTGCATACGATCAACATAAATTAAATATATTATGTAACTAGATTATAAACACGTACGTGTATCACACGGTAGAATAAAAAAATTAATAGTTACTAATGAAAATTAAGAATAATAAAATAATATTTTGAAATAATATATTATTAAAATTACGAATACGTAAATGGTTCATCTGATAAAACAATGATATATCTTTATTAAACTTTCGCATCTAAAATAATTTATTTTTAAACCTTTCTTTTTTAAAAAATGTTATTGAAAAATATTTTCTGTATATATATCTTGTTTATTTATTTATTTTTTTCAATTTTTATACAAAAACTCAAAAAGACCGATTTAAAATATTTTGTTCTGAAATAGTTTATTGTTTTAGAAAATTTCATATTTTTAGAAAAGTTTTGTTTATGATAAAAGATGTGGTTTTTGAGTTCATTAAAAAAAGATTTTTAAATAGTCTTGATTTTAGAAAAACTAAATGATATATATATATATATATATATATATATATTATTTATGTATGTAATTAATTATATTAAATCTTGAGAAGAGGGGATATTATTTAATTGGTCAAATGATTATATTAATTTTTGAAGCGTAAAATGATATGAGAGTGTATAGAAAGATGACATATGACGTTTCTAAATCTTTTTTTATTATATAGTATAGATATAGAATAATTATATGTTTGAAGAAAACTTGTTTGCTTCAGCTTTTGTGAACTTATTGATTTTTTTGTTTGCTATGTCGCCTTATTTAGACATATGAATTAAGTTTTTATTTCACTGCACGCAAATATCCAACTAGCAGTGGTTATAAAATTAGTTTACCAAGGGGAGACGATGTCGTGACCGGGGAAGGGTGGGAGAAACCTAGGCCCGGGTGGGATTACCTCGCTTTCCCACCCACCCACCCCCCCCCCCTCCCGGGGGGATCTAGTGAGTTTTCGTAATCCCCGAGAATCACCAATGACCACTCCTCTCTTTTTGTGGGTTGCCAATTATAGCACACAGCAAAAAATAAATAAAATATAAAAAAATAAATGGGATGACACTTTACAAAACGGAAAAAACTAAGCAAATTAAAAAAATCTGATATGGCAACTCGGAAAAATTGAGAAACCAGGGACGACTCACTCTCCTCTGGTAATATATATCACCTATCTATTTGGCAACTCTACAAAACTAGTAAATGGCAATTGGCAATATTTTATCATTCGCGTGTATGAAGGATCTTGCATCATTTCCCACTCAAGTAACAATATAATACACATTTCCCCTGCCCCATTGGCACATCTACCAAAAATTTCAACCTTGTTTCCCTTAAAATAATACTTTTTCAATCTTTAATGTTGACACAAAATTATTTCACTTCTTATTGATTTCGATATTTTACATGTTCAAGGCACTTTATCACTGGAATTCATAAGCTTTAGTTAGTTTACAGCAATGGGTCATCAAATTCAGCATATATGCAAGCACAAGAGATTAGTGTGGGTTGTAGCACTGGCTTTTGGTGTGGTTATAATGTTGCAGTACTTTGAATTTCCATTTGGTGGTTTTACATCTTCCTTATTATCCGCAACCAACCATCAACCACCGCGAAGTTCATCGGCTTCTTTAGCATCACCAGTGGCTATTGGTACTACTACGGTAAGGGCTTTTGATAACACCACATGTCAATCTGATGCACCCCTATCGGAAAACTCTTTTGTGTCGGCGGATAACTCATCTGTAAAAGTGGTTCCACCGGTGATAAAGAGTGGTGAGAGGTCTACTATGGACATAGTGACAATAGCAGAGATGCATGACATTTTACGGAGTTATCGTGCTTCTATTCGTTCTATGGTATGCAACCTTCACAACTAACACAAGCATACCCAGTAAAATCTTACTAGCAGTAAATAGTTATTGGTAGGGTGATATGAGTGCAATATTTCCTGTGTCCCAGGAAATAGAGAGGCTACTCCCACACACATTTCTTATGATAACAAGTGTGGTCTAATTAAAGTCAAATATAGTTTGTGATGTAGTTTAGGGGTTTGTTTGTAATTCTCTTATAGATAAGGGTGTTAGTATATCAGCTTATTAGTTTGTTGGTTAATGTTCAGTTAGCTTCCGAGTATTAAAGGGAATTAGTTTGTTAACATTAGGCATTCATTTTGTTATCCAGTTTTACTCTTTCACTCTAGTAATCGTGGTGTGGAATAAGAGATTGAGATCATTGATTATTCATCGATAGTTAATTTTACAACAATTGGTATCAGAGCCTAGGTTATGGCTCGAATCAGAAAAACGATTAATTATTCAAAGAACAAGATGGTATCCACAAAGTTCGAATAAGAAAAGTTTGATGGGAAGAATAATTTTGGACTGTGGAGAGTTAAAAATGCGAGCATTATTGGTGCACAATGGGGTCGTTGATGCCCTAAATGGGGAAGAACGTCTACCAGGGAACCTCGCAGTCAAAGAGAAGAAAGAAAACATGGAGAAGGCTCATAGTTCGATCATCTTAAGTCTTGGTGATCGAGTCTTGAGGGAAGTCTCAAAGAAACTACCGCAACTGGGATCTGGTCGAAGCTGGAGTCATTATACATGACGAAATCACTGGCAAATCATTTGTATCTCAAGAAGAGGCAGTATACCTTTCAGATGATCTCAGGAAAATATTTGGAAGATCATAAAGATGAGTTTAACAAACTCATCTTAGATCTTGAAAACATAGATGTTGAACTTGATGAAGACGATCATACGATCATCTTTCTCACCTCACTTCCTCATCTTATGAGTGTTTTGTAGACACCTAAATGTATGGTAGAGAGACTCTATCAATGGAAGAGGTGTTCGCTGCTCTGAATTCTAAGGAATTAAAGAAACAAACTAAGCATAAGGAAGAAGGTGGAGAAGAGTTACTAGTGAGAGGTAGACCTGATCAAAGGGGCTCAAAGTATAGAAGTTAATCAAGATCCAAGTCAAAGTCTAAGAAGAGGTGTTTTGTGTGCAACTTTGAAAGGCATTATAAAAGGGACTGTTTTGAATGGAAAAAGAAGAAAAATGACGCCAGTGGAAGTCATAAGAGCCATAGCATTAATGCTTCACAAGATGATTCATCCGAAGGGTATGAAAGTTCAGATGTTTTGAGTGTGATTGAAGGAGGGTTCAAGAAAGAATGGGTCATGGACTCTGGATGCTCTTATCATATGACACCCATTAAAGAGTATTTTTCAGACTTCAAGAATTAAGAGCTTGGAAGTGTTAGGCTTGGGGATGACAGGCCATGTGACATTCTTGGCATTGGTACAGTTAGATTAAAGTTAAACAATGGTAGTGAAATGACCCTCAATGATGTAAGATATATTCCTAGTCTAAAGGAAGCCTAATGTCTTTAGGAATCTTTGAGAAAGGGGGTTGTCATGTTAGTCTTAAAGATGTAAAGCCAAGGTGTGCAAAGGGTCCTTAGCATTAGTATCTGGAACTAGGCAAGGTAATAATACCTATGTTCTAGATGGGTATGGGGGTCTGGGAACAGCTACAATGGCTACATCAGATGGCCAGTCTGATACAGCTTTGCTATGGCACAAAAGACTAGGACACATTAGTCATCAAGGCCTTGTTGAGTTATGTGGCCAACATATGCTTGGAAAACTTAGTCAATGCAACTTTGGTTTTTTTGAAATCTGTGTGCTAGGAAAGCATAAGAGAGTGAAGTCTGGCAAGGGGAAACATATTATTAGAGGGAAACTAGATTATGTTCACTCAGATTTATGGGGTCTTGCTAAGGTGAGTTCACTAGGGAAAGCAAGCTATTTCATGACCATAATCGATGACTTCTCTAGAAAGTTGTGGGTGTTAATATTGAAAGCAAAGAGTGATGCCTTAAAGACATTCAAGGAATGGAGAGCCTTGGTTGAAACTCAAACAGAAAGAAAGGTTAAGAAGTTGAGGACTGATAATAGGTTGGAATTCTATGGTGATGAGTTTAACAATTTCTGTAGAGAAAATGGCATTGCTAGGCATTTGATAATAGCTGGCACTCCTTAGCAAAATGGTCTTTCTTAGAGAATGAATAGAACCCTATTAGAAAGGGTGAGATGCATGTTGGCTAGCTCAGGGTTACCAAGCAGTTTTGGGCAGATGTTGTGACCACTGCTGCATATCTGATAAATAGATCACCATCCAGGGCACTAAATATGAACTATAAAGTGTCCAATTAAAGTTTGGTCTGGTTGTAGAGCTGACTATAGTGGGCTGAGGGTTTTTGGTTTAGTAGCTTATGCTCATGTGAGTCGGGGGAAGTTAGAACCAAGAGCTTATAAATGTGTCTTCCTTGGGTATCCGGATGGTGTAAAGGGGAGGCTGTGAAGAGTTAAAGGTACCCCTAAGGTGATTACAAGCAGAGATGTTGTGTTTAATGAGAAATTGTACTATAAAGATATTGTTGGAAATAAAGACAAGTGATCCTGTTCTAACAATCATGTAGATAAGGAAGTGCAATTTGAGGTGGAGCATGAAGTTCATGAAAATCAGCCTGACCAAGGTAGAAGTCAAGGGGAGACCATAATTTTAGATTATAGTCTAGAAAGGGATAGACCAAGGAGAAGTGTAGTGCCTCCCCTGAGGTTCTAAAGTGATGAAAACATTTCTGCAGTGGCTTTTGTTGCTGCTGAACAAGAGTCCATGCATGAACCTTTGACTTTTGTTGATGCCATAAGTTCTAGAGATAGTGATAAGTGGTATGATGCCATGAAAGACTGAATGGCATCATTACATAAGAATGGTACCTGGGAATTAGTAGACAAGCCGAAGGATTAGAAATTAGTGTCATGTAAGTGGTTGTTTAAGCTCAAAGAGGGTGCACTAGGGGATAAAGGTCTAAGATACAAGGCTAGACTTGTAGCAAGGTGTTTACCTAGAAGGCAGGAGTAGATTACACAGAGATATTTTCACCAGTGGTAAAACATACTTCCATTCGAATATTGTTGTCTAGGGTTGCATGTTTTGATCTTGAACTAGAACAATTAGATGTCAAAACAGCGTTTCTTCATGGGTTCCTGGATGAGAAGATTTATATGTCTCAACCTTGTGGGTTTGAGGAACCTTGTCAAGAAGACAAGGTATGTTTGTTAAAGAGATCTTTGTATGGACTTAAGTAGTCCCCTAGATAGTGGTATAAGCGGTTTGATGAGTTTATGATCACACATGGGTTTTGTCGAAGTTCATATGATAGTTGTGTGTACTTTAAAGAGTATATTGCTGGGGAGTTTGTGTATCTCTTGCTATATATGGATGACATGTTGGTTGTATGTAAAGATCAGATACAAGTGTCAGCAGTTAAGAGTTTGTTGATGACTGAGTTTGAGATGAAAGAACTAGGTGTAGCAAAGAAAATATTGGGTATGGAGATCCAAAGGGATAGAGCTCTGAAGCAGTTGACGCTTACTCAGACTACGTATGTCAAGAAGATTCTATCTATCATATGGATAGTTGCAAGTCAGTTAAAACGCCATTAGCTGCTCATTTTAAGCTGTCTAGTCAATGTAGTCCAAAGTTTGAAGAGGATTTTAGTTACATGGAAAGGGTGCCATATGCTAATATAGTAGGCAACCTAATGTATCTTATGGTGTGCACAAGACCTGATCTGAGTATGCTGTCAGTCTGGTTAGTAGTTTTTTGTCATCTCCTGGTAAGTCCTATTGGGCAGTTGTAAAATGGATCTTAAGGTATCTGTCTGGACTAAGGATTGGGGTCTAACATTTGGTGCTGCTTCTCTTGATAATTTTTTTTATTAAAGGGTTTGTAGATGCAATTTTCGCCAAAGTTTTAAACAAGGAGAGATCAATTACCGGTTATGCTTTTAAGGTGTTGGGTAATCTGGATAGTTGGAAGGCTCAGTTGCAGCATGTAGTAGCTTTATCTACCACTGAAGCTTAATATATTGCATTAACTGAAGAAGTAAAGGAGGCTTTATGGCTGCAAGGATTGGTTAATGAGATGGGTGTGAAGTTGTCTCAATCTATGGTGTTTTGTGATAACCAAGGTGCAGTGCAACTTTCTAAAAACAATGTGTTACATGAAAGGACAAAACACATTAATGTGAAACTTAATTTCATCAGGGAAGTAGTGAATTCTAGTGCTGTCATAGTAATAGGGATTGATACTAATGTGAATCCTGCCGATGTCTTTACAAAGTCTTTGCTAGGATCAAAGTTTGAATTCTATGTGTAGAATTTGGGAGTTGGTTAAAGTCTATATTGACTTTAAGGTGGAGATTGTGGTCTAAGTAAAGTTAAATATAGTTTGTGATGTAGTTCAGGGGTCTGTTTGTAATTCTCTTATAGATAAGGGTGTTAGTATATCAGCTTATTAGTTTGTTAGTTAATGTTCAGTTAGCTTCCGAGTATTAAAGGGAATTAGTTTGTTAACATTAGGCATTCATTTTGTAATCCAGTTTTACTCTTTCACGCTTGTAATCGTTAGTGTGTAATAAGAGATTGAGATCCTTGATTGTTCATCGATAGTTAATTTTACAACAACAAGAAACTTGTTTTTAGCTCTTAATTATCATACATTCATACATACTCTTATCTTTTAGAAACCGCGATGGTCTTCAACAGCTGATCAAGAGTTACTAGATGCAAAGTTGCAGATTGAGAATGTTGCTGTGAATGAAAATGATCACACCCTTTATCCTCTTTATCATAATGTTTCAAGGTTTAAAAGGTAAAAAATAATTGATTCTTTTGTTAAGGAAATAGCATTACATGTATGATCAAGAATCACACAAACACATAATAACACGGTGGAAATTGATTGAACAAATGTATTAGTTTAAGTTGTTTAAGCGATCATGTCACGGCCATTATTTGCACATAAATGTTGAAGATTCAATTAGATCTAACATTCTTGCATATAATGCAGAAGCTATGAACTAATGGAAAAGACTCTTAAGGTTTACATATACAAAGAAGGAGAGAAACCGATATTCCACGAGCCAGAGGCCATGCTTAACGGGATCTATGCATCCGAGGGATGGTTCATGAAGAACATGAAAGAAAGCAAACATTTTTCTACTAGTAACCCCAAAAAAGCCCATTTGTTTTACATTCCTTTTAGCTCTCGAATATTGCAAGAAAAACTATACGTGCCCGGGTCTCATAGCAAGAAGAACCTGGTACAATACTTGAAGAACTACGTTCATGTAATCGCAACAAGATATGATTTTTGGAATAGAACTGATGGATCTGATCATTTTTTTGCTGCTTGTCATGATTGGGTAAGCTATTTGGTCCTTCTAATCATTAATACATGTTGTAATAAGGTATATTCTGTTAACCCTAGGTTAAATAGAAACTTTCATCTTTTCTTCATCACATGAAAATATTTTATGATTGTTAAATGAATTTAACAAGTCTTTATTAGCCTCACATCTTAGACATTTTTGCGTCATTCTATTCTATTTTGTTCTTTCCACATAAGAGATACTAGGTCTAACTAAAGGCGTGCTAAGAGAGATTTGCTATTAAGTGTTCAAAATATAATTTTTGAAATATTTCAAATAGCAACTTTCATCTTTTCATTAATCACACGAATAAGTTCTATGGTCGGTCACTGAAGTTAACAAGTTTTAACCATCGTGACACTTAGGCAAATCTCACATCTTTCTGTCATGTCGTTATGTTCTATCCACAGTGGAGAAACTGGACATAGCATTTTGCTATACTTTATTGACTAATTAATATTCGACTCAAATGTATCATTCTATTCAGGCGACATACGAAACAAGGAAGTCTATGGATAGTTGCATAAGGGCTCTATGCAATTCAGATGTTGGTAAAGAGCATTTTCAATTAGGAAAAGATGTATCTCTCCCAGAAACATTCATTCATTCATCTGAAAACCCATCACACGAACGTGGAGGAAAACTCCCTTCGCAACGTTGGATTCTTGCTTTCTTTGCAGGCCGAATGCATGGTGAAGCGCGATCAATTCTCTTGCAACATTGGGAAAACAAAGACCCTGATATCAAAATCTTCAGGAAGCTTAAAAAATCTAAAAACAAGATGAGCTACAATGAATACATGAAGAGTAGCAAGTATTGTATATGTGCTAAAGGTTATGAAGTTAACAGTCCTAGAGTGGTGGAGGCCATACTTTTCGAATGTGTTCCGGTAATAATATCCGACAACTTCGTCCCACCGTTCTTTGAGATCTTGAATTGGGAGTCGTTTGCAGTGTTTATAGAAGAGAAGGATATCCCGAACTTGAAGAAAATTCTGCTTTCGATATCGAATAGGAGATATCTGATTATGCAGCAGAGAGTTAAGAAGGTACAACAGCATTTTTTATGGCATGTTAAGCCTGTGAAGTATGATATTTTTCATATGATATTGCATTCAATATGGTATAATAGAGTTTTTAGAGTAGATCCCAATGTTTAAAATGTGTTATAAGGTTACATATACCGCCATTTAGGGTAAGATATGGTAATTTTGTAGAAAAAATATATACTTTTTTCCTGGCTATATATGTGGTAGTTTCTTAAGAGTAAATGATTAAGTAAGAAAATATGACAGACAGTTATATTATTGAATACTTAAAACATTACATCCTTAAGGCAATGTATGATTTATGTGTATTTACGTTAAAAAGAAAAGATTTTAAAATAACTAAAATTTAAGAAAATTCTTCGTTGTCGAAACTGAACCTATGAAATGAAGTTGTGAACAATGAAAACCAACTTAAAAAGGTCAAACATGATCAAGTTGTCGATTCGAATGAATTTCTTTCCCGGTTTGTGAACCATTGAATGGTCCTTTTCGCCATTGGCAACCAGACCTTTTGTATCTTATCATCGTCCCCCCTACTCGCACGATAGGAACTTCTAGTTTCTCTGAATCTTGAGACGTTTGTGATCTCTGACATCGATCTCTTCTCAATGCCTTCAGAATCCTCATTTTGCACGAATGTAGGAAAATGTGAAGCCGAAACTGATGTTTCGCCACTATGTGTGGCTTTACTTATCTTGGACTCATGCAATCTTCTTCTTTCCATATCCTCCTTAAACTTCATGACTTGTTCAATGTCTATTTCAAATCTCCCACTACTTGAAGGCGAAAAGAGCTTGCTTGACGCCTCACTAAGCATTTTAGAGTTCAAAAACATCAAGTCCGAAGAATTCACATCGCTCCATCGGCTCTTGCAAACAATCTCGGACACGATGATCCTATGTTTGAACTTATCCAACAACCTTTGATCTCCATATTGAATCAATACATCTTCTTTAGGACTTTTTCCAAATTTCCTAAAACTACCTCCAAAACTAAACCTTGATGACCTAGAAGAACCATCTTCTTCCCTCTTAACAAAGATTTCAAGATTGTTCAAACCATCATCCGTCGTATACCTTAAACTATTCGTGAAAGTAAAACTTGTGACATCTGACAAATCGAATGTATGCCGACAAAGGGGACAACTAGAGTGACTTTCTAGCCACCGGTCGATGCAATTCATATGAAACGCGTGCCTACACTTGGGCAACAACCTTAAAAGCTCCGAATCTTCAAATTTCGACAAGCATACAACACATTCTAGCCCCTCTTTAGATCCCTTAAGCGATGAGAATCTAAAAAAGGGCAAAGATTCTATTGCTTTCTTGTCGATCCCAGAGATTCTGCGTGACCTTGCGCGAGGAATCACATGAGGGGCTTGGAGAGTGTAATCTGAGTTACAAAACTTCAAACAAGCTAGTATCAAAAATGACAAACAAAACATAGTACATAGGACTCCTATGATGATGACAACACTAGGATGCACCGGATGCACGACATCCGGACTAGAACTTGTCGTATTTTGTTGCGCGAATGCATCCGAAAACAGGAAGATGATGAAGATAAAGATCAAAAAGAGGGTTTCGATCACTTTTGTGTGATTCATTCAAGGGATTTTGAGTTCTTGAGTGATATTATCTTGAAGTCTTACATATGGTGTTCGTTTGTTCATTTAATAATGTGTTGTCATATTGGTCACTTTCAAGAAATTGTAATTTAATTGGAATTTAGTATCAATTTATTAAAAATTAATAGCGTATATGGTCCATATATTTCGTGTCTTCTTAATTTGTTTTATTTATTGGCCGCCTTTGTCTCTCTTTCGTTGTCCTTAAGGTGCCGTGCCACCATTCGCATCTATTAATGTATTTTATCGTTTTTAATAAATTATATATTTGTTGTTTTTACTTGTTCATACTTCATAATATAAATAATAATTTTCATTATCTGGTCATATACATATCAATAAAACATATAAATAATTTACCTTCAATAATATGTTTACAAGAACAGTGGAAGTACATATATATGTTAAGGCTATGAGTTCGGGTCAAATGCAAATCTTTATAAAACATGTCTATTTTTTTAAGTTGAAAAGGGATCCAACTAAAACCATGTGTGATTTTTAATTTAGATACTCAGATGAAGCTGAATACGAGCCATTCGAATTACATGTTAGTGAAGTGACTTAGGTTGTTAGTCTACTCAAGGATCTTGGACAAAATGTTTTAGCTTCACTACAAACTCAAAAACACATTTTTCATTTGGACATATTTTTAAGAATAGATATCTCAAATCAGTAAGTTGTAGTTCAATTGTCATTTTCGGTTTACTATAGTAGTGTAGTGGGTGAGTGTGGGAAAACCTTAAAATGATCTAAAAAATAAAAATAAATAGAAATAAAAAGTCAGCTCATTTTAAACAGTCAATCCAGATTTATTTCTTCCTTAGATCCAACAGTTACGAAGTGTCTAGAAAAAATTAAAACATTAGTTAACTAGTTTGATCAATTGCCTTCGATTTTTACTATCCAATAGTGAACATGCGACTAATTAACTGATTATTGTCTATCCAACCCTATTTATACACTTGTACATAATTGTAAACTAACTAAATTAGTTACTTTGATCAACCGTATGTAACTTTATCTAACCAACCTTACATCGATCTAAACATGTGACTAATTGACTATTAGTCGACCATCTAACCATATCTATTGCGAAAATGAGCTTATTTGGATGACAAAGCCTTCGCAAGGGGTTTGGTTTATCGCGGTTTCAATGTTATGAAAAAGTTGCAATCTAATTCTCCATCTTTGTTTTGGTTGTTCATTTGTTTCTGCTTGAACAAGCATCTTGTTTGTCTTTCGTTCCCCTATTTGTTGGTTGAGCTTTAAAAATATTGGTTTCTTCCAAAAAAAAGTGGGCTATCTTCGTAATTATTGTGATTCTTTTAATCAATTTTATATCCACTAATCTATTTACAAATTCAAGTATTGGAAAAAGGCCATTAGATGGCAATTAGTTTAATAAACCACAAAATGGATCCTAAAAGTGGAAAAATGACAAATAGAAAGAGTAATATGCATAAAAACAAAGATGACCGATGCTTGATTGATGCATATATATACTAAAAAAGTAACTTATCATAAGTTTTTTGTTGAATACTTTATGTTAAGAATTTGAATAAAAAATCAAATATATCTTGAATGATGACAATCAAGATAGAAATGATGTTGTAGGCATATTGAAAATGGTTTGCTACTATTAGTTCAAATCAAGTTTCATATGTTCTTAAAGAAGTTTCGACCTCTTTTTCCTTAATAGTGTTATAGGTTGTTGGCGAATTGTCTTTAAAAGATACAATAAAACAATGTAGGTAGAATTTAAACCAACTCTTACACGTAGAGGTGATTGCCGATACGTATTAGCGAGTGCTACAGAGATCTCTAAACATGAGTCCTTTGCTTTTATAGCAACAAAGCGTTATAATTTCTGGAATATCAAAGGACAAAGAAATGGAACGTTTTTATGTGGTTTTCTGGGGTGTTTATATTGCTTTCTGATTGTTAAGAGTGAAGAAGGGAGGGGTTGTATTTATAGGAGTCAAGACTGAAACTTTTTCAATGAACAGATATCAAAAGATAATTTGTCAATCAAACAATTGTAAGTGTTTGATTCCAAATGCAAAGCCATGAAACATCATGACTGTCTTTCAACAACCGTATTCAACATACACAAGCAAGGCTTGGTACTAACCTAGCCAACTGACCTATCAGCACCAACTAGACCCTGCAGTTGGTCAGTTAAAATATATATAAAATATTATAAACTTATTTGTAATTATATGTTCTAAAATGTACTCAGTTAGTCAAAAAGAAAAACAACTTTAGGGGGTCCCGTGGTAATTACATTTTCTAATAAAGACCTAATTTTTAGTACTCGTCATGTACACTTGAAATCTCAAAAACAAACCTGATGCAATCTCTTATTAAAATATAAATTTAATTACATAATATATAATTAGTTTTATGAACAAATGCATTTTAAGATTCTCCAAAACTAATAATATAACTTATCCATAAAAATAGGTGATATTTAAAAACTGATGACTTCACAAGTAGTAGCTAAACAATAACCAAACCAGATGTCTTGCAAAACAATGATTTTTCCATCTTAAAGAGATTCACAAAACAAACAGCCGTTACAACAAAACTGAATTTAAAACCTAAATGTATAATCAACTATCTGTAGTCTGTTCATCCATCTCCGATTCATAAAACTGCCAATAAACATCTTAATAACGTCATATTCCTAATCTGGTCAGCGCTCAGCCGGCTTTAGATGTATCAGTCCCAGCTTTCAACTTCAAACTGTTCCTCATGAAATCAGACAACTCAGATGCAGCCGCACGCCCCATCTTCAAGCAGCTGAAGTAGTCATCCACTATAACAGTTCAAATAATGAGATTGCTAAACCAATACCCAAAAATATTGAAAATTCAATAAAACATAATTAGTATCATGAGAGGTGCGTGCATGCATGCATACGAAAGATACCTGCCATTACGCCATGGGTGACGGATGTAATAATCCCATGCTCCATCACCTGACCTCCTCCTGGCTTTAAGGAGCCTTCCGGCAGTACAGATACTATTGAGTTTGGAAAGACCAAATATATAAATGCCTTCATATTCTACAATTCAAGGCCAGATGTTAATGAAAAGTTGTTTACCTTAATAAACTTAACATATACAATTATACATACATACATATATGTTTGTGTATAATAGTCATCCCTATATACTTTCATCTTGTTTCACATTTTTGCATGAAGAAGATGCTTTAACTTACTAATATTAGATAAAAAAGATCCTTCCAACAGCAAATTTAATGATGGTAAACAGTCTAACCAATTAAAATTGTAAGAAAGAAATGTCAGAAAAAACTAAAAACTTTCCTTCTTCACAGTTAAGCCTCTGAATCAATCATC
The DNA here is from genome assembly GCA_025506505.1 of Flaveria sonorensis. Lineage (NCBI taxonomy): Eukaryota > Viridiplantae > Streptophyta > Magnoliopsida > Asterales > Asteraceae > Flaveria > Flaveria sonorensis. The sequence continues at coordinate 1,663,127 of CM046423.1, forward strand.
TACAAGAATAAGTCTTTTAACGTATACGACCATGTCAGCAAAAATAGCCTATGTGGCATCCATGTCACATACGACCGTTTACAGGATATAGGGCATATTCGTAACAGATTAGAGAAATGAAAGGTTTATTCATGAAACAAACAAGTACGAGGACATATCAGTGAAATCATGGAAGTCCATAGGATTTATCAAGAAATTAGACTAACCTGTTCTTCTAACTTGCTCGGGTCAAGTAGAATATGTCCGGTTGCAGCCATACAACAACATATTGCAACTACAAAACCAGTAAAATCATTATAAATTCGTTAAATATGTGAAAAATAAAACTATCATGAGTTTTAAACATATGTCTTACCAGCAAGATGCTTTAAAGGAATTCCAGCATCGACAAGAGCAGAACAGGCTGCGTTTATCGCACATGGAAGAAGCTAAAGAAATATAGTCAAGAAACACCCTAAACAGTTCAAATGAAAAACAAAAAAACATCGAATGAGTAGGATACAGCACCATCATCATTGACAACCTGCAAACAAAGGATAATATTCATGTCTGCCATAAAATTTCAAGAAAATAAAACAGAAACCAAATATCAAAGCAACCAAGCATAAATTGCAGCAAAAAAGAAATCCAAAACTATACACATCTAAGAAACCAACAGCTTTAAGATATAAAGGGCGTGCATTCAAATGCAATATTATGTTGAGAACCTCGGAACCGCGAAAACTGGATGGGCACATGTATATTGTGCACAAGTCAAGGCAGTTCTGGTACTAAACGCATTATTGGATCAAAAATAAACGCCCCTCTAATATTAACAAGGAATTAAGAACCAACATACCTGAATTATAACTGATGTTGTTGTATTAGGATGAACATTCAAAAGGCATATGCTTTGCAAGGTCTTCTTTAGTACCATTTCATATTCCCTCTCTGGTTTCCCTAATCATCAAAGCAATCCCAATTAAGTATTTTGTCAGAAAATTAACCCGTAAAATATATGCTAAAAAGACGCATCAACATACTTTGCAAATAATCAATAAAGAAAACACTCACCACTCTGTCCTGTTTTTGGCTTCCATATGACTTCAATGCAAGCCTTTTCAGGATTCTCATTTTTCTTAGTTCCAGCTTTTGGTCCATAAACAGCAGCAATCACCTTTGTCTCCCCTAATACCATATAAACATGACATGTGATTTTGAATCCAACACATGCTTTGAATTCAACATTTTTTTCATGTTCTTTGTCTAATAATCCAGTTTTTGAATTAAACAATGTCAGATTCTTTATTTTACCCATTTGACATAAATCATAACCCGAAAATGACCTGGTCATAAGTAAACTCATCAAAACAAATGTATACAGCCCCTTTCAGTCACATTTTGATTCCAAATCCAAACCTAGTGTTCTCAAAACGCATAAACAATAAGAATTTTGTTACAAGAATAAGAACCCTACTTGTAATTGTTACAAGTTTACCAACCCTAATAATAACTTTTGCAAGTGAAATCAAATTGAAGAACTAATTAAAGATTACAGAAGTACCTTGAGCCCAGCTAGCAGAGCCATGAGCACGATGAAGTACACCTCGAGTACAAACCACCGGTCTTCGTTGATTTGGGGTTCGCCCATCTGCTCTATCAACTTCCATAATAATTGCAAAAGGGGTATCTAATGTTCACTTCAGCAACAAAATTGCTCTAATGTAAATAACTTATTGCTCTTTTGTGCACACACGATGAACTCCTAAACAAAATTAACGTATGCCCCTAATGAACGACGAACAAAATTGCATACGCAGTGAATCGAGCAAGAAATCAGAGCACACAACGACTCGAGCTAAATTAAAACCCTAAGAATCGATTTTACTTATTAACACTATTGGGGCCTGTGAAAATCGAAGAAACAAACCTGTGAATCGCTTTCTTCGTTGCAGTTAATCGATTTATGGTCACTAAATGACACAAAATTAGGGCTTCAATTTTGTGTCATTTTTCTCCTCTCCGTTAGTATTGTGTTAAACACCCCCTAGGGTTCAGGGTTTATGCTTTAACGGTTATTTTTTATTTTTTCTATAAAAGAATTAAATATCACATTTTCTGATTTTTTAAGTACACTTCTTTTAATATCTAAATTTGTTGTCCATTATAAACTTAAACACTCAATCATATATAAAAAAAAGAGAGTTATTTTCTATATAATTTGATATCGCTGACTCTTACACGTTTTATTAATATTATTTGGTGTAAACTTCATTTTACAATAAAACCATAGTATTATGTTTAAAGATGTTCATTTGGTCATAGGTATTATGTCAAATTAAAATCCATGATGTGCAAATAACAGTTGTCTTTTATCAATGATTATATCAATTAAGTATAGTGGGATGAACTGAGATCTAATACACTGAGTCAAAAGTTAAGGTTGTATACATAAGAATATTTTGTTAGATATTTTAATATGATTGGATTGACTAATGACCAATGTAATCATAATATTCATCAAACAAGTCAAGAGGTGCGGAGTACACGATTGTTTGAGTTTATTGTGATCTTTGATATTGAAAACCTCCTGAGGGCGAAGCCCCTAAGCAATGGGGGTTCCGATGGGGCAACACCCCATGGCGAGGATTCGAAGACAGCACCCCTGGTAGCGGGGTTCAAAAGACGGCAGCCCCTGACGAGGTCCAAGGGGCAGAGCCCCTAGCTAGGGTCGAGCAGGTTCACGAATTCTCATTGGTAAATATTGATTTACTAAAAATGCATAAGAGATTGATTTTTCTGAAATTTCACATGTGAAACTCAAGGGGTAAAAACAATCAAATTTTAAGTTGATAACTGCCGAAGACAGTCACATCAATCCCTGCAAAATTCAATTTTGAGTGAATTTGGTCATCTTCATCGTTTGTTCTCTGGTTCATAAATTCTCACATAAATATCTAGTTTTTTTAACTGAAATTTATCTGATTAAAAATTTGGTATAAACCCCAAATAGTTTCAGTCTAATAACGATTCGTGACTCCCAATTTATCCCGGTTATTAACATCAAATTTTCTACATATTTTTTTCAATTTTAAGTAAGTTAACACAATTTATTTATTAAAATTTTAAAAATATATATATATATTAAAAATTGATGTGACTAATAACTTACTTTATTGTTTTCTTGCTGTAAATCCGAGTCTTAGTCATGTGTAATGTGTGAAAGTCTGTCTATTAAAAAAAGCAAGTTTGTTTGTCTAACTATTCAAGTTTGTATGTACATTATTATATCACCGAAGCTAGAATAGTATAGAAAAGAACATCACGCTAAAGCAAAAAAACCACTAACTACCAAAAAAAAATCGTTAAAAAAGTATGTAGAAACACTTAGTTACTCACATTATCACAGTATACACGTGTTGCATTAGTGTGGAGGCAATGTAGTTTAAAACATAGGTTGCAAAGCTATTTATGTCTCTAGGCTTTTAATTGAGCTCTTCATAGAGGATCAAAAATTGTTAAGACTAGGATAGATGGAAAAGATGTCCTTTACAATGGGGTTGCTCTAGTGAAACATGAATATTGGTCTAGTGAAATAAATAATAATTACTTAAGATGAACTATGTTATTAAAATATGGGCTAAAAGTAATGGTATATCTACATACATATATATACACAAATACAAATTTGACGTATTCGGTTTGAGCCTAATTGAGAATCTTGGAAACAAAAACCTAATGCTTAATTAATTCGGTTTCGGTTATGAACCAAACCAATAACCGGAAATGTGATTTGGTTTAGTTTTATATGGTTTTTTTGGTTCAATTCAGTGTTAAGTTTAATCCGTTTAAATTCGATTATTAAACATCTGATTTTACTCAAACCTTTAAAAAATCATTAAACTAGAGCATGTGGAATGCATGCCTATAAACGAAGCAAACATATGAGTGGACCACATATGAGTGGACAAAAATTTTACGTATACTGACACCTATTTTATAAAAAATGAGTGTTTTTAGTTTTCTTTTAATTATAATTTTTAATCTCATCACACAATTATTGTATTTTTCAATTTTGTTTGTAAACTATTATTTTTCATAAAATATAGATAAATTGTAACAACCCATCTTAACTTTGTACTGTTATTAGATACAAATTTCTTGTGTATAGAATTCTTTAATTATTAAACTCAGTTACTAGAACCATAGAATTTAGTAGCAGGTTAAAATTTAATGAAATGTACGTAAAAAAATTCACAATAAGTATTGTTAAATCATAAAGAATTCACAATAACCCTATTGTGATTAACATTTTCACAATAACGATTGTTAGATCATAAAACAACAAATACTGACGGTTAAAAGTTCAATTTTATAAGATGCTAACACGCAGGCAATACAAACCATATATAATCGTTGCATTAGCAAGATGCTCAACGCAACAACATATTTATCTACTAAAATGTCTAATCCAGAAAACTTTAGTCTTTCATTAGTACTTTACATCTCTATGTATCCCAATTAAATTGGTTAATCCTTATTCCTTAATATCATGATTACATCACATTTCATCCATGATTGATCCTGAAAGTTCATAATTACTTATTTTCTAGGTATATACATCTCTTTTCCATTTCTATAGTTAACTGAGCCGTTTAATTAGAACAAGACTGATACTATATACTTATTTGAATCTTAGATGCCCGGCCTCATGCAAACTAAAATATCCCGAATAACGAATGGCTCAAAAGGGTTATTTAGTTACCAAAGTTATGGCAAGTGATCGAATGGCACTCTGTCATATATGTATTACACAAGGTAGAAGCGAAAATGATAACCATTAAGTATGTACGGTATAGAGAGATGTTAGAGACTAATTTTGCAGTCACAAAAATCCTTTTTTGTAATGAGTTTATGTCATTTTTTATGGGAGATTATAACCATTTATGATAACTTGAATTGACTACAAAATCAAGAAATTAGATATGACAACTATAACCATTTGCATGAATTGCTAACAACTCACGAATTGTATACGAAAAGGAAAACCTTTAGATTCAAGTTGAGATTTATTGCTATTTTTTCCCCATATCAAGTTACGAACTCCTCTTAGGGGCTGTTTGGCAACATCTGATTGAATAAGTGCTGAACCAGTAAGAGGTCTGAACCAGTAAGATGTCTGAACCAATAAAAACACCTTATAAAACCTTTAAAAAAACTTTGACATTTGTGTTCACCGACCCTTATAAAAACTCCTCAAAACCCATTCATCACTTCCCCCAAAACCCTAGCCACCCCTCACTCCGGCGACTCCTCCTACACCGCCACAATGTCCGACGTCGACCCCTGCAACGATAACAACATTTGAATCATCGTCTTCTTCATCTTGTTCATCTTCTCCACCTCCGATTTCCTCAGTTGCTCAATCAACCCCTGAAAGAAATCATCCCTCTTCACCTGCAACTCCATCGTCTTCTTCATTTTGTTCATCTTCATCCTCATCATCACATTCATCATCAGCTCATAAAACACCACCAAACCCCCAAACCCGTGGTCGACCACCGCCGACGAAAACATCCGCCAAGAAGCCGTCACAGACCCGCTCATTCACGTCTGACTCGGGTCAGATGTTAGTTCACGTCTGACCGAATAAGGGGTTCGGTCAGACCTCTTCTCCGGTAAGACAGACCCAACCAAACAAGCCACGTCTGACTTGCAGGTCTGACCGGGTCAGACTTGCACGTCTGACCGGGGTCGGTCAGACCCAACCAAACAGGCCCTTATTTGAATATACGTTTATTATTGATGCGTCCTTGATGTGATTGAAGAGTGTGTGAAACATCTCTATCATTTCAATTATGTATTGTACCTTCGATAATTCATGAAACACATGTGTAAATGATATAAACCAAAAAAAGACCCCCTTCATGTTGCTCTCATTTACAAAACCAACCCTCCATAGCATTCAAACTCTATAAATATGGTTCAATTGCTCCTCATTTCTTCATCTCTAAGGCAAGATGAGAAGTGTTAGTTTATTTATCTCTTTTGTTTATGTTTTGCTTATTGTTTTGTTGCCTCAAGAAGCTAATGGGGAAGTGTTTGGAGAAACAAAAGGTTGATTGATAAGGTTAACAGAAACGGGCCACATATTGGTGTTGTGATCCCTAACCGCTTTGAAATAAACCCTCTTCTCAGTTATCCCGAATACAAGCCTAGTAAACTCATCATCGATGTTTGAGGTATGCGCATATGTTAACAAACATGAACGTTATACCCCGATTTGATAAGATATTTATACTTTTTATAACCTTAATTAAAGATATATGCTGCTAATATTATTTTCTATATTATTCAATTTGTGTAGGAAGGAGATTTCGGTTTGGATCAATTGGCCACAAATGAGTAATTTTGGTTATGACTGGTTTAGGCATGGTACAAACGATGAATGTATTTCAAATTATAGCATTATTTAGGAAAACACAAAAGTGAACGCTGAATTTGAAAAAAAAATTCTAAGTTTTACACAAAGACACCGAAACAAGATGGTTATTATCTAGTTATCTCTTTGTGTTAACTCGTTACAAAACACTTGTTCTCTTGTTAATAAATAAAATAAAAAAAGACACTCATTCTAATGAGGTATATTAACTTTATATGCTTATAAACACTTACATATAGATTTAAATACTTTAATTAAGGGTTTAATTTTAGTTAACTGCATGCATGTACACCAGCTTAATTCAGGAATTGCAACACAATTGCTGCTGAGTTTGTTTAGCAAAGAAGGAGTTGTGCATTATGGAATTGCTGGAAATGCAAACCCTTCACTCACTATTGGAGATGTTGTGATCCCTCAATATTGGGCTCATTCTGCTCTTTGGAGTTGGCAGGTAAATTACAAAGCTTTCTATTATGGGTGTAAATATTGAAAAATAAAAGATATGGCTGATCTTTGTTTTTTCTTATTTTATTCGGTTTCCTTGTTATTAGGATTAGATTTATTTTCGTCGTTATCTTTTCCTATTTTTGATTCTTCTTTGTGTATTTATATTCCTGTTCAAGCCATGAATAAAATTAAGAGAGAAAAAACTTTAACCCTCTGATTATCAATTTCATTATGGTATCAGAGCAAGTTAGCCAAAATTAAGATCATCAAGAACATCACCATGGCCGGCGACGATATACAGTCGACCAGTACCGGTGATTCAATCGACGCCAATTCACCATTCTACCTACACCCTTCTGATTACCCAAAACAACTCCAAGTAAACGAAAGCCTAACTGATAGCAATTTCAATGATTGGATCCAAGAGATGACAAATTTCTTGTTTGCCAAGAACAAAATCGGGTTTGTTGATGGATCCCTCGCCAAACCTGACAAGACCGATACCAAATACATGCATTGGATGCGCTGTGATGCCATGATAAAAGGATGGCTCACAACCGCTATGGAGAAAGAGATACGGAGCAGCGTCAAGTATGCTAACACGGCGGTCGAGATTTGGAAAGACCTTCACGAGAGATTCGGGAAGGAGAGTGCTCCAAGAGCGTATGAATTGAAGCAATCTGTTATGTCAACACGCCAAGAAGGTACCTCCGTTTCCGCTTATTTCACCAAATTGAGAAGTTTGTGGGATGAAATCGATTCAGTTTTTCCAACCCCAAGATGTGAGTGCGACGGTTGCAAATGCAAAGTCGGGAAAAGAATCACTGAACTTAAAGAAAAGGAGAGACTATACGAGTTTCTCATGGGACTTGATGCCGAGTTTTCAGTCATGAGAACTCAGATCCTTGCTATGAAGCCAACACCAAGCCTTGGAACTGCCTATCACTTGGTAACAAAAGATGAACAGCAGAGGAATATTTCTGCTGGAAAGAAGGCGACTCCCACACACGATGCGGCGGCTTTTCAGACTTCTCAATCAGCTAATTACGTTGGTCAAGGCCAGAAGAAGACATGGCAGAAAAGTGAAAAAACCGTTTCAACCAATAAGGTAGGACATTGTACCTTTTGCGCAAGGGACGGCCATGTTCGAGAAGGATGCTTTAAACTCGTGGGCTACCCGGATTGGTGGCCAGGAAAAGGAAAGAATGAAGTCATGAAACCAAAGTCGGCTATGGCCGAGACAAACCCAAGTAAGATACCAGGGCTCACGGATCAAAAATATGAGATGTCCCTGAAGATCTTTGGCAATCCTGGTGACCAAAAGAACAATAACACTCCAAAGGCGAATATGGCAGGTAATTTGAATAAGGAAGGTGACTGGATCATTGATTCCGGGGCAACCGAATACATGACGTGTATTTGGGAGTTCCTTGACAACCTCTCTACAAACGGTAAAGAGGCGCCGGTCATCATCCCAAATGGGGAAACTGTTCCCGTAAAGGGAAACGGTGAATTTTCTTTCAAAGGGGGGGGTTAAAATCAAGGGTGTTCTTTTCGTACCTAATTTTAAATGTAATGTTAGGGATAGAACTCTATGTATAGGTTTAGATGATGAATCACTCTATGTAATCATAATTGTAATCATCAGTTTTAATGATATACAATGAATATATTTGTTTATGATTATGTTTATTTAATAATTCATTGTATGATTAACTAACATTACAAGTTCTATGTTATGGTTATATGTATTGGAACAACTGCGGATGAGTAAGTTGTTCTTCCGTAGATGTTCTTAGGAACATAACTGTACATCCGTGGATCTCCTGCGGAAGAACAACTTCAGCTGAACAAGAACAGACCAAGTGCTGGAGGAATTGCTGCGGAAGACAATAACTCCTACGGAAGCATAAGTTGCTGTGGAAGCACGAACAGAATAGCTGCTACGGAAGAATAGTTTCCTGCGGAAGAGTATTTTCTTACGGAAGACAAATCAACACTTGTATTACGGAAGAATAGTTTCCTGCGGAAGAGTATTTTCTTACGGAAGACAATAACTCCTACGGAAGCATAAGTTGCTGTGGAAGCACGAACAGAATAGCTGCTACGGAAGAATAGTTTCCTGCGGAAGAGTATTTTCATAATTCTAATCATCAGTTTTAATGATATACAATGAATATATTTGTTTATGATTATGTTTATTTAATAATTCATTGTATGATTAACTAACATTACAAGTTCTATGTTATGGTTATATGTATTGGAACAACTGCGGATGAGTAAGTTGTTCTTCCGTAGATGTTCTTAGGAACATAACTGTACATCCGTGGATCTCCTGCGGAAGAACAACTTCAGCTGAACAAGAACAGACCAAGTGCTGGAGGAATTGCTGCGGAAGACAATAACTCCTACGGAAGCATAAGTTGCTGTGGAAGCACGAACAGAATAGCTGCTACGGAAGAATAGTTTCCTGCGGAAGAGTATTTTCTTACGGAAGACAAATCAACACTTGTATTACACATCAAGTGGTCAATCCAAAGTCAACAAGTCAACGTGGCAAAGCAACAACAACATTAATGAAGATTGAAGACGTATGATTCAAGTGAATATTCCACGTCACTTCAACAATCTTATCTTTATTAGAATCATTGTAAAATACGAACTCCCATGCCAATAAATGTGGCTGAGGATTCGGATAAATATTGTTAGCTTAATTATAGCGATAAGTTAGCAATAGATCAGAACAGAATAGGATCTCTATATATAACATGAGATCAACAACATTGAAAAAATATAACAGAAGTCAATTTTTTTCTGGAAACACAAAAAGCAATATAGAGCAATATAGAGTATTACAGCAATATAGCAAGCATCATCGGAGCAAGAGCATCATCGTATCAATAGTTTATTTGAGTAATTATTCTTTTCGTGTGTTTTGTTTGGTTAATCGTTAAATCAATAAGTATTGATAATTCCGCGATCAATACTTGTATAAATCAAGTTTGATAATTCCTGATCAATCCTTGGATTAACAAGTGGTATCAGAGCTTGGTGCTCATTGATCCAGATCAATTGATCTATCAAATTTGGTTTGAGTATAACGATTTTGTTTATAATCATTTCATCAATTAACATGAGTAATTCGGTAGTTGGTGCATATCAACCTCCCAAACTTGAAAATAAGTCTGATTTCAAAACATGGAAAATTAGATTCAGGAATCATGTTAATTACACTGATTCAGACCTATGGGCTTCAATCACTGAAGGTCCTTATATTCCACCGGCATTGGGTGCAGACTACAAGGACAAAAATCAACCCATAAGTCTTAAGAATCTATCACCTGATGATGCCAAGAAAGTCAAGATTGACATCAAGGCATATAGCATGCTCACTATGGCTTTGCCAGAAGAGCTGCTGATCAGGTGTGAATCCTACAAAACCGCCAACTCGTTATGGAAAACCCTGCACACTCTGTGCGAAGGAAGTGACGAGATTAGAAGCATTAAAAAGGATACTCTCCGAGCTTAATATGAAACATTCCATCATATTCTTGGTGAGTCAGTTCCTCAACAGTTGCACAGATTCATGCAACTTGTTACTGAGATGAACATCCTTGAGCTTGAGTACAGCAAAGAAGAGCTCAACAAAAAGATGATTCACTCCCTACCAGAGAGTTGGACACAGACAGTGTCCATGTTCAAAAACACCATTGACTTAAAAACAATAGGTTTAGATAATCTAGTGGCAAAGGTAGAAGCCCTGGAATTGGTTGAGAAGACAAGGAACGAGAGTGTGAAAGCACCTATAGCTCCTTATCAATTTAAGGAATTGAAGAACACTGGAAGTGCTTTCATATCCAATGAAACTGAAGACAACTCATGTGATGAAAGTGATGAAGATGAAGAGACAAGCTTCTATGCTGCCAAGACCTCTAGCCCACTCACACAGAGTCATCAACAGAGGAAATCCAAATCCAAAACCGATGAATCAAATAAGAAAAAGAAAAACAAACAAACAGAACCACTTACTGTGATTTTAGAGTCTGAAGAACAGAAAGCAGCCTTTGCAGCGTTTAGTTCCAGTTTTCAAGCATATTTGGGAAGCACTCTTACTCCGGCCTAATTCTGCCAACAAGATTTAAAAGAACTTCACCCTGATGAAGTGGAAGAGATGGACTTACAATGGCAAATGGCAATGATTGCATATAGAGCCAAGATGTATATGAAAAGAAACAAAGGACTCTCAGTAGGAGGAAGATCAACTAAGATTGGAGTAGACAAGTCCAAAGTCAGATGCTTTAAATGCAATCTATACGGACACTTTTCAAGAGAGTGCAATAACCATCAACAGCAGGCTGCTGAACAAAGACAACCTACTCAAAGAAGTTTCTCACTACCTCAATTAACCAATACTGAATCCCCACCATTAGCTAACAATAACACAAGTAAACTTAATGCTAAAGAAACTGGTTTAATTATTTTGCAGGATGGTACTTGTGACTGGAGCTTATATGAGAAAGAAGTTTTGCCTGAAAATCAAGCATTAATGGCCAACATGGAGAACAAAGTTCCACCAATGTCTGCGAAGGTAAGAGAAAGATTATGTTCTCAAACTTCTATAGATGAGGTAGAAAGATATAGATCACATGCTCAACAGCTGGCTGATAAAGTAAAGGAAACCTTACTTTTAAATGAATCTCATGTACGAGAACATAAAATTTATCAAGTCAAAATAAATTCGTTACAAAAGGACTTGGATAAACTTGTGTCTGAAAATTATAACTTAAAAGCACAAGTTGAGCATTTGACTACATCGTTAACTAAATCCATGTCGGATCATGCATCTACGAGGTGAAGCTGCAAAAATTCCAACTGTCAGCACAACAGTATGAAAGTTGTTAAACTCTCATATTGAAGCTAAAGACAAAACTGGACTGGGATTTCATGCAGTTCCACCACCAATAAACGATAATTATACCTCTCTGCCAGAATCCATGACAAATGGTTTATCGAATCATTTTGTGTCTAGTAACATGTCTGAGTCTGAATATAAGTCAAATGACAATTTAACTAATGACACTAATAATTCTGAATCATCAGACTCAGAACTTTCGAAACAAAACACATCAGAATTGGATCATGACAACTGTGATGATCTAGATGATAATGATGAAACTAAACATAAAAGTTTGTATAAGGGAGAAACAGATGTGAAAGAATACTCAATTCCAAAGGTTTTAACTGAATATAAATTACCCTATCCACCTAAACAAAGAAACCTCCTAAAAACCCTCCAAACAAGAGTAAAACAATTAAATGAGGGTGTACATGCACAAATCAAGCAAACAAAAAAGAAGCTAGTAATAGAAACCTCAGAAAACCATGTGAACTCAGCAAATCATCCACGGAAAAGATCATTAAAAGCAACAGAAATCATATTGAACAGACAACAATCTGATAAACTCAAAACTAATCACAAGAAAATTCAGAGTAAACAAGAACAATATGACAATCTGCCAGGAAGCGGTAAGAATTCTTCATCATCAACCATAAAAAGAGAGACTAAGCTGCATAAAGCCAGTACAAAGAAATAGTCTAAGGATAAAGCTGTATCTGACAGTGAAGTTGAAGACATGTACTGCAAATGGTGTGACATGCACAATTACAGTACAGAAGACTGCTACTTCAACAGTTACTGTTCAATATGCAACATGAACAATCACATGACTAGTGATTGTTACTTTAACAACTATTGTGCAATATGCAACAAAAACAATCACTCTACACAGGAGTGTTTCTTCAATAAGAAAAACAAAACAAAGATTATAAGGAAAAAGAAAGCAGATACCTCTGAGTCAACTTCACAGTTATCAGATGAAGACCAACTTAGAGGAAAACAACTGAAACAAACAAAAAAACAAAGGGTTATTAATGAAACAGACACAATGTTGCCAATAAACAAAAAGAAGGAAGAACAGCAAGTTCAAAGAAAGACTCCACACAAAAAAGTAGCAATTAATGATGAGAATGACTTCTTTGATTATTTTGACAAAGGGAATCATGTACCTCAGTCTAGATCAAAGAATTCAGAAACATTCTCTGGACAATCCTCATCATCTACAACAAAAAGGAAGTCTAAAAAGAAAGAAAACACTGACCAAGTCAGCACAAATCAAGATGAAACAACCTCATCATTATCCCAAAGTCACTCAAATACAAAGCAAAACACAATGAACAAATAGATAACAAATCCAACATAGAAAAATCAAGACTCTTACATGAGAAAGTTTCTATTTTAGACAATAATAACAAGCCCAAGACCATAAAGGCTTGGGCTTCTAAGTCTAACTGAGCTCATTTTGTTTTGCAGGAACACCCAATGAGGGCTGACAACAAGTGGTCTGTTGACAGTGGCTGTTCCAGACACATGACAGGAAACTGCACTCTCCTGCAGGACTTCGCTCATAAGACTGCCACATATGTAGCATTTGGTGGGGATAAGAAGGGAGGTAAAATCACTGGGGAAGGGAGTGTAACAAATGGAGTTCTAAATTTTAAGAAAGTCAACTTTTATGAAAACTTGCAATTTAATTTACTAAGTGTCTCTCAAATATGTGATCAAAATTACACAACTTTCTTTGACAATTCTAACTGTTACATCCTTAAGCCAGGATTTAAAATTCCAGAAGACTGCATTCTTCTTAAAGCACCAAGAAAAGGTAACACATATGTGTTGGACATGAACAACACATCTTTAACAACAAAGGAAACGTGTCTGATATCTAAATCTTCAGAAGATGAGTCACACTTGTGGCACAGAAGAATGGCACACACCAACATAAAGAACATGAATAAACTGGTGAAAAATGACTTAGTCATTGGTATGCCGAAAAAGGAGTTTTATTGTTCTAATCACTGCTTATCATGTTACAAAGGAAAACAACTAAAAGTCTCTCATAAAATAAAATCAATCAACTCAAACACAACACCGCTCAAGTTACTGCACATGGACCTGTTTGGCCCAACTAATGTGTTAAGCATTGGAAAAAGACAGTACTGTTTGGTGATTGTTGATGATTTCACAAGATTTACATGGTATTTTTCTTGAGGAATAAAAGTGAAACATCAGAAATTATCATGGAGTTTATCACTAAAATAGAGAACCAACTTGATTTAAGAATCAAGATATTAAGAAGTGATAATGGAACTGAATTTGTTAACTATGTCTTAGACTCTTTTTGCAGGGAAAAAGGTATAGCCAGACAGTTCAGTGCACCTAGAACTCCACAACAGAATGGAGTTGCTGAGAGAAGAAACAGAACGTTAATTGAATCAGCTAGAATAATGCTAGCTGATTCCATCTGCCAATAACATTCTGGGCAGAAGCTGTGAACACTGCTTGCACAGTTCAAAATAGAACCTTAATAGTAAAAGAACACAACAAAACATCTTATGAACTCTTATTTAAAAGAAAACCGTTTATAGGATATCTTAAAGCTTTTGGGTGTCATGTATCTGTTTTAAACACAAAAGAACAATTAGGAAAATTTTCTGAAAAAGCCTATGATGGTTTCTTTGTTGGTTATTCATCAACTTCTAAATCATATAGAGTATACATTCCACATGATAACATAGTGGAAGAAACCCCTAATGTATCTTTTGATGAATCCTTATTTACTCAATCAGTAAAAGGCTCATCATGGTTATTTGATATAGATGCTTTAACTAACTCATTTAATTCTGGTTATCTTAATGTGACAGATGCTACGGATACATGCTACCCCTATGTTCCTCCAAACATGGGTGTACCATTAACAGCTGATCCTCCTAGAGTACCATCTCAAGAGAAAATCAGTGAGCGTGACCCTGGTACATCAGCACAAAAAAGTAGTGATGATACCTCCTTGCCACCATTACATCCGTAGAAGTGTCACCTTCCGCAGATGATACACAGAAAGGTTCCCAAAATCAGAATGTGTTTACAAACATCCCAACACCATTGTCACATACAGATATACCAATACCAGAGCCTACAGCTGAACTTGTACCTCCTACGGACAGCATGCCCACACCCACGGAAGACATTACTCGACCTACGGAACCACAGTCGGCTGTACCAGATGAGTTGGATTATTTCACTAACTCACCATCTCAACAAACTCCATCCCAACAAATAAACATCAGCAATCTGGAGTCATCTATCCAAGTTAATGATGTCCCAACTAATAGAACTCACAAGTATCACCCAATTGATAACATGATAGGCGACCTGAACAGCAGAACAACAAGAAAACAAGGGGTAGCAAACATTTGTTTGTACTCATGTTTTCTGTCTCAAGTAGTTCCACCAAACATCACCGAGGCATTGAAAGACAACAGCTGGATTGAAGCAATGCAAGAAGAGTTGCAGCAGTTCAGAAAACAAAAGGTGTGGAATCTGGTTGATCTCCTGAAGGCCAATATCCCATTGGCACCAGATGGTTATTCAAGAATAAGTTGGATGACAGAGGAATCATTATCAGAAACAAGGCAAGGTTGATAGCACAAGGATACACACAAGAGGAAGGCATAGACTATGATGAAGTCTTTGCCCCCGTAGCAAGAATTGAAGCAATCAGAGTTTTCTTAGCCTATGCCTCATTCAAGAATTTCATAGTCTATCAAATGGACGTTAAGTGTGCTTTCCTATATGGAAAGATTGATGAAGAAGTGTATGTCTCTCAACCACCAGGCTTTGAGGATCCTGACTATCCTCATAGAGTATATAAACTTGACAAAGCCTTATATGGTCTACATCAAGCGTCAAGAAAGTGGTATGAGACATTATCCAAGTTTCTGCTGAAACATGGATATAAAAGAGGAACAATTGATCAAACTCTTTTCTTAAAACATGAACATCAAGATCTCTTAGTAGTTTAAATATACGTTGATGATATTATATTTGGATCAACTAACAAGAGATTATGTGAAGAGTTTGAGTCACTAATGCATTCTGAATTCCAAACGAGTTCAATGGGAGAACTGACATTCTTCCTGGGATTACAAGTTCATCAGAAACCAGATGGCATATTCATTAACCAGGAGAAGTATGTACTTCAAACACTGAAGAAATACAATTTGACCGATTCTTCCTCATGCAAAACACCAGCCTCTACCATAGACAAAATTACACCAGATCCAACAGGGAAGTCTATTGACCAGAGATTGTACAGATCTATGATAGGTTCATTAATGTACTTAACTGCTAGTAGACCTGATATAATGTTTGTTGTGTGTGTGTGCTAGGTACCAAGCAGATCCAAAAGAGTCACATCTAAATGCTGTTAAAAGGATATTTCGATACCTCAAAGGAAAACCTGCACTCGGATTATGGTATCCTAAAGAAGGAGACTTTAAATTGTATTCATACTCAGACAGTGACTATGGAGGTTGCAACAATAACACTACTGGTGGATGTCAATTCTTAGGACCAAGACTTGTGTCATGGCAGTGCAAAAAGTAGAGCAATGTATCAGTATCAACAGCTGAAGCTGAGTACATAGCTGCTTCAGCAGGTTGCTCTCAGGTTTTATGGCTACAAAACCAATTACTTGATTATGGGTACAATTTTCTTCACACTCTCATACATATAGACAACTCAGCTGCTATGTTTATAATTGCTAATCCAGTCCAACATAGTAAAACAAAACATATAGAAATTAGATATCATTTTCTTAGAGACTGCTCAGAAAAGGGATTAATTAAGTTGGTCAATGTAGACACAATACATCAGCTTGCTGATTTATTCCCCTAAGGCCTTTGACTCTGAGATTTAATTTCTTAATAGAATCATTAAGAATGATGAACTTAGAATAAATCCAACGTCTAAACAACAGACATAGGAGCCGCCAATTATTCTCATATAAATATCCCAATTCCTGTGTAAGGGATCAAATAATCTACGGAAATGATATTATGCTATACCTGCCATATGCCCTACTCTGACTTTAACTAGTATCTACTGAACAGATGTGTTGGATATATAAATAGGTTCAGCTTGAGTAGGTCTGTCATGCCTAACCTAACATTCAGATAACTTAGTTAGTCAAGTCATTGTAAGGAGACATAAGTTACTCTACTACGGAAGTGCCCAACTCATTACACATGCACACGTACTATGTTGTAACACCTTATAACCTCTATCTTTACATATCTTGACTCTTTGTTTTGTGTAAGCAAAGACCTGAGTCAGTGGACACCTCTGTTTTACGTAAGTAAAGACCTGGTGTCCTGATGCTAAATCTCAAAAAGGATCAAGTATATCATACTGAAAGAGCTATATATATATATATCAGCATTAATAAGATTTCGACGAAATCTTAAGATAGAGCTTATAATCTACGGAACATGGGTTAAGTGTGCTAAGGTGATGAATTAAGCACCTTCTGGAAGGGACAGACTTTAATGCCATCTTATATGATGCATCCATATGAGTTGCTCTTAAATTCTCACCAAACCATGATAATTAGCATGACATACTAGACATATACTCTTGTTTGAATTTGTGCGGATCACAATATTTGCAATCTGCACTAGCTCAATAGCTAATTGATTTTACCATACAAATGAAGGGGTGTGGCAGATCAGTAGTATGATCCTTCAGGTTATCCAATCCTTGCCTATGCATAAAATTGCCCTTTCTATGATAATTAGTTAACAATAATGACTATGAATTCATAGCCTTCTCATATAAATTTTTGATAAATTCATGATTCATCATAAATTTAGGAGGAGTGATCAATTCAAGAAACCATTCTCTGCGGAAGACAAAACTTGGTCTTCCGTAGATAAAAAGCAGAAATTTAGTCTTCCGTAGATGAAATACGGAAGAAACATCCCTATGAACTGCTTAGATATTAATTGCACTATTACTGCTTTATTAATTAGTTGAGTAATAATTAGATAGTTAATTAATAATGTAAATATCCTCGAAAGAGTAGAAAGTGTAAGCGGGTCACACATATTAGACACCTTGTTCGAAAAAGTGCAACTAGGTCCCACATGGTTGACAGGTTATCCGATAAGGTATATAAGCACAGTTTGACTGTCCGCATTCTTATTCATCTAAATTCACCCAAATTTCCTTCAACCAAAAATTACCGAAACCTAGAAATCCCTTGACTCGCAATCATCCTCAGGATCTTTAACTACTTCATCATGACTAATCGATTCTCTCGAGACCACAATGTATGTGCGTTCCTAGACCCCCGGGTAGAAGATGAATGCAGACCTATCATTCACTACCTAAGAAGGTCTCGACTCTTCTCTGCACTCTCCGCAGATCCAGTCATCTATCTCTCACACATGACGGACTTCTGGAACACAGCCAGAAATGAAGAAGGCGATGGAGGACAGACCATTATAGCCACGGTAGGGAATTTACCCCTTTGGGTGAATGAAGAGACAATTCGGAGTGCATTGGAACTAGGGGAGGAGGAAGAAGGGCATCTGGATGTATTCAACCATGAATACATCCAGAAAGTTTTCGGGTTGATGGGATATGACGGAGATTACCAACATGGAGAAATCAAGAAGGGCAGACTGTGCAAACCCTATCGATTTTTGTGCCACACCTATCTGAAGTGTGTATCCAACCGAAAGTCTGGTTTGGATAGGTTCTTACGGCACATATCTTCAGGAATCATAGGAATATTCGAGGGCAGAAAGTACAATTATGCCAAATACATAATGAACTGCCTCTGCGACCACATAAGAGTACAAAAGGAGAACAAAATGTTCATGTTCCCGAGGTTCATTCAGCTGATGATCGAAGAGCAAATGCCCGAAGTGGAGAAGGAAGGGGACGTAGGAGTGCAAAGCCACCTCAATAAGTCCATCTTGAATAAACTGAAGAGACAGTATGAGGGAGGTGGAGTGGATTTGTTCCCTCATGTTCTGGATGAGGAAGAAGACATCCCTGAAGAATTGAGATGGGTAGAGGAGCAGGAAAGTTCAAGCTCATCAGCCCCTTCTGCTGCTAACTCCCAACCTCAAACACCACTGCATACCTCACCCAAATCACCCCAATAAGAGTCACAGTCACCACCATCACCCATCCACTTGACCACTTCAAGTGAATCCAGCTCATCTGCCAAATCAGCTTCCTCAGCTAAAACTAAGGGCACTGAACCTGTCACACTCTCACTCACTGATCCACTCAACTCTCCCACTCAAACAGAACCACTCAACTCACCCACTGCAACTGAACCGATTTCCTCCCCAACACCTACCGAACCAATCATCTCGCCTACCCCCACTGAACCCATCGACAGCCCAACACCAACTGAGGAAATCAACCTAAATGAGGATGCTTATGAGGTTGTCAATGATGAAGATACAGAAGAGATTTGTATGGAAACTGAA
Source organism: Flaveria sonorensis (assembly GCA_025506505.1). NCBI lineage: Eukaryota > Viridiplantae > Streptophyta > Magnoliopsida > Asterales > Asteraceae > Flaveria > Flaveria sonorensis. The sequence continues at coordinate 1,682,397 of CM046423.1, forward strand.
GAGGAGAATATGGTTGAAGGAGAAGTACAACAAGAGGGTGAATATGTTGAAATCACTGCTTATGATGAGAATGATCTGAGAGAGGATGAGATCAATGTTAGTAAGCAATATTTGGTGGCTGAGTACAACAAATTGGTGGTTAAAGGAAACAAGAAGCTAGCAAAATTGAGGAGATTGAAGAAAGAGTTGAATGAGAAAGAGGCACTTCTGGATAATAAAGATGACACAATCAGTAGCCTGCAAGGTAGACTGAGAAGATTAAGAGAAGATGCAGTGATGAACAATGAAGTGATTGATGCATTGCTTGACTTGGTGAATGAACAATCAGCAATGCTGCAGTCAAAAGATGATGAAGTAGAGAGGTTGAAAAAGATGGTTTCTGAAGCTGAACAGAGCAAAGGTGATACAACTGTAATCACCTACAGTAGAAAGAGAAAATATTTTGGGAAAGTTGCTGGTGCTCTGGGTGAATCATCAAAGAAATCCAAACTGGATTCTCCAGAGCAAGTAGCCACAGTTGAAGAAGCAGATGAAGAAAGTGATGATGAATGGGAGGAGTTGACAAAGGAGGATCCTGAGAAGAAGAAAAATGAAGGAAAAGAAGCAGCAGAAGAATAGCTCTTGACAACCGAAGACATACTAGAAGAGAGGCCCCAATCTACCTTGTTTATGGAACTGATCAATAACGGGTTTCCATATGACATGGTAGAAAGGATGAACATGTCAGAGTTGGTTCAAACTGTCAAAGAATTTGATGCTGCAAGACTGATGCTCCCAGTCTGTACTTATGAGACCTTCAGCATATACAAGAATATGGAGAGAATTAGAAAGGACTTGGGGCACTATGACACAGCAAAGCTGACAAGATACAACATGACCTGCTAGTTGCAGAGTCACAATCTCAAGTCCTATGAGCTTAAAAGCAGATCCATTAGAGAACTCAGGGCAATGATGGAACATGTTATGAAGACTGAACTGGAAACAGGAGTCAGATTTAGAACGAAGCCCCCAACCCTGCATATCTAAAGCAACAATCACGAACTTCTGCTGAACCTACTGTGGTTCAAGCAGCAGACATGCACAAGGATAAAGAAAAATTGATTAGAGTGCCAAGGGAGCTCACTCCTCATAAGATTTGGCCTCTAGAAACTGCTGTGAGGGAGATTACTGAACAGAAATGTACATTAATACAATTCTTTGATCTCATCACAGAACCTGAAGAAGCACAAGAGAATCAAATCATTAGATGGAAATATGATGGTGAATGGGACTGTGCACTGGTTAAAAGGGCATCTGGCATGGTGCAATACTTTCCACGAGTAGAACATTTACTAGCACTGCCTGATGTAGACCTGTATACATTGAGAACCATTTCCATCACCAATTAGCCTATAAGTCTAAGAGGAAGAGACTTCTCCGGACTTGTGACCAAATTGAGTCATGAGTTCAAAGGAGATGTTCTCAGGGAAGCCAGAATGATGGATGCAGAGCACCTGAAGAGAAAGCAAAGAAAGTCTCAGCCCAAATCTAGACTGGTTGATGAAGAATTCTTGAAGAGAGTTGGAGCTGAAGACCCAACTAATGCATCAATAAAAGTGATAGAAGGAAATCAGTTTTCTTGCCCAATCACAGAATGGGGGTATGTTGAGAAAACTAAGGAATTGGTGCTACAGAGGAATGATCCACAGAAAAAGGGCCAAAGCATCAGATTATTTGATCCTGTGGAAATCAAACTTCTGCACCCAAGCTACACTTCATATCTGTATGATAAATTTTTCCCAAGGCTGCAAGATTAACAATCTCAGAATGACCTGTGCTTGTATGTACATCTCATCCAAGTCATTGACAAACTGCATGCCAAGGCACATAAAAGAAGAAGATATGAAGCTGGTTAGTTGATCGGATCAGAAATCAAACCTATCACAGAGCTAAGAATTTCAGATCAGGATGAATTGGAAGTGGTGTCCAATAATAGTGTTGTTGCAACACTCACCACAGAAGAGGATGTCCTTGGTCTGAAATACAAGACACTGAAGAGAATAAACAGAAGGCCAATTCAGATCAAGTATGAGGATCAGCAGAAGGCCGTAGATTACTTTAAGTCTAGGATTTTGTCTAGAATACAAGAGCTCAGTGTCTTAAACCAATGATTACTAGAGTCTAAACCTAAGGGGGAGTACTGTTAGGGATAGAACTCTATGTATAGGTTTAGATGATGAATCACTCTATGTAATCATAATTGTAATCATCAGTTTTAATGATATACAATGAATATATTTGTTTATGATTATGTTTATTTAATAATTCATTGTATGATTAACTAACATTACAAGTTCTATGTTATGGTTATATGTATTGGAACAACTGCGGATGAGTAAATTATTCTTTCGTAGATGTTCTTAGGAACATAACTGTACATCCGTGGATCTCTTACGAAAGAACAACTTCAGCTGAACAAGAACAGACCAAGTGCTGGAGGAATTGCTGCGGAAGACAATAACTCCTACGGAAGCATAAGTTGCTGCGGAAGCACGAACAGAATAGCTGCTACGGAAGACTAGTTTCCTGCGGAAGAGTATTTTCTTACGGAAGACAAATCAACACTTGTATTACACATCAAGTGGTCAATCCAAAGTCAACAAGTCAACTTGACAAAGCAACAACAACATTAATGAAGATTGAAGACGTATGATTCAAGTGAATATTCCACGTCACTTCAACAATCTTATCTTTATTAGAATCATTGTAATATACGAACTCCCATGCCAATAAATGTGGCTGAGGATTCGGATAAATATTGTTAACTTAATTATAGCGATAAGTTAGCAATAGATCAGAACAGAATAGGATCTCTATATATAACATGAGATCAACAACATTGAAAAAATATAACAGAAGTCAATTTTTTTCTGGAAACACAAAAAGCAATATAGAGCAATATAGAGTATTACAGCAATATAGCAAGCATCATCAGAGCAAGAGCATCATCGTATCAGTAATTTATTTGAGTAATTATTCTTTTCGTGTGTTTTGTTTGGTTAATCGTTAAATCAACAAGTATTGATAATTCCATGATCAATACTTGTATAAATCAAGTTTGATAATTCCTGATTGATCCTTGGATTAACAGTAATCTCTTGTCTGTTAGTCGACTAACGAGGGACTTGCAATGTGCAATCACCTTTTTCCCGGATTTCTTTGTCATACAGGGCTTGAGGACGAGGAACTTGATTGGAGTGGGTGAGTGCAGAGGGGGACTTTACAGGATGGGGATCATGCAAGCAGGACGAATGGCTATGGCAGCAACAACTTTAAGTGAATGGCACAAGAGGCTTGGTCACCCATCAAATAATAAAATGTCTCATGTTTCTGTTTTTAAGGCTACTGATTCTAATTCAAAAGAACATTTTTATGACTCATGCATTAAAGCAAAGTTGACAAGACTTCCTTTTCCAACTAGTTCAATAAAGACAAATGAATGCTTTGATATGATTCATTGTGACATTTGGGGTGGTTATAGAACATTTGCACTTTCACATGGGAAGTATTTTCTCACCATAGTTGATGACTATAGTCGGGCTGTGTGGGTCTACATCATTAAACATAAGCATGAGGCAAGCTATTATTTAATTAGTTTTCACAACTTAATTCGAACTCAATTTAAAAGGGAAATAAAAAGCATTAGATGCGATAATGGAGGGGAATTCACTTCCAATCGCATGAGGGCCTTTTACAGTGACCATGGGATTGAACTTGAGATGACATGCCCTCACACCCCCACAACAAAATGGGGTGGTGGAGAGAAAACACCAACACATCCTAGAAATAGCGCGTGCTCTATGATTTGAGGCAAGTTTACCAATAAAATTTTGGGGGGAATGTGTACTAACGGCCGTTTACATCATCAACCGGTTACCATCCAAAGTGATCGAATACAAAACACCGTATGAGATCCTGTTTGGAAAGAAACCACGTTATGATCACATGCATACTTTAGGGTGTTTGGCCTATTTCTGGAATACCGAAACCAAAGGAGACAAATTCGCTCCTAGAGGAAAAGCGGGTGTTTTTCTAGGATACCCTTTTGGCACAAAAGGATACAAAGTTTATGACTTGGAGAAAAGTAAAATGGTTATTAGCAGGGATGTGAAATTCTTAGAAAATATGTTTCCTTTCTCAAATAAGAAGGACCATGCAAACGATGGTGATGATGAGATCATCACAGAATACCAACAAAATGTTGAGCACGAGTGTCATGATGAAACCACAAGACAAACCATACCCAAAAACAATGAAGCCCGTGATAACAACATTTCGCAATATAATGTTGAACCTACGATCGAAGAGGAAACAACCGGTATGCGCATCCCTGTTGAACCGGACACCGGTGAGAGGTCACCGGATGTTTCGGAGCATGCCAACATTGGCGATGACCAACAAGTGGAAAATGAACAACAACCTCAGCAGCCCAACCTGAGTACTACTGATCAAAGACCCCAGCGGCCCAGAACCCAACCGGCTCGCTTCAAAGATTACGAATTAAAGCTCCCCCCTTCCGTCAACCATGCACACCCAGACTCTAATCAAGCCTCCCCTACGGTACATCCTCTTGCCCATTATATTTCATATGACAAATTCTCTAACAAACATAAAGCTTTTCTTACAGCCATCACATCACATGATGAGCCGAAAACCTTTTATCAAGCTTCGTAGGATGAGAGATGGCATGATGCTATGAAGAACGAAATCCGGGCTTTAGAACAAAATGGAACGTGGTCTCTTGAACAGCTTCCAAATGGGAAAAGAGCCATAGACTCAAAGTGGGTGTACAAGATAAAATACAAGCCCAACGGTGAAGTTGAAAAGTACAAGGAGAGACTAGTCGCTAAAGGTTTCACTCAAATGGAAGGTATCGATTACCATGACACTTTTGCCCCTGTTGCCAAGTTAGTGACTGTGCGAACCCTACTTTCCTTGGTCGTAAAAAGAGATTGGTTCATTCACCAACTCGACGTCAACAACACGTTCTTACATGGTGATCTTGAAGAAGAGGTCTACATGAAGCTTTCGCAAGGATTCTTTAAAGGAAATGACACACGTGTTTGTCGTCTCAAAAAGTCCCTATACGGGCTGAAACAAGCCTCCCGAAATTGGTACCATGAGTTCACGAATGCTTAGCTGGAACTCGGTTTTGCTTAATGTAAGGCCGATTACTCTTTGTTTGTTTACAAACGGGAAGGGGTTTTTATAGCAGCTTTGATCTATGTGGATGATGTGATTATTGTTGGCGATAATATGAACATGATTCAATACGTCAAGACCCAACTTCATGAGAAATTTAGCATAAAGGACCTTGGAGCTTTGAAGTACTTCTTGGGCATCGAAATAGCCCGAATGAAGGACGGCTTGGTCCTTAGCTGGCAAAAATATACGCTTGATATCTTGGAAGACAGTGGGTTATTAGGATGTCGTCCAAGCAACTTTCCCATGGAATAGAATCTTAAGCTAGACAAGGGCGAAGAAGAAAGAAAGGTGGATGCTAACAAATATAGACGTTTGGTCGGCAGGCTACTGTACCTTCAAGCTACCCGGTCGGACATCACGTATGCCGTGAATATGCTTAGCCAGTTTGTGGCAGATCCATGACAGAATCACATGGACGCTGTTACACGTGTCCTCAGATATTTGAAATCGACACCTGGCCAGGGCATTTTGTTACCAAAGGGAGGAGGGATGAAACTTGTGTCCTATTGTGATGCCGATTGGTTGGGGTGTCCCCTTACCAGACGGTCTCGGACTGGGTATTTGCTTCTCCTAGGTGGAGCCCCCATTTCCTGGAAGTCAAAGAAGCAATCAATTGTCTCACGCTCCTCCTCTAAAGCTGAATATAGAGCCATGGCAACCACGGTTAGTGAAGTTTTATGGGTTCGGTCGTTACTAGCTAAACTTTATACACCTGTTTCGGATGCAACGACCTTATTTTGCGATAATCAAGCTGCCAATAACCCCGTGTTCCACGAAAGAACGAAACATGTCGAAATGGATTGCTATTTTGTTCATGAAAGAGTAGAGTCAAAAGAAGTCGAGCCCGTGTATATTGACACAAAGTTTCAAATTGCTGATCTTTTCACCAAGCCGTTAGGAGCACAACACCTTCGAAGTTTACTAGCCAAGTTGGGCATGCAAGACTTATACGCTCCAACTTGAGGGGGAATATTAGAAAATAAAAGATATGGCTGATCTTTGTTTTTTCTTATTTTATTCGGTTTCCTTGTTATTAGGATTAGATTTATTTTCATCGTTATCTTTTCCTATTTTTGATTCTTCTTTGTGTATTTATATTTCTGTTCAAGTCATGAATAAAATTAAGAGAAAAAAAACTTTAACCCTCTGATTATCAATTTCATTAGTAAACACGTCAGTCCGAGTCACGTTTGTTAAGTGGCCTCGAGCTCGAGCCTAATCTTGGCTAGTTTCGAGCATTATATTTAAAGGTTGAGTTAGGCTTGTTGGTAGTTTTTAAAGTTCATCCACGGCAATGCTACTTTATATTTATTAATTATTAAATTATTTTATTTATATACATATATATTGATTTTTAAAAGTATTAATAAATTTTCTTTTATATATAAGCTCAAAGACGAACTCGAACACATTTAGGTTCAGTTGTATTCTAGCTTTCAATGAGCTGATCTCGGGTAACTCACAAGCAAATTAACTCGTTTACACTCTTATTTTCTTTTTTAATTTTTCGTGAAAAATAATACTTCTGTTTTACTAACTTTATGATAAAGATTGGAGTTAAATATACATTATTACCTGTCGGAAAATATTTGCTATATATTGTAGAGATATGGACAAGGTCCCGAAGACACATTACCCCTTGAAGAAAATGGTGATTATACTAGAGCCATTGGCTACCTAAACATTGCAAATTATTCAACTAATTCTGAATCTGATAACTTGTTGAACAAAATTTGGCACCATCCGGAGGAAATTTTTCCGGTGGACGGAGTAGCGGAGGAGAGACAACACGCGTTTTGGGTACCCGTTGACTCGGGTTATTACAATCTAGCCAAAATGCTCGAGGTAGTCAACTTAAACTCTAATTCGAACCCGTAACTTAATGAATGCTAACACGCTTTTATGACAACATAAACCATATATAGTCTATGACATTAGAAGGGTGCGTGAACGCAACAACATGCTTATCAACACCCCCAAAGGTTGCTTTCGTGGAACGAGGGACAAGTGCTAGCATATATGTAGACAACGCTGCATATAGAAGCTTAATTTATGAAAAATTCAACGTTACCTCGGTGGAGATGGAAAGTGCGGCTGTAGCTCTTGTTTCATACCAACAAAGGGTGCCCTTTATTGTGATTAGGGCACTTTCTGACTTAGCAGGTGGGGGTGAAGATGAATCCAATGAGGTGGATACGTTCATCACCCTCGCCTCTAAAAATGCTGTCAAAGTTGCAGTGGAATTCATCAAGTTGACAGCGCCTCCTAAGAGAATCACTTCATTCGTAAGCAGTTAGGGCTTTTAATGTAGTTATGAAGTTGTAATAAGATGCACCATTTGAACATGGTGTGGTTAGTCTTTTGCTTGACTAGAATAAAGTTCAAGGGATCTTGAAATCTCATAGTTAGGGCTGCAGACAAACCGAACGACCACAAACAAGGCCTTATTTATTCGTGTTCATTCGTTAAGAAATAAACTTGTTCATGAACTCTTCACGAACACTTACCGCACGAGATTCCTTGTTCGTGTTTGTTCATTAAGAAAATGAACATGTTCATGAACTGTTCACGAATACTTACCGAACGCAAATGAACACAAACAAAAGTAAACAAACATAAACAACTATTCATGAACATGACGAACACAAAAAAGCTCATAAACATAAACGAATACAAATTATTATAGATTTATTTTATAATAAAATTTATATTTTTATTACAAACATTACACAAAATTAACAAAAAATAAATAAGTACTTAAAATATATATAAAAAAATACTTGATATAATAGTCATAAAATAACTAACACAAAAATTAAGAATATAAACAAACACATTTAGCGAACATAAACGAACACATTATCAAACGTTCACGAACGGACATTAATGAACATAACAAACACATATCGAAGTTCACGAACATAATTGAACGAACACGGCTTATGTTCAAGTTCGTTCGTTTAACTAAACGAACGTAATTTTTTTGTTCGTGTTCGTTCATTTACTAAACGAACGAACATAAACAAACTTTCCGCCGAACGGTTCACGAACTGTTCGTTGACCGTTAAGTTCGTTTGCAGCCCTACTCATACTAACTCTAGTTTTGCTTATGCGTGTCATCATGGTTTCACCACACATGTCATCAAATAGTGAAAATCCATGATTTTATTACAATAATCCATTATCTTAAAATGATATAAATATTATTTTCTGCTTTTTATAAAAAATATCTAATACAAGTTTATTAAAAAATTAAAGAGGAACAAACTACAAAAATATTTTTTTAAAATCACTAAAAAGAGAAATAAGAAAAATAGGGAAAAAAAAAAGAGTTCTCACACTCACAAAACCGACAACGGAAATTAGATAGTTATATAATTTCTAGGTATATTTGGTTTACGCAATGTTGGTAAATGGTAACACGTACTTGATTGATATTACAAAACACGATCAAAAGTTGATACACGATAGTGGACCAGCATCTAACATATAGAAAGTATATTTTGTATGAAATAGACAAATATTAAAGGCTGATAACAATAAGATACTAAAAGAAGACGTTATGTTATGTTTAGTATTTTATATATCACCCAACAATTTACCTTAAATCAACAACAATCAATCATTAAAAAATATAACCTACGTTTAACTTTAATCTCTGTAAATCATCATATAAAAAAGACAGAATTTTTGTAAATTATCCGGTGTATCTTGATTGTTTATTTGATTATTAACGTATTCCACTTCAAACAAACAAGAATATACATACATTTACATTTGATTTGGGTGTATAAAATCAAATATATATCTACTCGATCAACGGTGATAAATAACTCTGATGAACACGACAACAAAACAAAAAATACAAAAAGTTGATCAGATTCAAGAAACTAAGTAACCAATAGTAATAATCCAAATGGCCCTCATTGATATCACTCGATAGCCAACTTACACGACCCCCTCGGCTCGTGACCGAGTCCACAACGTTAACCAAAACACTTCCAACAAGCCCAGCAAACGCTGAGCTCAATGTAAACACCGCCATTGCCACACTCGACATGCTCTTCGGAAGCTCAGAATAACAGTACTCCATCAGCGCGATTACATTAAAAGCCTCAGCTAATCCTAGTAACATATACTGTGGGACCAACCACATTGCTGACATTTCAACTGACGTGTTTGAACCCGCCACATCACGTCTTACGGTTTCCACGATGGCAGCAACCACCATAGCTATGACAGAGATCAGTAACCCGATCCCCATTCGGGCTTTTTGATTTAGCCCGCGTGGGTCACGTGTGTATTTTGCTAGAAATGGGACCAAGAGTCGGTCATAAAACGCGACCCATATTGTAAGTGTCAAAACCATGAACACGCTAAACGATCCAGCCGGGATCTCAAACCACGTGGTCACGTGTCGGTTCATGGTTTTTGCTTGAAGTGTAGGGTAGGACAGCGACACATTAGTAAACAATAATATACCCGTTGACCATATCGGTAATACCTGTACCACTGACTTAAAAGACTCCACCTTTTCAACGGTTGAAACAACCCATGGATCAAATCTTGAACCCTCAATATTCATATCCCTAACAACACAAGCTTTGTTGAGAAACCTTAAGCTATCACTCAACTCGACCCGACCAGTTTCATCGCCACGATTGTAACAGTCATCGTGACGAAGACTGATCCCGCGGCTCTTATACGCAATAACTAAAACTTGAACGAACCCTAAATACGGGCTCGATCTACATGCAGTTTTAACATACAAACGCGATCCAATCAAGAACACAAGAACAGAACAGGTCATGATGATAACAGGAACCACAAATCCAATCTGCCAACCAAATTGATCTTGTATATAGACCACAACAGTGAATGCAACAAAAGCTGAAATCGAAACCGAAGCATAATACCAGTTAAAGTAGCTATCAATGAGCCTCTGGTTGACACCGGTTCGACTCTGTTTCAGTTGCTCTGCACCAAAGGTTATGCAGCATGGTCTGATGCAGCCCGAACCAATTGACATTAGACCGAAAGACGCGAATAGGAATGCGAGCTGGGTTCGAGCCGGTGGGCTGCAACTGGTGTCTGGTTCATTGCAAATTGAAGGGGTTAATTGTGGAACCATTGAAGTTAACCATAGAAGAATCATCCCCTGTAACACCAACGATCATTAATGATCAATTAACCTATGATTATCGATACGATTGATCAATTGAAGCGAAATTGATGATTGCTTACGAAAAGGGTCGATAAAGATCCGATTAAAATGACCCGAAAGGGACCCAGATAACAATCAGAAACAAAAGCCCCAAAAACAGAGAGACCATTGGAAAACGATGACCATATGTAAAGAATGCTGGATGCAGTAACAGCTTGCAAGTGATAAACTTCAGTTAAGTAAAGAATCATGTTGGGCGTCAATCCATAGCTCGCGACTTTCTCAAATGCTTCATTCACTGTCCCCAAACACAAAATCAAGATCAAAACCCAAATTGATCATGGGGTTTCTGTGAATTCGATGACACAAATTGGGGATTTTGATGTACCTATGATGAAGGGCATTGTTTTGATGCCCCCTTTCTGATCATGATGATTGTCGATGAGTAATTTCGTTTGTAGGTCTGAATCGGTGGTCGATTGTTGTTGATTCGAGTGTTCTTCCATTGATGATCGATGGTTTAATCTGTTTGATTGACTTTAATTAAGATAATTAGTAGATAATAATCAGAACTTGATCTTGGATCACCGAGGAATTGGGTAGAAATATTGAGGTGAAGGCACACAATATTATTATTATAAGATATAAAGTTGGGTTGTGTATGCTCAAATGTATACTTTATTAATTTTAATTAATAAGATTATTGTTAAGAGAGGATTAAAATAATAGAGTTTGGTATCTTGTTCTATTTTATGTACACACGTGAGAAACGAATTAATTTAAATTGGGTTGAACTCATAAGTTTTGTGAAAGAGGAGAGCATATTTGGGAGCATCTAGCTTACATAGTAGGGTTTTTAGATTGTGAATTGTGAAATCTGAAGATATGGGTTTTTTTTTGGAAGATTTGCTCAAGTTCTATATCCATGATAGCGCGGACAATCAGATTAAAAAGTTTATTCAAGCATTCGTGAAGACGTCATGTCGGACAATATGAAAGACAAGGAACACGCTCATACATAACAACATAAATTTTAACATCATTGTCTTCTTGATGAAGATAAAGTCGTGGATTCTTTGGTGGATAAAACACTTTCGCTGGAGGTGGATTGCCTACTGTGATTGCTAATGTAATCTAATTTCATGGTATTATATATTCAGGTATATTTTTATTTGATGTATGTGGTGATGATATTCATCGTACTCCTAGCTCCTTGCTAGGTTGGTGAAATTAAAATTCTTTTGTCGTTCAAAAAAAAGATGGGTTTGATGGATTATTGAAACAATTTAGCTTTTTCGTTCTAGAGTTAATTATATGGATGGTTAGTATAACATATTTAAGTACAAAGTATAAAAGATAACAATTTTGTGTTGATTTGGGTTGAGTTTTGCTGGCATTGATCTACGACAGGAAACCATGATGGTGAAGAAGAAACTAAGGAGATATTGGGTGGTGTGAGACCACAGGGTCGTTGGAAATGGGAGCTATGTCAGCGAGCCACTCGCTAATTTTGATTATTAATATTATATTATCTTATTCGTATTTTATAAAAACAAAAATAGAAAATATTGTTAACGATAGCCTAAAGTTGAGACTTTGGAGTTTAGCCATAATTGGATGTTTTATTGCCAACGATAGTGTAACCGTTGGCAGAATGAATATCAGTCGTTAGATTGAACTGAAATTAAATCTCATCCATTTAAACTAGTCGGTTACCTTCAAGAAGCGACGGTTACGAGCGGTTTAATAGTTATCAGTTATGGTTTACAAAGTTGAAAACCATCACGCCACTCCCTCTTTTCTCATCCAAAAACCACCTCCTCATCTCCCTGTTTCTCCTCCAACATCTAATATCCGAGCCTTTAATTTTGTTTTTTCTGAACGTGTTTAGATTTTAATAGTTATGTCGTTATCGAAATAATATATAAAATGTCCAGTCACCAAAACGAAAATAAAACTAGATTTCAAAGGGCTAGGCAAAGATTGTAATATAGACATTAGCACAAGGACTAGATTATACATTAGTATAAACCTAGTTATACAAAAATTGAGACGAAGAAGAAAGGTACGCTGCTATAGACGAAAATCAGAATTGTGAATATAAGAAATAACGATTGTTCACCTTAATTCAAAATATATATTAGTAACCCTTGATATTCAACTTGTGGGCCTCAAAACATTAAGCCGCCCTTTATAAGACTCCAAGTAGTGAAGCAATAAATAAGGCGCTATAAAAGTGACATGAAGACTAATGTGGCGTTAAAACCCCTTACTCCATGGTTAAAGTTGCTGCCAAAATGATATTTGGCCAAGGGACTAAAGAGCGTGAAAATAAATACCCTTCAACAACTATTTTGTATAAGAAATATTCTCTCGCTGTATATATATATATATATACACACACATATATACATATATACCTATTTTAAACCTTTTAATAGTTTCAACAATACTCTCTCATAATTCACTCTATAAATTTTCTATCTTTTTCTAGAATGTTAATAAACTATCCAATGATTTAGATTTTTGGGAGGTGGATGAGACACTAATAATTGAGGGTGTTTGAGTGGGAGTAAAATTTTTAGTCAAGCCCGTTCAAACGTCACAACCGGAACCGTATAGACGACGACCGCCACTAGAACGGGGTCGTGCGGAGGCGCATAACCGGCTGAAGCAAGATTATTTTATTGAAAGAGCTTTGTATAATTATGCTATATATAGTCGAATAACAGAAGAACGAAATCCGTGTCAAATATCGTGCCAACGAGTAGTCATTTATTTGAAATGTTCTGGTATTTTATTTTATTTCAAGTATTTTTTTATGTTTCAAATAACTTCTTTTAATTATATGTTCTAACAAATTTTTTATTATAATTTTATAGTATTATATTGTGTGGTTTTATTTAAGTAAAATTATTATGTTTATTGAATATTAAATAGAAAATAATTGAGTAATCATTCTAATTAGTTAAAACCACTACAATTGATTTAAAATGAGTTTTAGTGAGATTAATTGTAATGATATGACATGTAGGTGGCACTTCAACTAAAAAATTAATACCAGTCACTATACTTATTCTAATACTCACTACTAAGTTTGTTAATTTAACAAAATAAAAATTAGAAGTCGATAAAATATGGTATTGCGTATAAAACTTTTAAATTGTACCTCGGTACCAGCAACAACATCAAAATATTACTATGATTCTTGCATTCAGATTTCTGGTCTACACCTTACAGGCCAAAATACTTCCGATCCGTTATTTTAGAGAAGACAAATTTTGCTTCTCGGGTTCTTAGTCGATTGAACATTGTTGTTGTCACCCACAACGCTCTCTCAACATTACTAATGATAGAACGATTCAAATCCATACATAAAACTGTTTATTGGCTTTTGATGTCCAAAGGGAATAAAAAGATTAGAAATTGAGTTTTAGGTGAGAATTGATAGAAAGCAAGTATTATATGGAACTATGGTAGTGACTAGGAAAACGAGTAAAGTGTGATCAATTTTATATAGTGGCAGTTACTGAAAATAGGAAGTCAAGTTATATTATAACATTTAATGCTGTCAGAATCTTTTATTACCTTATTATTTATTATGTATATTTATACTAAGCGTGTTAGAGTCGATAAACGATTACTTCAATCATTGAGAATTGAGATAGGGGCGTGTTATATGTAAGTGGGGTGATTAAAGTGTCATTTATAATGATGCAAATAACCCTCGTCTAAGTAAATCTACCTTATTCTAGTTGTTTCTTATGATTAGCATGAAACAGTTATTTTACACAATAACCTCAATAATACATGTATACATATATAACACAAATTACTACATAGAAGTGAACAGTTTAATTTTCTAGTTATTATTGGTTTAGTGTTAGGAATTTTGCCACACGCAATGCAGCGATTTGGTGGTCTTGGAATTGAACTTGAACTTAGATAGATTGCAGTCGGTTTGGGAGGGTTTTGAGATGATTATGATTGTCAACAACGGTGAAGGGAGAGAAGTGGTTGTAGGCGACGGTGACATGAGAGAATGAGGGTGGTGCTTGTTTTTCTTGTGAACAAAAGGAGGTCTTTGATTACAACAGGTGTGGTAGTGTTTGATGGTCACCAATGATGAAGATGTGGTGGTGCTTGGTGGCGGCTGGTGGGTTTTTCTGAGGTTCGGTGAGGTGGGATTGATTAATTATTTGAAAGAAAGTAGAGTATGGGATGGGTTGGATTTCATTTGTAGATTTTATTATATTGTATAAAATCAAAATGCCAATTTTGATTAAGTTAATAGAAATTTTAATGATGTTAGTACCTTGGATGAATTTAAAACCAAGTCTGAAACTATTACATTGTTAGTAAAATAAAGAAACTATTGAATTGAAGTTGTAATTTTTGTCAAATCATATGGACTAAATGCCTAATTTACTTATATATAATTTATTGATAATGAGTAATGACAAGGATAAGTCTTCTTATTTTTCTAAACAAATATGGTTTCTCATCCACTCTGATAGAAAGTATTATTAAAAATAATTATACGCAACCATATGATCTTTATACAAAGAGTTTAATATAATTTATTTTAAACCTTTCACAGGTGCAATTTATATGTTTTCCAAACTTCGATGAACACGACAACAAATTAAGTAGAAGAAAAAGTTCAATAAATTCAAGAAACTAAGCAACCAATAATAATAATCTACATGACCCTCATTGATATCACTTGATAGCCAACTTACGTCACCTCCTCGACTTGTTATCGAGTCCACAATGTTAGTTAAAAGGCTTGAAACAAGTGTAGCAACCATCATACCAATTGTGAAAAAAGCCATAGTCGAACTTGCCATACTATTCGGGAGCTCGAAGTAATAAAACTCCATCTGACCAACTGAATTAAACGCCTCAGCTAAACCTAGTAATGCAAATTGTGGAACCAACCACATTGCTGACATGTCACTCGTCGTGTTTGAGTTTGCTAAACTACGCCTTACGGATTCGACAATTGCAGATACCATCATAGCTATGATCGATATTATTATCCCGATTCCCATTCGGGTTTTAGGGTGGAGCCCACGTGGCTCGTGTGTAAATTTTGCTAGCAACGGGATCAGTACACGATCATAAAGCGCGATCCATATTGCAAGTGTCAAAAGCGCGAACATGTTGAATGATGCAGCTGGTATCTCAAGCCATGAAGTGATATTTCGGTTCATTTTTTCTGCTTGAAGTGTCGGGAAATTTTGTACTATGTTTGTGAACATTATAATACCAGATGACCACACAGGTATAATCCGAATGATGGATTTGAGGGACTCCACGTTTTCGACCGTGGGGACACTACGCAGGTTCGATTCTAAATTATCGTTGTTCATATCTCTAACAACACATGCTTTGTTCAGAAACCTATAAAACAAATCAAAACTTCATAATTTCAGATGTTGAAAGCATTAAACTACACTTAAGGTTATACTCTAACACTTTGATGAGAATTTCGAACCTTAAGTTGTCGGTTAGCCGGATGTGATCCGATTCATCACCATGATTGTAGCGCTCATCGGGAAGAAGACGGATCTTACGGTTCTTAAAAGCCATGATCAAGACTTGAACGAACCCCGAGTGCCCGCTCCCTTTGACTTTGACTTTGACTTTGACATAAAGAGGCGACCCGAGGACGAACATAAGAGCAGAACAGAGCATGAACAGAGCAGGAACACCAAACCCGACCCGCCAACCAAATTGGTCTTGAATGTAGACCACAACAGTACATCCGATGACTGTTGAAATCGTTGCAGAAGCATAGTACCAGTTAAAGTAGCTATCAATGAGCCTCTGGTTGTTATGCTGTTTGAATTGGTCCGCACCAAATGCTATGGAACATGGTCTGATGCAGCCCGACCCGATTGAGATCAGACCCACACACCCGAAAAGGACACCGAGTTGGAGCCGTGTTGGTGGGCTGCAACCGGAATCCACTGAGTCGGGTTCATTGCAAGATGAAGGTGTCAATTGTGGCACCATTGAAGTCAACCAGAGTAAACTCACCCCCTGTTTCAACAACAAGGTTACACAAAAAACTAAAATTAAGGACTTTAGAGCGAAATTCTATGAAATTGGCTTACAAGAAGGCTGAAGAGAGACCCGATTGCAATGACCCGAAACCGACCCATATACGAATCAGAGATGAAAGCCCCGAAAACAGAGAGACCGTTCGAAAGCGCTGACCAGATGTAAATTACAGTAGTTGCAGCTACAGCTTCCATGTGATAAGCTTCCATTAGATAAAAGATCATGTTATACAGCAACCCATAACCTGAAATCTTCTCAAATGCTTCATTCACTGAAATCATAATCAAAATCAAAATCAAGAACATAGCTTTTGTTTATTGGAGAACAGAGTATGGTAGAATTAGGAGAAATTAAATGTACCTATGATGAAGGGCATGGTTTTGATACCCCCTTTCTGATCATGATGATCATCAGGGAGTAATTTGGTGTGTAATTCGGTGTCGATTATCAATATTTGTTGGTTTAATTCTTCTTCCATGGATGATCGATTGTTTGCTCTGTTTGATCGACTTCAGTTGAAGTAATTAGAAGAACAAATGATTAATAAATATTAATCTTGGATCACGGGGTAATGACGTGAGTTAGGTACAAGTTTGAGTTGATTATTACACCAATAAGACTTAATTATTTTTTAAAGTATTATTAACCTCTAAATCATTCACCTTTTAATGATCCTCACAGGATTTATAAAAACTTATACCGCTGACAATTAATAACAAAAGGATAAAAGAGAAACCGTATTTATACAACTAAATATCCTCTAACATTACATTTGTAACGATTTAAACTTATATTATTTTTATGGGTGGCAAACAAAAGTACTATTAGATTATAAGTACCCAAGAGAAAAACACGATGTAACAATACAAGATCATATAAAAAGCCTAGGTGGTGTCTTCTCACAAATGATTTATTGCATGGTTTTGTTTTACGTGTGTTTTTAGCTTTGTAACGTCTAAAATTTGATAGTAGTTGTCCCTTTTAAAAAAGAATTTTTTATTTATCTTTACATTATTAAAAATAACACATATAGAAATATATATTAGTAAACCTTTATAAAAAAATGTACAAATATATAAACTTACAAATTTAAGAATTTATATATTATTAAACTCTAATAAAAAAAACTTCAAGTTTTGAATAAGGTTTAGGACTGTACACCGTTTAGAAACATATTAACTGATTAGAAGTTCTTTATTATTAGACAATTCGTAGTATTGAGGTGATACTGATAGAAAAATGATGTAACGTAGACAATCATTTCATCGTATTATCAGTGCAAAAATATGTGTTGTAGGTAATTTATGTCAAACCATAAAGATTAAATTATACGATATAATGTTGCTTTCTTTTATTATATTTTTTTGAACGACAAATGTGCGACACTAGCTCGGAGGATAGGTGTTATCTTAATCGTTTCGTAGCCAGTACCGCATCCTCAACCCCTCAAGAGAAAATCCATTACTGAAAAATTCCTCTGTCTTAACTCTAAGTATTTTGCTTAGAGTAAGACTTGAAATCATAAACTTCTCATATTTAAATGTCATTGGTACTTCACATTTGCATTCTAATTATATTATTAATTGTTGTTTTTTGGTAAGCTAACATAATCGATAACCACTCATTTCTTCGTAGTTGTCTTATTTTTTTCCAGTTAGTTACTTGCTAGTATGATACAAAGTGTTGTTTTTGTACGAAGTGTAAAAAATAATCTCAACCCCTGATCTAAGAAACTAACGGTTCATATCAGATATCTGAATAATCACGCGAGGAATGGGTGAGATGGGTATAGTTGAAAATTGCCTACAATTGTTGATTTTTTTTCAAATTCCCCCAACTTTTATAAACGCATTAAATCATTTTTTCCAGTACATAATAGTAAGTTATAAGAAAACTATTACAATCACTTAATCAAATAGATTACACCATTTAAGCGAATAATTTTCCTAATAAATGATCATGTGGTTTGCTCATATTGTAGGATTGCTTTCAACTTTTGAGAAATACATTATTGATCCCAATTTTTTGCAAAACTGTAACACGATTGGTGCATGATATTAACTTCTGTTAAGTTTCTTAGTTAAGTGGAGGTAAAAAGACCAAAATACCCATTATTATTAAAATAAATACTAAACACTATATATATTATATATGTATGACCCACTTTTTTAATTAATTTATTATATTTTATTATGTTTAATATCTAAATATATACACACACCAAAAGTCCACGACATCATCTTCCACAACGTGAAGCCAAACACCGTCGGCGACCCAACACCACTAGCGACCCACCATCACCGGCAACCCATTGCAACCATCGATGGATCGGAAACACTACCACCATCATCAGATTTGATGAGTGGTAATCTATTATGATGGGATCTGCCACCGGTACCATAACCACCGCCATTTGAAGACGATTTGGTGATGATTGGTGGTGATTAGTAGGCGATCTAAGGGACCGACGATGTATTATGAGTTGCAGGTGGTAGTAGGGTGGCGATGGCAGTCATGGTGGTGGAGCTCGACGGTGAGCGCCACACCTCCAACACCGGAAACCACCACCGGAAACACCGCCATTAATTGGCAGTTCTATAATGGTGGTTGTAGTGGTGGTTGTGGGTGGTGCAATGTGCGATGAAATGGTGGTGGTTGTGATGGTGCGATGATGGTGGTGGTTGTGATGGTATGATGACAATGGTGGTTGAATGAAGTAATAAATCTATATTCTTTGCCTTGAATAAGTGATTACAGGTTACAATATATAGAGGACTAAGTTACACATAAGAACCTAAATATTACAAGAGTAAACAATATAATATCATAAATTAATATCATCTAACATCCCCCCGCAAGTTAAACGGTGGTGGACCAATACGAAGCATCTGACGAAAGGTGTTGAATTGAGAACTGTGTAGACTTTTGGTGAAAATATCAGCCACCTGAAGCTTGGTTGGAACAAATTTAGTTGCAAGTTTTCCGGCGGCCACTAACTCACGTAAGAAGTGATAATCAAGATCTATATGTTTAGCCCGTTTATGAGAAACAAGGTTTTGAGTAAGAAAAATGGCACTTTGATTATCATAAAGAATTGTCGGTCTATCTGGGGTTAAAGCATGAAGTTCTTGAAGAAGATGAGTTAACCAAACAATCTCTGTTGTTGTGTTGGCCATGGCTCGATATTCAGATTCACAACTAGATCGAGCAATAGTTGGTTGCTTCTTAGCACTCCACGAGATGAGATTGCCACCCAAAAATATAGAATAGCCATAAGTGGAATGTCTGTTCTCCAAGCAAAGAGCCTAATCAGCATCAGAGTATCCAAGTAACGTGGTGTGAGTAGGACGACTGTAGTGTAATCCAAATGCAACAGTACCCTTAAGATAACGCAGTATTCTTTTGACTTCTTGAAAATGAGAAGTGGTGGGAGCATGAAGAAACTGACTGACTTGATTGACAGCATAGGCAATATCAGGTCTCGTGATCGTTAAATACTAGAGAGCACCTACAATGGAATGATAATATGTAGGATCCAGAAATAAAGTACCTGTAGAAACAAAAGACACATTGGTGCTTAAAGGTGTTGGTGCAGGCTTTGCATCCAACATCTTAACATGAGTCAAAATATCCAAAGTATATGTAGATTGATTTAAGAAAATACCATTTTGAGTGTAGGTAACCTCCAATCCCAAAAAGTAGTTAAGTTGCCCAAGATCTTTGATAGCGAATTCATTGTTTAGGCTATAAATAAACGAAGTTATGATGGAATTTTGGTTCCCCGTCAAAATGAGATCATCAACATACACAAGTAGGTACATTATGCAGGAGTCATGTTTGTAGATAAACAAAGATGGATACGCACGACTACATGAAAACCCATTGTTTGTGAGAAACAAGCTCAGATGATGAAACTAGGCCATGGGTGCCTATTTTAGACCATGTATAGCTTTGTTTAGCTTACACACATAAGATGGAAATTGAGGATCCAAAAAACCTGTAGGTTGTTCCATATACACATTTTCAGTTAGATGCCCATGAAGGCATTGTTTACATCAAACTGATGAAGCTTCCAGCCATTTATGATTGCCAAGGCAAGAACAGTACGAACCATGGCTGCTTTCACAACCGGGCTGAATGTGTGTGAGTAGTCAAGTCCAGGAACCTGTGTGAAGCCCTACGCAAGAAGTCGCGCTTAGTAACGCTCAACCGACCCATCAGATTTGAATTTTGTTTGGAACAACCATTTAAAGCCAACTACATTCACATTAGCTGGATGTGAGACAAGAGTACATGTTTGATTTTTATGTAGAGCATGAAGCTCTTTTTCCATAGCACGAACCCATTTTATGTCTTTAGAGGCATCATGATATGTCTTTGGATCGGTCGAAGCACAAAAAGCCTGATGTTGATGAATGTTCACAGTATGTGCTAAATCCACACGATGTCGTGGTTTAAATATCCCAAATTTAGCACGTGTGACCATCGGGTGAGAGGGGAGCGGCGGTGGAATAGGAATATTCGACGAACTTGCCACGGTTGAGGAACTAAGAGAGGAGTTCGGTGAGGGGGGTGGGGTGTGAGTTGGAGTGGTGGATGGTATGGAGCTGGGTGTATGATCTGATGGAATAGTGCTTGGAGAATTTGGAGGAGCCAAGTGGAATGGTAGAGGTTGAGATGATATTGGGTTTTGTGGAGTGTTCGGTAATAGGTTGGAAGGAGAAGCACTTTTCTGTGTATCACTAGATGATGGTGAGGTTTGTTGGGCAGAAGTGATGGAGGGTGATGTGGGCCAATCGACTGGGCCACAAGAGGATTGTGAGGATTAGAATGGGCTGGTAAAAAAGGAATAGAAGGTAGAGAAGTGGTAGTAGTGTCTGTTGGAGGTGGAGAATTTGTGGAGTTAATTTGTGAGGGGTTAGGAGCATCAAAATTGTTGTCTAAGAATGTGAACACCTCAAGGATATTAATAGGGGATGCAGTGATGGAGTTGGCAAGAGGAAAATGATGTTCATCAAAGCGAGTATGACGAGTAACATAAATACGAGAGGTACAAGGATCAAGACATTGGTACCCTTTGTATTTAGAGCAGTACCCAATGAAAATGCATGGAATGCTCCTTGGTGATAGTTTATTAGGAGGATAATCCCGAATAAATAGGAATACACGGCATCCGAAAGTCCGAAAAGATGCATAATTCGGTATTTTTTGGTATAACATTTCAAATGGTGACTTCCCTTGAAGTATAGTAGTGGGTAACCGATCTATAATAAACACGGCCGAAGAAAAGGCATCAACCCAATTGAGCAGGAAGTTTGGCATGAAACAACATTGCCAATCCGGTTTCAACAATATGCATATGTTTTCGTTCAACCCGACCGTTTTGTTGGGGAGTATATGGGCACGACATGCGGTGAAACGTGTCATTTTGTTCAAACAATTTACGAACACGATTATTTTTAAATTCTGTGCCACCATCACTTTGAAATTTTTTTATCTTTGTTGAAAATTGAGTTTGAAAAAGGGTATGAATATGGATAAAGCTTCAAAAAAATCGGATTTTGCCCGTAACAGATATAACCAAGTAAATCTAGAATAATCATCCACAAATGCAACATAATATAAAAAAATTATTAACTGATATTACTAGAGATGGCCCCCATAAGTCACAATGGATAAGTTCTAATGGAGAAGAAGCCCGTTTATTATTAAGCACAAAAGGTTGCCGTTTGGATTTGGCAAGTTCACACGGAGTATAAAGACCCGGTTTAGGTAAAATGGATGTAAAGGAAAGACGACCATTATGTTTAAGCAAAGAAACAACATCAAAATTAACATGTCCAAGTCAGAAATGCCATAATTCAAAGGAAGCTTTCGGACATGTGTGAGTGGACACAAAGACTTCATTATTGTTGCGAAGAACATAAAGACCATCTTCACGGCACCCCCGGGCTAGAGTTTGCTTGGTTCAACAGGATTATCTTCGGTTAGTTTACCAATCGATAGAAGATTTTTGGTGACATTTGGTACAACTAACACATTATTGAGAGCAAGATTACCAAGCAATTTAGTGTGACCGACATGAGTAACATGTAACGATTGACCATTACCAAAATAAACCTTTTCATTACCTTAAATCGGAGTAGAATTTGGAAGTGATGCATTTATGGGAAGCATGTGAGATGAAGCCCCCGTGTCGGATGTCCAATCAGGAACAGTAGAGTTTAGTTGACATTAGGCATGGAAAGCATGAGCCAATTGATCCTCATTCAGTTGTGATGAAGTTACGAAAGAGGTAAGATGATAACATTGTGATGCATAATGTCCTGTTTTCCTGCATAACTGACAAGTGGGCGGTCTAAAATTTGAATTCTGACCACCGAATCCACCTCTATTGTTACCACGAGAAAAAGGCTTGTGTGACCGAGTGGGCCGGTAATTGGTTTGCGGTTGCGTGGGCCGAAATGGATTAGCATTTGAGGACTGATGTCCTTTGGAATTACCGGTTATAGGGCGGGCAAATTGGGCCAGAAAGGCAACAGTAGGACCAAAGGAATCATTGTGCAAATTTTTTACAAACAATTCATGACTTTCTGCGCTGGCCAGGAGATCGACAAAGTTGGAAATGGGACGTTATGATCGGATCGTAGTGGAGAAGCTTTCAAACGAGGTAACAAGGCCACATAAAAACCAATGAAGTTGATCCATAGCATCCACGAGGTGTCCAATTGCACATAATTGATCACATATAGCCTTAAAAGCACGACCAAATTCGGCCACCGTTTTGTCACCTTTCTTTAGAGCACGTAAGTTGTCACGTAAGTTTTGGACCCGTTCAACAGAAGAATTACAAAAGGCTGCCTCAAGTGCAACCCAAATCTCTCTAGCGGATGATAACCTAACGGTAAAAAATAACGCTTCTTTAGTCAGCGAGGCATTGAGAATTATAATCGTTTGTTGTTCAGCTTGAACCCAAGCGATGTAATCAGGGTTATTAACCTCCTTATCATTGTGGGTAATCATTAGTGGAGGGGCGGTTTGAGACCTATCCACATGAGAAAGTAGTTTTTGATATGAGAGAAGCGGTATCAATTGTTGTCGCCAATAGATGTAATTGGAGGCCGATAGCTTGATAGCAATCATCAGGGCTAATCCCTATCATTGGGAGAGTATTTGTGGTGGAAGAAGATGTCATGATAGGAAAGCTTAAGAATGGAAGATGAAAAAGGGTAGAGGAAAGAAGATGGTCGGAGAACGAGAGGGTGGAAGAGAATAAGAAAGATCAAGGGAAACTCAACCAACTTGATGGTAGGTTGATACCATAATGAAGTAATAAATCTATACTCCTTGCCTTGAATAAGTGATTACAAGTTACAATGTACAAAGGACTAAGTTACACATAAGGATCTAAAGATTACAAGAGAAAATAATATAATATCATAAATTAATATCTAACAGTAGCTACAATGGTGCGATGACGATGGTGGCTACAATGAAGCGATGATGGTGGTGGTTGTTATGATGATGTAGATGTCAACGATGGTGGTTGTGCGAAGAGGATGGTGAAGATGTAATGGTGGTCGTTCTCCGCTAGTCCACGGTGGGGGTGGGGGTCACAGGTGGTAGAGGTCACATGTGGTGAAGGAGAAGGAGTCTGGGTAGGGGTGGGGTATGTTTGGTTATGGTGGGGCGGGAGTGGAGTGAGGTGGGACCCTGTATTATTATATTGTTTATATATTAATAGAAAACTATTATTTTTAAATGTAAACACACCAACTTAACTGGAAAAACTAATGACCATCCACTTCATGGACCAATTGTGTTATGGTTTCATAAATAATTAGGATCAATAATGTAATTTCTTAAAAGTTGAGACCAATCTTGCAATATGAGCAAACCACAGAACCAATCATGTAATTAACTCTTATACTAGTTTTATGTGTTTCTTGTAACTCTTTATTTAAAATTAGAAACTTTAAGAAACAAACCTCTCTTATTGATTTACATCTTCATAAAATGAACTTCACTTTCCATGCTTTTAGATCATTGTTCACCGATCTCATGAGACAACCTACTTTCGGGCGAAGAGAAACTCCGATGAACACGACAACAGAACAAGTAGTAGAAAAAGTTTAGCAAATTCAAAAAACTAAATAACCAATAGTAGTATTCCACATGGCCCTCATCGATATCACTCGATAGCCAACTTACACCCCCTCCTTGCTTGGTCACCATGTCCACAACGTTAGTTACAAGGCTCGCAACAAGTGCAGCGACCACCATGTTCACCATAGACAAAGCCATCGCTAAGCTCGCCATACTTTTTGAGAGCTCGGAATAATAAAACTCCAATTGTCCGACTCCATTTAACGCTTGGTTAAACCTAGCAGTACAAACTGTGGGACCAACCACATTGATGACATCTCGCTTGTCATGTTAGAGTTTGCTAAATCACGCCTTACGGATTCCACGATGGCGGTTGCCACCATTGCTATGACCGATAAAATTATCCCGATTCCCATTCATGTCTTCGGGTCGAGCCCACGTGGCTCGTGTGTAAACTTTGCTACATACCGGATTAAAATACAGTCGTAAAATGTAAGGGTCAAAAGCGTGAATAGGTTGAATGACGCTGCCGGGAACTCAAATCATGAAGTGATATTTCGGTTCATTTTCTTGGCTTGAAGTGTCGGGATATTTTGTACAATGTTTGTGAACACGAGAATGCCCGACGAAGAAATGGGTATTATTCGAATGAACGATTTGAGAGACTCCACCTTTTGGACTGTCGGGACCTTCTGCGAATTCAAGCCCAAATAATCGTCGTATGTATTGCTAACAACACATGCTTTGTTGAGAAGCCTAAAAAAAAGAAATAATTAGATAACCAACATACATGAAACTTTAATCGATTTATTTATAACTAGACCGGTCACCACGCCAGTTCACTGATTACACTGGGCGTCTAACCAGACCAACCTAACCAGCAGAACTAGATTCAAGAACCTTAAGTTATCGGTTAGCTCAACTCGGGCATGATTGAAGAAATCACCGGGAAGAAGACGGATCCTACTGTTCTTAAAAGCCATGATTAACACTTGAATGAACTCTGATTACAGGTTCTCTTTAACTTTAACTTTGGCATAAAGAGATGACCCAAGAATGAACATAAGAGCAGAACAGAGCATAAACAGAGCAGGAAACCCAAACCCGACCCGCCAACCAAATTGGTCTTGAATGTACACCACAACAGTCGAACCAAAGGCTGTTGATATCATTGCAGAAGCATAGTACCAGTTGAAGTAGCTATCAATGAGCCTCTGGTTGTTATGCTGTTTGAATTGGTCTGCACCAAATGCTATGGAACAGGGTCTGATGCAGCCCGACCCGATTGAAATTAGACCCACACTCGGGAAAAGAACATCGAATTGGATCGTCATTGGCTCCTTGCAACCGGTATCCGTTGAATCCGGTTCATGACAAGATGAAGGTGTCAATTGTGGCACCATTGAAGTCGACCAGAGTAAACTCACCCCCTGTTTCAACAACAAGAAGACTATCACAAACACAATAAAATTAAAGATTTGAGAGCAAAATTGGATGAATATTGCTTACAATAAGGCTTGAAAGAGACCCGATTGCAATGACACGAAATCGACCCAAATACGAATCAGAGATGAAAGCACCGAAAACAGAGAGACCATTCGAACGTGCCGACCAGATGTAAACTACAGTAGTTGCAGCTACAGCTTCCATATGATAAACTTCCATAAGATAAAATATCATGTTAGTAAGCAACCCATAAACGTGAAATTCTCTCAAATGCTTCATTCACTGCCACCAAACACAAAATCAAGATCAAGAACATATTTTTTTGGGGAAAACAGAGTATGGTAGAATTAGGAAAATTTCAATGTACCAATGATGAAGGGCATGGTTTTTATACCCCCTTTATGATGATGATCATCATCAGGGAGTAATTTGGTGTGTAATTCGGTATCGGTTGTTGATTTTGGTTGATTCAAGTGTTCTTCCATGGAGGATCGATGGTTTGATCGACTAGACTACAGTTGGGATAAACAGAATTTGTGGTTGTTTCTTGAGCTCAATAAATAGATGAATAATTACAAATAATAATCAATTTGGACCACCCTGTACGGACAATTTAAAGCACTCAGGTCAATTTTTTTTTTATTTTTATAATTACATAAAAAAACATTATTTTTTTTCGTTCGTTCTTGATTAAATAATATTTTTTATATTTTTATTATTATTATTTTTTTTTACTCACAATCAGTTTTAAAAATATAAAAAAATTTATAAGGGTTCAACAGTAATTTCTCAAATATACAGATTGAACTGTAACTTTTATCTCTCATGCACTCACAAATCATTTACAACTATTCCTTAAAATATAAGAAACACACTCACATAATTATAAGAAACCTACCGTGAATGCTCTTAGGTACATAATTTGTCGTTGTTTCCGGCCACAAGAACTTGGTTGTTAAGGTATACTAGTTTTTTTACCTGTCGCGCTCTACGTTGGGGCTGTATGGACGTTATAAAGTATATATTACAATCGTCCCAATTAATTTTCGAACTATTACGTCAATGATACCTATTATATTTGACCCAATTCATTTCCGAACAAAATTTATATCAAAACGTTGACCAACTAGAAACATATATAGAAAGTCCAACATAAAAAAATAATTAAAATGTAAGGCCCGTGTGTTGCGGTAGAGTAATACAATTTAACGCCACGTTGCGACGCGTATGTGATCTACGTTACGTTTGTGCAGTCTAAAAATTTGAAAAAATAATTTAAGTGAAATAAATATTAGAAAGTAAAAGAAAAAAGTATTTTAAATGAAAATAATGTAAGAAAATTATTTTTTTAAAGGAAAAATAAGACTAAACAACTCAGTGTTAGGTTTGAAGCCGTAACTTGTTGGTTTACACACCTTAAGGTAGAGGTGTACAAACCGGTTTTTAGGGTCAAACCGGTTCGGTTTCAAACCGGTCCGGTTTGAACCGGTTTATTTTCAACCGGTTTGAACTCCAAACCGGTTCGGTTCCTAAACCGGTTTCAGAGCTAGGAGATTCAAACCTATCGAACCGGTCCGGGCCGGTTTGAAAACCGGTTCGAGCCCAAACCGGTTCGGGTTTTCATTTTTTAAAAAAAAAATTAATTTTCACTCAGTTTTCAAACGCTCAAACAGTGCTCATGCGGCCAAACAAAGCATGCGCCCAAACAAAAGCATGCGCCCAAACAGTGCTCATGCGCCTGAACACTTAGCTAAATTTCAGAAGTTTTTCACATAACAAATTCTTCAAAACTTGTTCAATTGATCTAAAACATTATTTATTTTTATCAAAGATTACACATTTATATAAATTATTTATAAATAATAAAACATAAAACATTAATTAAAAATATAATTATGATTTATGATACATGAAAAATTAAATATGATTATTTATTTTTATCAAAGATTGCATAAAATGTAAAATAAAGATACTATTCAAAACATATAAACAATTCAAATGACGTAAACTTTATTCTTCGCCACCAGAACCCGAGCTATTACGAAGGAACTCGTCATATGCCGCTTCATCATCGGTCATTCCGGGTGTCAATCCATCGTCTACTTCGTCTTCATATATTTCGGCTTCATATTCTAATTCTCCTTCAAGTGAGCATTTGTCTTGTATTCTTTCAGCTGCATCCAAATAATCATTCAAGCAAATACATATTTCAACTGCTTCGGGAGTGAGTCAGGTTCTTCGTATTGATATAATCCTGCCACTAACAGAAAAAACAGATTCCGAAGCTACCGTGGAAGCTTGGACGGTTAGTAAATCTCGTGCCATGGTGGATAGGATTGGAAATTGATCTTCCTTACCTTTCCACCAAGCCAGCAAGTCAAAAATTTTTAAATCTTGTGAAGTCATGGTGGATAAAAAGTTTGTTCCACTATACCTCCCGATTTCACTACTCGGAGTGTTACCACGTTGACGTTTATTACATTCATCTCTTAAAGTATTATACAAAGCAATCATTGGATCACTTGAACCTTCGTCATATGCCGCATGCCACATAGACTCATGTATGTTTGATGTTTCACCATATTTTTCTAAATAAACATCAAACATTTGGCCTAAATGTGTGTTAAAATTATTTTTTGCACTTTGAGCATAATATGGGTTTTCTTTTTCTAAATCCAAACTAAAAGTAATTTTATCAAGTAAAGTTTCAACCCCCGACATATTTAAACAAGGGTTTAAGGCAGCGACACATGTAATAACCGGAGGCATTTCTTTAAAATATTTTTTAAGTTTTTCTTTCATTTGTGGTATCATATCCGAATAATGTCTACCCCTACACGACAACTCATTTAATTTTGAAGTCATTAAGTAAATTTGGTGAAGTACTAATGGACTTGTTGGATAATAAACTCCAGAAAGACAAGTAGTTGCGGTTTTAAAAACATTAAGCATTTTGGTTATTTATTCAATTATATCCCAACCCAATGAATGGTAAGTCGAAACCTTTCCACGACTCACCAAAGTATTATGAAAGACTATTAAACTTTCTTTTTGGTCAATAGCATTTTCAAACATGTTACAAGTCGGATTCCATCTTGTAGGTACGTCCCAATTCGGACCTAAACATTTGGAATTTGCGTCTTTACAAAACTTACGATACCTACTATATCTTTGGTTACCGCTAAAAATATCACGTAACATTCTTTTAAAACTATCTTTTACCGTTTTAATAGTTTTTAAACCGTCTTGAACGGCTAAGTTTATGATGTGCGTAACACATCGACTGTGAAAAAACACACCGTCACAAATTGGTTTATATTTTAATTTTAGATGTTCTATCGCAAGCGTATTATTTGACGCGTTATCAAAAGATATAGAAAATATTTTGCTTTCTAATTTATACGTTTTAATAACTTTATCAATAAGATAAAAAATGTTTTGCCCGGTGTGAGGATAATCAAACAATTCAAACGCAATCGTATGTTTCATCATTTGCCACGAACCGGGTTCAACCCAATGGGCAGTGACACAAATATACGAGTCCGGTGAACCGTGCGGAGTCGACCAAACGTCACTAGTTAAGTTAACACCGGTTTGTAAATTTTCAAAATAAGATATTAATTCATTTTTAGCTTTTTTTCACATTTTTAAGCAATCTCTTCTAAGTGTAGCACGACTTACATGTGAGTATCGCGGTTGGAGAGTTCGTTGAATTAGCCGAGTCAAATTTTCATTGTCGAAATGTTTGAATGGAAAGCTTTCTTGAATTACAAAATGCGCCATTTGCTCACGAACCGCATCAACGTCATAAGCCCAAACATTCCCTTCGCTTGTCATCGAAGCTTGACCTTGAGACGGTTCATCTTTCAAAGCCTTACAATATTTATTCGCAATGTGGTTTTTCAAAGTTGTATTTGCATCTTTTTTGAAAAACTTATGACAATACTTGCAACGAACTTTGTTTGAACCGCTAGCCATTTGACATAAATCGTAATTGCACCATATTTCGGGGTTTCTATTCGTAGGAAGGATTGCGACCACCACGTTGTTTGAAGACGCATCACAACCAACGGATGATTGAGCACTTGATGAAGCTATTTTGAAATGAACGAGAGTATCGAGAGTTTTTTTTTAACTGAACGAAAGTATTGAGCGTATTTGAGAATAGAGGGCTTTTTTTTTAGAGTAGAGAGCGTTTTAAGTTGTTGTGGTTCAACCAAAACATCCAATACATATTTATACTAGCTTAATAGGGGTAAAATGGTAAAAAAAAACTCCAAAAAAACGGTCAAAAACGGCTATATATAACGGCCACTTTTTTGAAATCCGGTTTGAAAACAGGTTTGGGAACCGGTTTGGGAACCGGTTTGGGCACCGGTTTGGGAACCGGTTTGGGCACCGGTTTGGGAACCGGTTTGGGCACCGGTTTGGGAACCGGTTTGGAATCGGACCGGTTTGAAACCGGTTTCAACATACGAAACCTCCAACCGGTGTAGGAACCGGCGGTTCGGACCGGTTCAGGACCGGTTTTGGCCAGAAATCGGTTTTAATTTTTTCGGTCAAACCAATTCCCGAACCGGTTTTTTTGGTCACCTCTACGTTAAGGGATGGAATTTTACCACTCCACCAGGCAAACAATTAAGTTAAATCTCACGAAATAAATATTTGTTGTCAACTCACTTCGGGAAATTAAAAAAAAAAAACATTTTACAAAAAGTTGCGCCCCAAAAGTCAAGTGACGTCACATGACAAGGTCGATGAAACTCACACTAACCTTGCTAAAGAGGTGATAGTTAATGGTAATGGTTGGTTATTTACTTATTTTTTGCATGAAGTTGGGTTACTAGAAAAACTATTAAAAATAGTTGGATTCAAAATCTAGACATAACATAAAATTATGAATTGATGCAATTGAAGTGTATAAATTGATTACGTGTGAGTCAATAAAGAAACTTTATTTGATGATGGAAATAGTAAAATACATTAACAGTGCTAAATAGAGTTTAAATATAAATTAGATTTAACCCATTTGATTACTCAACACTTATGCTACATAGAATGAATTTAGAGGAGTTTTACTCGTTTAAATTAAAGCTCATAATATTATACTGTAGGACATTGAGTCCATTTTTGTTAATAATTAATAAAACAATAATTAAATTATTGATGAGAAATACATAATTGCAATACCGCATACAAACAAAATATAAGTATTATTAAAGTTTACATGTATTGAAACAAATTCAAACCTCACTCTTCGAAGAGAATTTTCTTCACTTAAACCTTAAAACCGCAAAGATTCTTCACAATTCTATCTTTGTCTGCACAACGAACTAACGAAAAGGATGAGTGATGGTTGAGAATTTTGTTAAACAGATGTCCCTTGAAATAGATTTCATGCCTCTTCTCAGAGAAATGCATCTGTCTCCTAGAGCACAACAACCAAAACATTATGCTTGTATTGTCGGAGATGCCCTCGCACTCGAGGTCACAATGGAAACGAATGCGTTTTGAATAAGAGCGTGTAGAGCGAAGAATGTTGGATATTATTCGAAGTGTGTGTGGTTTCTCAAATACATGTGGGTTTTCCAAGCGTCTAAAACAAGACCCATATGTCTTGTACTTATACACAAACCGAGAATGTAAAGAGTTAGTTACTTAACACACAAATTAACTCTATTTAATTTGTGAATTTTCATATTAATACACAAATTAATTTCTATTTAATTGTGAATTAATATTCTAGAATTTGAACGGTTTGTTTGCTTCTGCATAGCGAAATCACGTGCTAGTCATTTGCAACTTGATGCGTACCGCAAGCTCTAATGACATTATAGTAGGGGATCCACAATGACTCACTATCTATTTCATTCAACCACACACCTACGAGCATCGACATCTCATTAATCTTAGCTCTGTTTTGAACACAGTTTGATTTGTTGTGATCATCTCACAAACCTACTAAATAATAATCATATTACTATTTCCAAAAGTTAGTAAAAAAACTCATTTTTTACTAAATTTCCAACATATACATATATATTATATTATTTTTAAAGCTCGAGATAAGGTCAATTAATTCGTTGGTTTGCTCGTTTAAATTAAAATCCAAAATATTATACGTACAAATTAAAACACTTTGGTAACCCAAAAATAGAAAATATAAGTAGATTATATATTTTAATATATATATATATATATATATATATATATATATATATATATATATATATATATATATATATATAAAAAATAACTTGATACTATTTTTCAATAAAAGAAAGTAAAAAAACATTCAAGAAATAATCGAATAAGCGATTATTAAATTCTAGTTATCCAAACCTATTATTTCCCTCGAAATTATTAGTGTGTATTAAGATTTTAAAATAATAAAAATGGCTCATGATTATACCATAGTTATTATTTCCCTCGAAATTATTAGTGTATATTAAGATTTTAAAATAATAAAAATGGCTCATGATTATACCATAGTTACATATAGCTAAATAATTTAGAAATGATAAAAATCTTCAATAATGATTAAATGCTTATTTCAACTTACATAACTGACTTCAAGTATCAAACCAGATCAAATCATTACACTTCAAAAAATAATCCCAACCATGAACCAATTGTTCGGATCTCAAACTAACCAATTTGTTTCTAATTTAACATTTAAGGTTTAAACGGTTTTTAAACAAACCTCCAACTCTTTAAGGATGAATTCCTTAATATTTACTTCATATTTTTCTTAATCATTTTACAACATAAGGTTTATATCCCAAATAAAACCATAGCTAACAACTCCATTTACCACTAGTTTTTACTAATTTCATTAAAATCGTATAGTAAAACTCAGAGTTTGTCTTCAATGCTTTCACATCCTTCTTCACGGACATCATCGGACAACCTATTTTCCGGCGAAGAAAAACTCTGATGAACATGACAACAGAACAAGTAGTAAAAAAAGTTTAGCAAATTCAAGAAACTAAGCAACCAATAGTAGTAATCCACGTGGCCCTCATCGATATCACTCGATAGCCAACTTATGCTACCTCCTTGGCCCGAAACGGAGTCCACAATGTTAGTTAAAAGGCTCCCGACAAGCGCAGCAACCGCCATGCCAACCATAAGCACGGCCATTGCTAAACTCGACATACTTTTAGGGAGCTCCGAATAATAAAATTCCATCAATCCAACCGCGTTAAACGCTTCGGTTAAACCTAGTAGTACATATTGTGGGACCAACCACATTGCTGACATGACACCTAACGCTTGTGAGTTCGCGAAATCACGCCTTATGGATTCCACGATTGCGGTTACTACCATCGCTATAATCGAGAATATTATCCCGATTCCCATTCGGGTTTTTAGATGGAGCCCACGCGGCTCGTGTGTAAACTTTGCTAGAAATGAGACCACAATACGATCATAAAACAAGATCCATATTGTGACTGTCAAAAGCATGAACAAGCTGAATGATGCAGCCGGGATTTCGAACCATGAGGTGATGTTTCGGTTCATTTTTTCGGCTTGAAGTAACGGAAAATTTTGCGCGACACTTGTGAATACTAGAATGCTTGATGACCAAATAGGTACTATACGAATTAGGGATTTGAGGGATTCCACCTTCTCGACTGTGGGGACGCTACATGGATTCGAGCTAGAAGAGCCGATGTTAGCATCTCTAACGACACACGCTTTGTTAAGAAACCTAAAAGACAAAATAAAACCCGTTAGAGAATCACAGAAATTAAACAGAGGTGACAAAATAAATAAGTCGTATAACATGTAAAAACATAGAATTTTTGAACCATTATTTAAAATGTATTAGGAGGTCAAAACAATTGGGTTGGATTGGCCCATTAAGTTAAGGCACTTTTTCACAAATTTTAACAAGTGTATCATTTTATATTTTGTAAATTTAACATTTTCTAACATAACCTGAATCGATTCATTTCACGTATATCGTTAAGAAAAACCAACATAGTTTTGTAGAATTGGCGAACCTCAAGTTGTCAGTTGGCTCGACCGGTTCCATTTCATCACTATGATTGTACCGCTCATCGGGAAGAAGATGGATCTTACGGTTCCTATAAGCAACGATCAACACTTGAAATAGACCCGAGAACGGGCTCTTGTTGACTTCGACTTTGACATAAAGAGACGAGCCGAGTAAGAACATAAGAGCGGAACATAACATGACCACAACGGGAACCGCAAACCCGACCCGCCAACCAAATTGGTCTTGAATGTAGACCAAAACAGTAGAAGCAATAACCGTGGAAAACGTTGCAGAAGCATAGTACCAGTTAAAGTAGCTATCCATGAGCCTTTGGTTGTTATGTTGTTTGAGTTGGTCTGCACCAAAGGCTAAGGAACAAGGCTTGATGCAACTCGACCCGATCGAGATTAGACCCAAAGACGCGAAAAGGAAACCAAGTTGGCTCGGTGTTGGTGGGCTGCAACCGGTGTCGGGTTCTTGGCAAGATGAAGGTGTTAACTGTGGAACAATGGATGTCAACCAGAGAAAACTCACCCCCTGTAGCAACAATATATAATATGTTTATAAGACAAACGTGAATTAGTCCTCCTAAGCCGAAAGGATTGCGGCTCGAAGCTTGCTCGAAAATAGTTCGCTTAAAATCGGTTTGGTTTGTTAACGAGCCGAGCCCGAGCCAAACAGCCGTTAGCTAGCTCGTTGGCTCGTTTAAATCAAACATTAAATTATAAATTTTTATAAATTATAACCAAATTTCTATCATATTATTTATATAGATCATAAAATATGTTCAATTCTATATTTTCTAATACAGATATCTAAGTATAAAATATATAAAAAATGATCAAATACCAATCTCATATCATTATTTCGATAAGTTAAGTTAACATAATATAAAAACATTATATTTTATTTCTTATATACAAATAATAGTAGAAAAGAATAACAAAACTTAATTTAAATAAAAAAGTAAAAAAAAGTTGGCTCGCGAGCCAGTTTGGCTTGGCTCGTAAATAAACAAGCCGAGCTCAAACTCACAGTCTCACATTTTGGGCTTGTTAAGATAAACAAGACTCAAATTTTAACAGAGTTGAACTCAAGTTGACTCGTTACAATCCTGTATGAGCAAATGTTTAGTTGTTCGACTTGTTTTTTCTTAAGAGTATGTATTCATGTTTAGTTACGCGTATGTTCATTAAGAGCTTAAGAGTGTATTCATGTTCATATCATACGCGTATGTTCATTAAGAGCGCATTCATATTCATGTTCATTTATGTTTATTTATTAATATTCTAAACGAACACCAATGAATTTCAGCGATATCAACTTACAAGAAGATTGGCGATAGACCCGATTGCAATGACCCGAAACCGACCCAAATAAGCATCCGAGACGAACCCCCCTACAATGGCGAAACCACTCGAAAGTGCCGACCATATGTAAATCACAGTGGTTCCACTTACAGCATCCATGTGATAAACCTCCATTAAATAGAATATCATGTTCAGCAACAACCCATAACTTGCAACTCTCTCAAATGCTTCATTCACTGCAATCAAACACACAAAATTGAAATTGAAATTGAAATTGAAATTGAAATCAAACCCATATCGATAGGTTTCGATTACGGATAACGAGTGAAGGATTTGGGGGTTAATTTTTATGTACCGATGATGAATGGCATCGTTCTTAAACCCCCCTTTTGAACATGGTGATCGTTGGGGAGTAATTTCGTGTGTAAATCTGCATCGATGATCGATTTGTGTTGATTCGAAGGTTTTTCCATGGTGGATCGATGGTTTGATTGATGAAAGTTTGGTGGGTTTTGATGATATTTGAAGAGTAAGCGACAATGGGGACTGAGGATTCAAGAATCGAAGGATTATAATTTCATGGCTGTCTATATCAATCTCGAATTTGTTGGAAGCTTTACAAACAATGTACAAATTGTATGGCCAATGATAAGCCTACACGCGAAATTTGAAGAGTTTTTACAAGTGAAAAGTTGTCATATGTGATTATAAAATGGATGGATTTGTATATCTTGATATTATATTGTGACATGTGCAAAGCCTTTGTTCACCATTTAACCCCATTCTCACCGGTGCATATATTTTATGCTTTTAACTGTACATGTGTACACGAGTCAAACAGGCTAATGAGTTACTTGTGATTGATTTGTTAAAATTTCAAATTAAAGCTTAAATGAGAACAAAATTATATCAGGTCTTTTTTTCTTTGAAAAACATTTGGAATTAGCTTCAATACCCAGGTGAGACTTCTTGAGAATGGATACTAACGATCTATACTGATTTTGACGTTCAAACCTGACTCACTCAAAAATATTATCATGTAGGAAATCTATTATTATAGAAAATATTTTAAGTAATGTTTGAATCTGAGACCTAAAAGATCTCAAATGGGAATCCGAGCGTGAATTATCTTATTTCGAGTTGAGAAGTCCTATGGATGAGTTTGAGTGGTGTGTCCGGATGTCAAATTGTTATCAGTCTCTACTAGCAACAACTTGCGTCAATATAGTGGTAGTGATGGGGGAGATGGTTGTGGTGGTGGATTCTTACTTGTGAGTTGTGATACGACAATTTTCGACGTTAACCTTTAATTATTTAATAGAAATAATATACATCGTCTAATTCAAATGAATAACTCATTTTCAAACAATTACAAAAGAGTTTATTCTTATTACAACACTGTTTTTTATGGTAATTCTCTACTTAAAATCAAAAGAAACTTAATAAACTAGTAAAAGAAGGTAACTAGACCAACACAACATGAATCGGATAATTACAATTTACAAGGTATTATATGAAAGTATAAAACACCCTTTGTTCACAAAGTTTAATTTTTGAAAAATTAAAAATTTTATAATTCAAACTATTGCCTATTAACCAATATTAATCTCAACTAACAATTTGATAAATATTAATCCCAACTTTTAATTTTGTTACCAATAACAGTTTCAGTCTAACTGATCGTTAACTTCATTAGTTTTTGATGAAGTGACACGTGACGTTGCTCGTGACATGATATATTACAAAATTAAAATATAAATATAAATATGTTACTCTTTTTTTGCATCTCTTTGTATCCAAACTACTCAAAGCGACAAAAGAATTACGTTGAATAACTTTAGAAAATGATTTTTATAAAAAAAAGTTGAGTAATATATTTATATTTTTTAATTTTAACTATATTATACGTCACATTACGAGCCGCATCATGTGACACGTTATAAATAACTAATGGAGTTAACAAACATTTAAACTGAGATTGTTATTAATAACGAAATCGAAAGTTAGAATTAATATTGATCAAATTGTTAGCTGGAATTGATATTGACTAATAGCTAAAAGTTTGGACTATTAAAATATATTTTTATAATTTTTAATACGATGAATTTGGTATGAATTTAGTTGGTAGAGTACAAACTATTATCATTCATATATTTCATAAAATTATAATATAATCACTATTTATAGATTAATAAAACATAATTTATATATGAGTAATGAAAAGGAAACTAAATATATTTATACTATAATAAAATAGTAACTAAGAGTAACACATGGTAGCATCAAATTTCTTCTTAACAAAATTTTATTCCGATTCTCTTTCCTATTAAATAATCATATTATTTACTAATAATATTGTTTAATTTTTAGATTAAAATAGATTTTTAATAAATTAAGAAAGTGATCTTTTCATTAATGTTATTTCTAATTAATAATTTTTACAAATAAGAAATTATCTAAAACATCAAACTTTTTTAAAAATACAAAATATTTTAAAATTAGTGTTTTTAAAAAGTAAAATTTTTCTAAATAAAAAATAATTAAAATTGAAAGCTGTAATTAAAAAGTTTTTAAAAGAAAGCATTGTTTTAAAACGCTTATTTTGAAACAATATTTTATTCTATTTATAGTAAGAAAGATTTCAATCATATCTTATTTTAGAATATTATTTTATAATTAATAAAACTTTATTTTATTTATTTAACCCGTGTAATACACCGGTTTACTAAAATAGTTCATACTAGTTTCACAGCTACTGTTATTCAACCCGGGATTCGCGACAGGATTTTATCGGCAAGAAAACTAACGCATCAATTTCATCAATGGCCCTTTAAAGGAAACGTGTTTGCATGTAAGTTGTATAGGTTGAACATGAAGACTCGAAAACAACAATTCATTATGGCTGCAAACAATTGCCTTTACCACGCCAAAACTATGAACTACCTGTGTTTTATTACATCATCATCGCCCAAGTTCCCAAACCAACAGTCATGAGTATGATCAAACCACAATAACAACCCCAATTAAAACATGTTGGTGAGCGATGTTACTAATTCACACATTTCTCAATTCAGCAAAGGCTTAACCCTTTAAATTGAAAATAACAAAAGCCAAATGCACAAAAAAATCTAGTGGGCTCTCAAATGAAACAGAAGTCCTCAGATGAGACTATCTTTATTCTCATTGAACAAAAGTTAAGATTAAGATCATAAACATTCAAAATAAAACCCCAAATGAAAAAGGCAAACCCCAAATGACAAAGGCAACATCAGGAAAAAAGCCACAAACACAACATGATAGATCAAAGAAGTTCTCAGATAAGTTCTTACTCGTCATAATTGAATAAAATTAGAGCCTACATCGAGAACATTCAAAATAAGCCCCAAATAACAGATAATGGGTTAGATGCAGGCATCAGCATTATCATAAAACTATTTGAGTGTAGGTCTGAAACATCAAAAAAGGAACCCAACAAATACAGCAAAATAGAGTAAATGGGTTCTCAAATAAGGCCTTCTCATCATCACTAAGCAAATATCAACGACAAGAGGATAGACCCATAAATTTAATGGGTTCTCCTATGAGGCCATCCTCGTCACCGTCAGCAGCCACATTCGCATCAACACCAGCCGCGATGGCTGCTAGATAAGTCACTGCTCATCATCATCGAACTAAGGGCGGCGGGCAATGGTGGGAGCGTGACATCACCATGGTATAATCCAAAGAAACGGCCGATGGGAGGCCACAAAACGGCTGCCAAAATGCCGCCCATGCTAGGCCGATCATTGCCTCTACCGTCACGGCATCGCGTTGTTCTCTCCGTTAAACCTTAGATCTGTCGATCCAGGGCTGACTCAACATTTCTGGAGGCCTAAAGCGAAACAAAATTTTGAGGGCCTCACCTATATGTTATTCCTAAAGACGTTTGCCTCAAACCGGCAACATAATCGATTTGCTTATAGTGTGGCAAAAAAACAACTTAGGGCAGAAAACAAATTAATTAACTTAAACATCATCAACTAACAAAAAGAGCACATTAAATGATAAACAAGTAACAATTGATTAAAGTAAAGAGAAAAATCAATTGCAAATGTAGATTACAATCAAAACAAACAACAATAGATTACGTAAGCAAAAGAACAATGATAGATTAAAGCAATTAAGCATGAATCAAAATCAGACAATAATAGTTAATAGATCGGATGATTATTGCAAAAGAGAATTTAGAATTGATGAACTTAAAAGAACCGTCAATATTGAACACTCAATGAACTTTTTGTGAACAAGTTTCGTAAGTCAACCTCGATGAACCAAGTTTTGTAAGTTGACCTCGATAAACCTTCAATAATTTTGTTATCCTTTGATAATTTTGTTATCCTTCTCATTTATCTCTAAAAACATATGTTTTTATTTTAAAATTTGGGGCCCTTAAATTTTGAGGGCCTAAAGCGGATGCTTTAGTTGTTTATACTGTAGAGACGCCCCTGTGTCGATCTTAAGCCCCATCGGAAGACCCCAGTCAAGGCAAGGCAACACACGACGGTGAGGAGACGGAGACGAAGTAGGGGTTGCCATCGCCTCCACCGACACCAGCATCGCCTTCTTCTCTCCAAAGGACCACCGATCGGGTTTAAAGAAGACAGAAGGCAGGGGAATGTGACCTCTCGTATTTTTATTTAACGTTTGTTAAACGTCGTTATCTCTTGTACGGGCTTGTTTTGTTATTAATGCAAGTACGAGGACTTATTTGTAATTTCTTGGAATTATTATAATTGGTTATTATCAAATAAGTAAAATAATAATAATAATATAATAATAATAATAATAATAATAATAATAATAATAATAATAAATAATATTATTAATAATGAAAACAATAATAAAATCTTGGAAATAAATAATTTTAATTAAAACTTGTAAATTAATAGTTTGGGCATGAAATAATAGCATTAAAACCATAAGGACTAAACTGTAATTTCATTTTAAACTAAAACTTAAACTTTGGTTTACAAATGTCAATTTATAAAGCACAGGGGTCAAAGTGTAACTTCGAAACTAAAAACCCACATTACTCGATTTTCTGGTGAACGCTCCGGCCAAGCTCCGGCGGAGCTCCGGCCACTTCATAATCCCCGAAATTTATCATTTCTACCCAATTAAACCATCCTTTACCACCGTACACAGGTTTCGAACACCACAACAAAGTTAATTCGACATTAATCGGCGGTTTCAATTCTTTTAATCAAAACCGAAACTCATTCAAAACTTGGACATCAATCGACTTGAAACGCATTCAATCATGTGCAATTAAATGGTGTTTAATCATCTAAATAACTATCTGAAACACACACACACTCAATTTCACATGAAATCTACATCTGCATCGAACTAACCAATCGTGAACCCCCGAACCTGCAACTCGACCGATCATCAACTTCGAAGCATCTTAAACCGGAGTTGATAGAGGGCTTTTAAGCATACACACCATTGGAAACTTCTGGTGCAGCGAATTTGATTATAATCAACTTTAACCACTTAAATCGAAGTCATCAAAGTCGCGTGTCTGCTCGGGTTTGTATTCGTAGAATTCACAATCATTTCAGGTGAGTAAAAGCATCAATGAACTCGGTTTTACATGGGGAACAAAAGCCCCATGGTTAATTTCATTATTAATCTCGAATTGCCGATCAATTGATTCGATTTCAGTTCTAGGGTTTATGTCAATTGGAGAAACTTTATTCAAGTTGCTTTTATAAATCTGAAATGGTATTATGACAAGAAATGAGACTTGGTCCACCGGTTAAGGTTCAAAGGGAATACATAGGAGGTCCCGGGTTCGAACCCGGGCCTCTGCATTTTTATTTTGGAAAGGATTTTTGGAATAATTTAATTATAGAAAATTTTAATATATTATTAAATTAATATAAAAAAAATAATATTCTTTAATCAGGAACTAAATAAAACTATTTCTCCTAAATTTTCTAGAAATTTAACTTAATAAAACCTTTAATTTTTATCTTGGAAATTATAAAATTTTTATAAAATATATTTCCTTGTGAGTTTTAAACTTGTAATAAAAATTAATTCCTTTAAACCCTCAAGAAATTCAATTTAACAAATCTCTTATTTTCATACAATGTATTTTCAAGTAAATTATATATTTAAAAGAAAATAAATACATATATGTACATATTTAAAACGTGCATCTTTTGGGTTAAAAGAATTATTTAAATCTACAAATTTACTATTTTTAATAGTAAATAATAATCTTCCGACAAAGAAAAGTTTAACTTCTATTAATAGTGTTAATCACTAAAATTCTTGTTTAAATCATTTAATTACCAAAATAATAATAAATTACATCTATTTAATAACATAAAAAAATCATGGACTAACGGTTTATAAATAATAGTACCAAAATCACCATGATTAACTTAATACGACATTTCATTTAGGTTGAACGTTATCGTATCCTCGGCATTTTATACAAGACTTTTTATTTGCCATCTTTATTATCCATGTGAGTTTTCATACCCCTTTTTATACTATTTCTCACTTTTGGGGTGGAACATGTTAATCGTATTATAAACACACTTGTAACCACGTTTTTAATCTTGTAACACTTGTGCAATTCATATTATGATGTCATGGTTATTTGAACACTTGTAATTATCATGTGATGACTCTTGTAAGATGCAATCATTAACTATTGCTAGTCTAGCGACATCATAAATCTATGGGCCTGACAAGCCTATTTGGTGCTAAAGCCGAGGTATTGTCGGATCCTAGTGTCGTATTCTTAAGCACTATGGGAACCAAGTACACTTAGCTAATCGTTTAATCTTGTAATGACCATATTTATCAAGGTTTGATTGTTACATTTGTTCATCCATCTTTATTTACTTTATTCAATAACCTATGACGTGAATTGTCATCTTTTGCTATATATTTATATATGCTAAATCTATGGAAACTCACCAACATATTGTTGACTTTATTTTTAACATGTTTCAGGAAATGATACCGCTTAAGTTGCTCTTGAAGACTTGATCATATCTAGAATTGGACCTAGTGAATAATAAAATGACATATTTTGTCACATGATGCTACTTGGACTTTTGTAGTTTGTTTGCTTGAAACTTATGTTATTTCCTTATTGTATGTTATGAACCTTGGAAATTAATAATATTGACACTTTGGATTAGCGTTGTATGCATGAACAATCTTAACCCTCACATCTCGACGTTTCCGCCGTTAAGGTTGGGGTGTGACAGGGAATGCCTTAGCCATCTCCACAACCATCAGGCATGCATGCCTCTTTCTATCTCTACAATGTCTGTCAATATATAAAGATAAAAAAGAGGACCAGAATGCAAAAGATGTCAAAACAATGCGGTCAAAACTCAAAACCCATAAAAACACTTATCAAATTTATAAAGGAATATATCATATATAATAAAATTTGAATTCAGATTATTGTAATCATTTTCAAGAGGAGTGTACTCTATGTTTGGATATCTATTTTAGTTTTGCATTTAGGTTTAAGAAAATAAAATTACAAGTTTTCCATGAAAAACATGATTTTTGTATGTGAAAAGCTAAAACACACATCCCACAAGATGTGCTGTTGGTTAAATGGTGTGACTCGCAAAACCAATAGATTTGAGTTTATAATTTGTAATGTGCACGTTAGGATATTTATGTTAGAAAGTGTAAGATTTTTTTAAAAGAAACAACTAAAACATACATCGTTATAGTACGTTATAACTAAATATAGTATAACGATAAGCGAAAATCATGTTCCCAGTAGTAGTACGTTACAAGAACACTTAATTATTACTTTTTGTCGGGATAACTTATATCACAACCCTATTGACGAACTCTTCTTTGGTCAGCTTGATCAAACGCTATACGAAACTTTTTCTTTAATTCAGACACTCTGTTTTGAAACACAGGTTTCCATCTCATCTCCGCAACCACATACACATGCGTTAACACCAACACCATAAGCACAAAACACAATTGAAGATTAGCACTCAATGTCTCAACAAGTTGTGAAACATATGGATAGTAGTCATATGCATCAATGAAAAGAATTGATAAGAGGGATATGGAGAATGTAGACAAAAAAGCTATCAAGATGATGAAGATGACAATGATAAGAACACATGAAATGAGTGATCCATGAAGAAGAGCAACAAGAAACAAGTCTAAATTTGGAACCATTTGATTTGGAATAGAGGGTGTGAGTTGTAAAAGAATGAAAACTGAGGGTATATATAATAATATAAAGTTTGATACTTTTTGCAATAAGAACTTTGAATATTGAAGTAAGAAGGAAAAGAATAAGTAATTGTTACTTATTCCACAATAGAAATCCCATATATTG
This sequence comes from Flaveria sonorensis, assembly GCA_025506505.1. Taxonomy (NCBI): domain Eukaryota; kingdom Viridiplantae; phylum Streptophyta; class Magnoliopsida; order Asterales; family Asteraceae; genus Flaveria; species Flaveria sonorensis. Next base: position 1,726,130 of record CM046423.1, read on the forward strand.
TTTCATGCATGATATAAGTAACTTGAGGATGAAAGTAACTCATATGCATGCTGCACGGAATCTATACCGCAAGAATGATGGAGCTAGAAACATTCAACTCAAGGTCGTAATAGAATTATTAAATATTCCTAAGTAAACACGAGTTACTTTTCTATAACAATCGATGTATGAGTTGGCAAGTAATACCTTTGTGGTTACATATCCTGAAATTAATCGTAGTGAATTAAGTAACTTAATTTCGAAACATGAATAACATTTTCTCGATATAGCATGCTAATGAAAAACTTGACATGTATCGAACATGTGACCTTTGATTGGGTACTCTAATTAACATGAAATCTAACTAGCCGAATGGTCATTGGGCCCTTTGAACTCTCCTGTAGTTCCGCCTATGTTCTCTCTCACACCGATCACCATAGACCAATTATCTTATCAAGCCAATATTCTGGAAACAACACAATTGCACTAGAAGAGGGTTAAGAGGATAAGGGGTCTCTTGACTCACTAGTCAACAGAATTTATCAGTTTTTAATGGAGTAATCGACCTCGAGTACTTTGTTTCTGAGCGAGAGGAAGGCGTGGTGGTGTTGTAGGTGGTGCTACGGTGGTTGTGGTGCTAGGTGTGAAGCGGGAAGAGAAAGATATGGGTGGTGTAAAATTTTGAAAATGAACGAATGACGTTTGAGTGTTGTGAGAGAGATGAATGCGAAATGGGTGAACAATAAAAATGATGAAAATAGAAGAAGCGTTGAAGGGGGGAGTTCCAAGGGGCAAGTCTGTCGTATGTTTTTCTTTTCAAAAGTATAAGTAACTAAGTAAGTTATTTTAATTTTATTTATTTTAAATTTATTTATTTTAATTTAGTAAAAGATAAAATGCAAAAATCATAAGGTGATACGAGATAAACTAATAAAATATTTCTAAATCATTTTTAGTAAATTATATAATTAAACCCTATATTAGTATTTTATAATGTTCAACCAACCAATTAAAATACTTATTTGATTGTATAACAATTTTACAAATTGATTGTTATTGTAATATTAGTAATATTAAATTCGTGTTATAAACAATAGCTAAAACATATACAACTTATACACATTCATATTTTTGTTTTATTTATTCTTATGAGTTCTTTTTTTTTTCAAAAAAAAAATAATATTTTTTTTATTGTGTGACGAGAAAACCCCGCGACAACGCGCGAAAGCAAATATTAGTTAACAATTAAGAAATTAATTATTAAACATGATAAAAACAGGGTCCAAATATATAGACATCACACATTATAAATCGACACCTCCTATACGCCTCGTATAGCACCATACACGACGTATAGGGTCGAAAAACTGTAAACGAGGAAAATTTAGGGAAGGGCTGTCAAAGGGCTATACGGGCTATACGCCACATAGAGCCCTATTCGACTCCTATACGACACATATATGGTTATACGACGCGTATAACAAATTTCGACACTGTCTGCAACGAAAAATTCAAGGGTTGTCAGATAGTGTATACGACACGTATGATGTTACAAGATCCGTATAAGAATTTGACGTGTCCATTAATAATTAGAGGACGTAGATATCGTTGCTCTAAAAAATAACAAAAAAAGGAAAAATATATAGATCATGTATTAATGATTGAGTAAATAAGAGACATACACACATATAATCTATACTATACCTAAAGCATATAAGAGGGGTATTTTAAGATATCATAAAATTAAGAACAATTATTTTACTCAATGCATAAGATACAACAACTTTTGAGGGTAAAATATTATTTTTAACATTATTCACAGATTATCCCTTACAGTTAGTTACATAATAACCTTACACTTACTGTAATTTACATAAAATTTTACATTATCAACCCATAAACCAAAAAATATTAATTTGTTTTATGATTTCAGTTATATATTTTAATCTATCATGTTTAAAACCTTTTTAAGACTACAATTACAACCTGTGTATTTTTAAACATTTTAATGTAAATTTCTTGTTAAACCAATCTATATTTTGTGAGGTACAATAAGTTAAAGGGTAAATGTAAAAGTCGTCATTCAAAACTCATTTATTTGGTTTTTTAAATTTTAGCTTAGAAAAATATAATAGACTTTTATAAAATTACTACAAAAATAACAAAAATTAAAAACACATGTCGGATGTAATATGTCGCCCCGCCGTATTAAGCGGACACTCTTCTAGTATTATAATATTAACTTTTTCCACTTTGCATATATTCTCGGTGCTTAGAGAAACACAATGTCAGGATAATAACTATTCATATAATCATATTCATATCAATCTGTTGACTTCAAAATCAAATTCCCTACAATAATTATAATCCCTCATCGCACTTTCACCATTTGATCTATAATCTCTCACTTTCATCTCACAAATTCTATCATCGACCCCAAATTGCAGTTTTTCAACCCATAATCTGAACTCCGATCAACTAACTACGGTGAATTCCTAAAGTTCCGATTAAAATGGTGAACTCAATGGTTGCCAGAGCCACAAGCGACATGCTTATAGGTCCTGATTGGGCGATGAATCTCGAGATCTGTGATATCTGCAATCATGATCCTGTGTATGTCTTCTTTCCCCCTTTCGATTGTTAAGTTTCAGTGGGTTTTGGTTATTTGTAAAAGTAGGTTTCGACTTTTAGGGTTTTTGTGGTGATGGTATTATTAGTCTTGTGAATTGTGGTTTAGGGTAGGATTTGTGAAATTAGGGTTAAGTGGATTATGACTTGAAGTGCAATCGAAGATCTGTGGTTTGGTTGTTCTGATTATATAATTTTATTGTAAGATTCAGGAGTAGAATGAAAGAAACTGGATGGAGTGAGCTGCAAGTTTGCATAGAACTGGTGGTTTTGGGGGACTGTAATTTAAGGCTAATTAGGGTTTGAAAGTATTCTATCTTAGTCCTTTCATGGGGTTTCAACTCATTGAAGAAAACCATTGCATTAAGAACCTAATTTTTCAGTAAATGATTTAGCCTGCTATACCCAGAAAAGGAAAAAAAAACACACTTTAGACCACTTGCTACGCATTTGAGCCGTGAATCACCTATTCATAAGTAAATGGGTTGAATTTGCACCTCTTTAACCTATTCTATGTGTTGAGCCATGAAGCAACCTATTCATAAGTATATGTATAGAAACTGGCACCTCTAAACGCCTGTATGTATTGCGTGCTATATTTATATGTACATTGATTCTTGTGAGTGGTGGTTGATACACTAATATTGATGGATTATTTTTCAGGCAAGCGAAAGACGTTGTCAAAGGAATAAAAAAACGTTTAGGAAGCAAGAATCCAAAAGTTCAGCTTCTTGCTTTAACAGTAAGCACAAAAACTCTACCAGTTTTATTGAATCTTTGTTGTTGAAAGTCGTGATATTGTTTTGAAAGATACTAAGTTAAAGATAATATCTCGCTGGCCAAGTTCTAACCAAAGAGTTTAATTTACTTGTTTATTTATATGCAATGTGTTGTTAACTTGGTTAAAATTACTTCGTTCGTTGCTTATGTTAAGCTATTGGAAACAATTGTGAAGAATTGTGGTGATTTCGTTCATATGCACGTCGCAGAGAGAGACTTGCTTCATGATATGGTCAAAATAGTGAAAAAGAAGGTTAGTATTATTATTTTTAGACTTATTTACGCAACATATTTTTATCAAATTTATTTATGATATAGATTTCTCTATTGATACTGCAGCCTGATTTTCATGTGAAAGAGAAGATATTAATTCTAATTGACACTTGGCAAGAAGCTTTTGGCGGAGCAAGGGCAAGGTATCCACAGTACTATGCAGCATACCATGAATTGTTGGTAATCTTATATTCTTATTATTACTATTTTGCACATTAGTTTTAACAATTACATATTCAAGAACAGACATCTAAAAAATAAGTATTGTTTTTGTATCTTTTATTTGTATTTCAGCGTTTAGGGGCAAACTTTCCACCACGATCCGAGAGAGCAGCACCTGTCCTTACACCCCCGCAATCACAGCCAATAACATCATTTCCACATAATCTGCAAAATCCAGAAAATGAAAATGGAAATGGAACAGGAATGCCTTCTGCTGAGGCTGAATTCTCAACTTTGAGGTATGTATAAGTTAATCATTTTGTTTGTCCTTTTATGGAATTGAATGTTTTTATGTTGACTCACATTCTCATGGTTAAATTTTGCTTGCTATACATTTTGTTTTTCAGTTTGACAGAAATGCAAAATGCACGTGGTATCATGGATGTCCTTTCAGAAATGTTGAATGCAATAGATCCAGAAAAGAAAGAGGTAAAGTTGTCAATTGGAATTGTAGTTGACTCGTGAAAAGGTTTAATGTTTTCTTGTAAATATACTCATAAATAGATTTTTCAATAAATTAATTTCTTTCTTTTTTGTTATATATTGGGATCAGGGGCTTAGGCAAGAGGTTATTGTAGACTTGGTGGAGCAGTGTCGTGCATACAAGAAAAGAGTGGTACACCTGGTTAACTCAACTTCGTAAGATTTCGTGTAACTTTTAATTACTACATGCATAGCTACTTTCACCATAATCTACATGTTCTAATTTCACTTCTACCAATATAGAAACTAATAAAGGTGTAATTTCATTTGTTGTACAGGGATGAATCATTATTAAGTCAAGGATTAGCTTTAAATGATGATTTGCAGCGTGTACTATCCAAACATGAAGCACTTCTTAGTAGAACTCATGTAGTTTCATCTGAAAAGTCAAAGCCTGAAAGTAGTCAAGCATTAGTACCTGTTGATGCTCCTCTTATTGATGCTACAGACACAAAACAACCTGGGTAATCATGTTTATTTGCACTTTTTTAATAAGTTTGTTTAATTATTTCATAATTGTGAAATATATAGAGTACCACTAAATTGAACTATCCCTATACTTTGAAGGATGGTTATGGGCAAAATAGGCACCTCTAACGTGGAAATACGACAAATCGGGTTATATTTTACTGCTTACGGGTCCAATGGGCTAAAAAACAATTTACCTATAAACGAAATCGGTTAAACAGGTTGACTGGTTTAAATGTCACCCAAAGTATATTTGGACAAGAAGGATCTTTAAGTTTAATGTCATAATGGTAATTTAAAATGATAGCAGACTTTGACAGTTTATATATCATAATAACCCTTGTCTTCTGCAGATCTGCCACCCCTGCTGGTGTAGGGAACGATTTGATTTCTCTTGCTCCTATTTCTACAACTAATGGACCGTCAACGACTCCAGAAAAAGTCAATGCCAATTTTGACCTTTTGAGTGGAGATGATTTTGGCTCACCAAATGCTTCTAATTCCTTAGCTATTGTCCCTGTGGGTGAAACTCAGCCTACTACTACTATATCTCAGCCAAACGCATTGGCACTTGTGGATATGCTTTCATCTCAAACACAACCACCTCCAAATATGTCAGCCCAACAACCTCAAAATCCATATATGCCAGCCCAACAACCACCGTTCTATCCAAATGGAAATGTTGCCAACACGGTCCCACCCCAGAATGAGCCGTGGTCCCAATATAACCAAGGGAATAATCCTGTGTGGAATGGTCAGGTGGCTCAACAACAGCAGCCGCAGCAGCAGCCACCCTCACCAGGGTTTGGTAAGTGAAATAATATGGTTTGCAAATGTGGATAATAATAATTGGAATCATATGTTTGTTTCTTTTATAGGTGCTGCAACTAGTGGTGGTCTACCGCCACCGCCCTGGGAAGCTCAGCCTGCCGACGATCAATTAGCAGGCGACAACACACAGTACTCACAACCTTCTCTAGGCTTACAAGCCCCGGTAAACAGCAACATGAACATGAACAACCATATACCGCCAATGAACAACCATATACCGCCAATGAACAACCAGCCAGTTACCCCAATCAAATTCTCAACAACAGTTTCAAGGAGGTGTACTTCCACATTTGGTAAGTGAAATAATATGGTTTGCAAATGTGGATAAAATAATTGGATCATATGTTTGTTTCTTTTATAGGTGCTGCAACTAGTGGTGTCTACCGCCACGCCCTGGGAAGCTCAGCCTGCCGACGATCAATTAGCAGGCGACAACACACAGTACTCACAACCTTCTCTAGGCTTACAAGCCCCGGTAACAGCAACATGAACATGAACACCATATACCGCCAATGAACACCATATACCCGCCAATGAACAACCAGCCACCATATACCGCCAATGAACAACCATATACCGCCAATGAACACCAGCCAGTTTACCCCAATCAAATTCCTCAACAACAGTTTCAAGGAGGTGTACTTCCACATCAGCAAATGGCATACATGTACTCTCAACAAATGTACAGTAACCAAATGGGACAGCCCTCTGGCTATGGTGGCGGTTATGGTTATGGGTACAGATACGAGCAGCAACAAAATGCACAATATATTGATCAGAGAATGGCGGGGATGTCTATGAGGGATGACAGTTATCTAAAAACCACTGTTTACACAGGTCCTTCAATGGCTAATGCATCATATGTTCACGTGCCATCCGGAAAGCCTAAAAACGCAGAAGATAAGCTATTTGGAGACCTGGTTGACTTTTCGAAAGCCAAACCGAATAAACCAACTCCTGGTAGAGCTGGGAGCATGTGACCCAATTGGCTGGGTGCCTATATCTGTTTTCAGGTTTTATACTTTTATTTTATTTTATTTTCTTTTTTTTGGGGATTATGTACATTTGGATTCTTTTGTATGTATAGATCAGCTGAATTGATTGTTATGTGTGTTGATATATTTTTCTAGCTACTCTTTTTGAATTTGTGAGATTTATTTTCATTTTATGGTTTTTGTTTCATTGATGTAATGTGTGATATTGTTTATATTGTATGGCTAACCTAATTTGTAGAATTAATACATTTTCTTTTACTTCAATAGATCACATTTTAAGCAAAAGAATTGACGCAGGGGTGTAATGAGTTAGAGCTAAGTCCGAGCCTTACACTACTTGAGCTTGGCCCAAACTAGTATCATATGGTTGATTATCTGCAGTACACACCCTTACACGCTGTATAAGTATAAACAAATACATTTTGTGTCTACATGGGTGTTGGATCTTTACAGCTACATGCATCCATAACTTATAAGCATTTAGATCTTCATTTTAAGACCATTTCATATATATCATCTCTGATCTCTGCCCGCTTTCTGCACAGTTACCATCAACACCCCAAACCCTGAATCGTTTATCATGGTTTGTTTAGGATATCTTGTAAATGAGCTTGAGCCAAGCTTTGGCTCGTTAAAGCATGTCCTCAAATCACCTCGAGCCATGCTGAGCCAATCTCAAGTTTTATTTCCACATAGCGAGCCATACTCGATCTTGAACTTCATAAATAATCAGCAAGCCAAGCTTGCATTGTGTAACGTTGGAGCTTGGATTGGCTCGTTTACACCCCTAGTCCAACTCAACATTGGTTGTAGCAATAACTCTTAAATGTGAATGGTAGATTCATGCTAAGAAAAGTTGAGGGTTGTTAAGATGGGTATACGGGTTGCTCAAAATAGGTTGAAAGATGTTTAGGTGGCGAGGCTTACAATGCTCCCTTACAAGAGGCTTAAATTGCTCGATTGCCTATACCCTCGGAAGTGATTTAAACCCCGAGAAGGGTTTTACGACTCCACTGGAGAGTTTAGGTTATTCATGAGAAGGATTTATACTCCTTAATTTGCAATATTTGTTTTTGACGGGATGTGTCATTTGTTCTTGTTGCTTGCTTTGCACAAAGGCTTGTTCGTTGTGTGATTTGTCCTTTAGGTTTGTCTATGACACCTGCATCTTAGGCTTGCTCTTGTGTTAAGACTTAAGGTGACGAATCTGAGTTCATTGTTCAGTTATTTGTTTTTATTAAACTTGATACTCCCTATTTGGCTTTTGAGAGAGTTTGAGTTTCATTATTGATGACACAAATAGTTGATAAAAAGATTATACGTGACATGATAACGTGATTACACTAAACAATGGAAACTGTGGCAAGAGAGTGTACTTTAGTCGCGACTTGTAATCCAACACTCGTCCAAACTTGAAAATCATCATCAAAGGAACTTTGTTCAAAATATCAATTTAAATTCCTTGTCCCATTTCCTTGTTTCTTGTTCGTTGTTTTGTAAGGTTATTCAAGATTGAAGGGGGAAACATGTTGTTTAAATATCATCATCATGTTCTGAGAGAAAGCGGCAGCTAGGGTTTGTGCTCGTATTCCTGTCCTCACCGATCGGCCGTGTGTTCAAGCAATCCCATCGAGTGTTCATCAATCGAGTGTGGTTCTGGGAAATCTGTGCCGACTAGCATCCTAAGATACTGGTTCTTTAATTTTGATTCCATTTCAATTGCTTTGTATCTGCACCTTCGATTGTGTGATTTTTGTTTCAATCTTCACGTTATTCAAGTTGATTTGTGTTTGTTCCACCAAAGTTTACAAACTTTTAATATGCCACAATGAAATAAGTTCGTGGGGTCGCAAACTAAGAAAGGTGGGACCTATGCAAGGGAGGACCCTACTCGCGGTTGACATAGAGGAAGTAGTTTAGAGATCTACACTTAGGAATTTCAATTTCAGAGAATCAAACACAAGGGAAAGAAGAGGCTTAGTAGAAAAGGATGTCTTATTAATATGTAAACTCATACACACAACATTCATAACCTTCTACTCTCTCACATGATGACATCTACTTATTATCTTCATACAGAAGAGACGAAATGAGCCAACAACACTTATGAAATGAATCTGAACCGAATTAGTCCATCCCTCTTGAACTGTGTCTTTTTCCATTGTACTTACAAAAGTTTGCGAATCTCTATTGTACGTTTAGGAAAACATAGTTGTTCTTTGTTTATAGATATTGGGTACTTGCTCTTGCTTCATTTGTTATGAGTCCTTTATCTTCCTGTATAGCCTTTAGGTAGGTAGAAACTCCCATTAGGTTAAGAAAATTGATTGAAGTCGACTCGATTTGATGTGTTTTAAATCAATTAAACATAATAATAATAGTTTCATAGTGATATTTTTTTATTCTAATAATATCGCAACTAGAAGGGCATTTGATAATATCATATTCTTTTTTATTAAAATTTTTAAATAATCATATTGATTACTAGATTAATTACCATGAAAGGTCCTGTAGTTTAGTCATGTTTTTACTTTTGGTTCCTAGCTTTAAAAACTACAAAGTTGTCCAAATTTTGCCAAAACGTCACGCAATTAGTTTCCCACTTGATGGACCATTAACTTTTTCTGTTAAGGTGTGTAAAAAGACCAATTACCCTTGATTATTATTTTTAGAGTAAATTACAAATTTTGTCCTTTAAGTATTACTAAAATTACGGATTTTATACTTAAACTTTGATAAGTACACTAGTATTTTTTATTTGATAATTTATCACGATTTCTGTTCTTTACACTAACTAAAGTTAGAAAATTCTGTTAACTTTTTAATAAATAACAATTTTGCCCTGGACAAAATATAAACTTATAATCTTGTATTTTATTTTTTTTTCTTTTACTTTATTTACTTAATTTTCTTCTTTCTCTTAATTTCTCATCACTTTTATATTACAAACTTATCTTAAATACTATTAATTATTTATTTTTAAAATTCATAATTTCATAATGATTTTTAGTTTATTACAATTATTATTTGTTAAGTTTTAGTTATGTTCGTATTGGTTAAAATCAAAAAAATTCAGATGATATTTTGTTAAACTAAAGATAAAAATACAATAAACTAGAAATAAAATATGCTAAAACTGAAAATAAAATATACATAAATTATTAAAATAATACTTAAAAAAATTAAAACATAAACATAACCATACTTAACTATTAAACATTAACCATTGAACTAAATAACTAATTCTACTGTTATTTCTTGTATTATCTATAAAATATAACAATGATTGGAATATAGGCACATAAGATTAGTATAAGTTACATATTTAGTCATTTAAAAAGTAAGGGTAAAAATATCAAATTACTAGAATTTAACAGAAATATTTAACTTTAGTTAGTGGAAATAACGGAAAGCGTGACAAGTTTTCAAATAAAGAATGTTTAGTGTACTTATCAAAGTTTAAGGACACATTCCATAATTTTAGTAATACTTAAAATACAATATTTGTAATTTACTCTTATTTTTGTAATAAAAAAATTTAAAGATAAAACACAAAAAAAGAGTAAATTACAAAGTGTCATTTATCTATATGCGAAATTACATGGTATGTCCTTTAGTTTTAATAATTATATCCAATGTTTTTTTTTTTTTAAATATTTGCACACCTATTGTCTTTTATACTAACTTTCATTTAAATATACAGTAAACTCATTATGTATCTCTTACATGAGATGTATTTTTGTCATTGTCTTTCTATATCTAGTATATTAAAAGAATAAAAAATTTAATAATTCTATCTGAAAAATAAATTTAAAAGATATCGACCATTGGGAAAGTGATGAACCCGCGTCCCTTTTAAGGTCAACATCATTAAATCCAGCATCCCTCTCTCTTACCGGTCATCTTCACTATCACCTATAACATCTCACACACCATTGAAGTCCCTTGAAATTAAACAGACAATGACAGTAAGATTCAAATCCCTAATTCGCTTTTTGTAATTCGTTGCTTTTTGAATTTCCGGCTTATGTTGTTGTTGTGTGATTAATGAGCAACTCAAAGTTTATTTTTTGGCTTTTACAATTGTATAAGCAATTCAAAGAATTACAGATAATCTCCAAGTTTATGTTTCTTATTGATTTTTTATTAAATATGTTGGTGTTAGTAGTTGATAAAGTATTTACATATAATTTTACGGTGTTTATTGTTGATTTCTATACCTTTTAATTGATTTGTGTCCTTTTAATTGGTTTGTGTTATGGATTTTTGTTAGGTTCGGATTTTGTGGTTTTTGATGTGTTATGATTTTGTTTTGGGTTTGATCTATTTTGACCTAAACCCATCCTGATTCCGAATCAGAGTGAATGATTTAAGAATTGGTCTATAAGCATACCCTTCCTATCCTCGCCTGTTCTCTTCCCCGGATACCTACTGCCGTCGCCTCTCAACCACACTTCAACCGCCGATTGTCTTCTTTTGACCACGAAATCCCCCGGAAAAACAAAGCCACTAACATTCCGTTTGTACAATTGTAATTCAAGTGGAAAATCAAGGATAACGGTTGAAATTTTGGTCGAATCTAACAGGCAAATTGATTTGCCATTACAGATCTATCACCCACCAGATTGCCGGTCCTCCACTGTCGTTGACACCAAGACACCCTGCTACTGCTATCGCCACCCTCCATCGTCCCGATTCGAGTGGAATCACCTCCACCGTCGTTAATTCTTCAGTCGGCGGCCACCACAATGACTTCGACGACCAAATCAGACGACAACCTCCGTCGTGCCAAATCAGACCCAAGTGCTGTCGTTTTTTTATTTGAGCAAACCCTTTTTCTTTCGACCACCACTGTTGAGCAGCCGCCATCAGAACATCCTTTTTTTTTTCGTAATCATTTTCCCTTAAAATCGGGAGAGATGATGGTGGTTGGTTTTGGTGTCGGGAGACCGATGGTGGTAGGGATGGTGGTGTCGTTCTAGTGGCGTTGGAGGTGGTGGCGGTGGCTTGGCGATGGTTAGGGGATGCTGGTGTAGACGAAAGGGTAGGGGTGGGGGAGAGGATATTTCGGTAATTTTATTATATTAATATTATTTATATTTATGTTTTATCTTTTATTATAAGGTAGTTCAAGTATTTTCAAAAAATCAATTGAAAAATTAACGACTTAATCTTGTAGTTTTTCAAAGCTAGGGACCGAAAATAAAAACAGACTTAACCACAGAGACTTCTCATGTAATTAACTCAATTACTAATAATATTATCTAATATTTTTAAATTAAAATAATTTTTTAATAAAATAAGAAAAATATCTTTTTGTTAATATTATTTCTAAAAAAACAAAATTTTATTTTAAATAAAAGTTTCTGTCATATTTTATTTCAAAATAAAATTTTCTTCTTAATTAGTTTTAAATTTCATGACATTATTCATATTTTTAATAATTTTATTTTTTAACAAACCTTTTATTGATATGATTCACAAAAAAATGATGTTATATACAAAAGCTATGTATTTTTAAAAAAAGGTTAGGAAATTTAAAAGAAAAAGAACAAAATTAAACATTATTAAAAATTATAATACAAGTTTTGATCTCTAACTATTAATTAGTAAAATTGATGATTATTAGAATAATTTATTATCGTTTTTAACCTAAATACCCTTTTTATGTACCCTACCCAACGTGTGTGTATATATAAATTATAATCGTGAGACCCATCTTCCATAATCGATTCACCCCTACCCCACGCATTAATCGCCTTCCAACCGGCCGGCAGCTTCAATCTGGATCGTTATTCACCGCTAGGTACAAATCGAGCCACACTTATACGGTTAACGGGATAGCTTTGTCTTTTATTTTGATTTGATTATTATCTAGTCAGTTAAACCTGGAAACGGTGGGATCCCCAAAGTTTTTTTGTTTTTTTTTTCTTTTGTAACGGTGATTTGATCAAAACGTATCTGACTTTGCAACTGTAGTTAGTAACCATTAATTGGAATGAGTATTGCTTGTTTCATGCTTGGATTTAGAACTTCACTCTGCTATGCATGTGATAGCTTTTAGCTTTTATTATATATTATTTGGTTTGCTTGAATTGTATACATACTTGACTTTTTTAAGAGCTTGCTAGACATCTTGTAAGCATTCTAACAAGTGTTTGGCTTTGAACTTTAATGCTATTCTCAAAAACTCAATTCATTTAAGTAACGCAAGAAGTTTGAATTAAGGGAAAATTCTGAAGATGTCCTTTTACCAACTTTTTCTCTTAAAATATCCTTTTCACAAAACAGGTTCATTTGAACCCACGATGAGCGATTTAGATGAAACCACAATGAGTGTTTCATTTCAATCTATTTAACGCGATTTTCGGTTGCATTTATATCTGTTTGCTTTGTGAGACGGGTTGAGTTGTTTCTTGGTTTTTAGGCCATAAAATAAGTGGAACTGTAATTTTAAACCCCACTTCCGAAGTTGTAAATATCAAATGGCTAGATCTGGTTGTAATTGACTCATGAAAACATGAACTTGGCACTACTATTCACTTATGAAAGTATGAAACCTTGAAGTAAGTTTAAAAGGATTATGGATTCATTGCTTGTAAATATCAACAGTTGTAGTTAAGGAAATGAGGTATTCAGGATATCTATTTGACCCGATCTGTCGTAATCTATCCCATTTATACAACTGTAAATAATTTTCTCCCCTTAGACAAAAATTTCTAAATGTGTCATTGTGTATTAGAAAAGCAGCTTCTCTCCTATTTTTTATACTTCTAGTCATTCATGTGTTAAGCAGAAGTAGATGTTACTTACATTTTGAAATATGGGTGCTGTTGTAGATAAATCAGGAAAGAAAGAAAAACTAGCTTTTTATAGTCAAGAATGTATGTTGGGTCCCTGTTGCTTTCATATTTGATTCTCCACTGCTAGTAATTTGATGATGTTTGGCTGTTTTTTCTCTAGAAAAAATTAAAGCATCTTTTGTTTTGTTTTATAGGTTTGTGACATTAATTAATCCAATGGGACAGAAAAAATCAGAAGAGGGTGGAGTAAAGGGTAAACGAAGCAATAAAGAAGGAAAGAAAGAAAAGGTATCAGTCTCAGCAATGCTTACTAGTATGGACCAAAAACCGGATAAAGGGAAGAAAGCAACATCCTCAAGCTCTACAACCCGTAACCTTAAATCCAAACCACCTCCAAGATCACAATCTTATGCAGACATTGATCTTCCTCCTTCAGATGATGATTTGTATTATCACTTTGAAGAAGACGAAGATCAGGAAGGAGGAATCAAAAAGCCCAGTAGAAAAGAGAGGGCTAACGATAAAATTTTGAAATAACTGTAACAGATAAGAAATTAAAAAAACGAGAAAAAGAAGAAACAGTCATTGCTAAAGCAGCAGAACAGGTCGAACAAGAGGCTTCGAAAGGTAATTGTAATGCGTTTACGGTTGTGACTGGTAGTCGGGCTGCAGTGCTGGATGGTCAAGATGATGCTGATGCAAACGTAAAAGATATAATAGTGGATAATTTTTCAGTTTCAGCATGTGGTAAAGAGCTGTTAAAGAATACAACAGTTAAAATCTCTCATGGAAAGAGGTATGGCTTGGTGGGACCCAACGGGAAGGGAAAGTCGGCACTGTTAAAGCTTCTTGCTTGGAGGCAGATTCCTGTGCCTAAAAACATAGATGTTCTTTTGGTTGAGCAAGAAGTAGTTGCTGATGACAGAACTGCCCTTGAAGTTGTAGTTTCAGCAAATGAAGAGCTTGTTAAACTAAGACAAGAGGTTGCAACTTTACAAGAATCTCCTGAGGGTGGAAATGGAAATGAAGTTGAAGATGGTGGCGATACTGGAGAAACACTAGCTGAACTATATGATAAGTTGCAGATGATGGGTTCGGATGCAGCTGAAGCCCAAGCTTCAAAGATTCTTGCTGGTTTGGGCTTTACAAAAGCCATGCAAACGCGTGCGACCCGATCGTTTAGTGGTGGATGGAGGATGAGGATTTCATTGGCCCGGGCCCTCTTTGTCCAACCGACTCTGTTATTATTAGATGAACCCACCAATCATCTTGACCTTAGAGCTGTTCTTTGGTTAGAGGAATACCTGTGCAGATGGAAGAAAAGTCTTGTGGTTGTTTCACACGATCGAGATTTTCTAAACAGCGTTTGCAGTGAAATAATTCATCTTCATGATAAAAAGCTTCATACGTATCGTGGGAATTTTGATGATTTTGAAAGTGGGTACGAGCAGCGTCGCAAAGAAATGAATAAAAAGTTTGAAATCTATGACAAACAAGTGAAAGCCGCAAAACGGGCCGGGAATCAGAAACGACAAGAGAAAGTCAAAGAAAAGGCTAAGTTTGCAGTTCAAGAAGCGAAGAAAAAGTCCAAGGGGAAAGTTGATGCTGACGACGAAGACATTCCAGAGGCCCCACAGAAATGGAGAGATTATACAGTGGAATTTCATTTTCCCGAGCCTACCGAGTTAACACCACCATTGTTACAACTTATTGAAGTGAGTTTTAGTTATCCAGAAAGAGAGGATTTCAGGCTATCTAATGTTGATGTAGGGATTGATATGGGTACACGCGTCGCTATTGTGGGACCCAATGGAGCTGGAAAATCAACATTATTAAACCTTCTTGCTGGTGACTTAAGCCCAACAGAGGGTGAAGTCAGAAGGAGCCAGAAGTTGAGAATCGGGAGATATGCACAACATTTTGTTGACCTTTTGACCATGGGTGAAACACCCGTTCAGTATCTTCTCCGTTTACATCCGGATCAAGAGGGTTGCAGTAAACAAGAAGCGGTCCGGGCTAAACTTGGTAAATTCGGGCTCCCGAGCCATAATCATCTAACCCCATTGGCTGATTTATCTGGTGGACAAAAAGCGCGTGTTGTTTTCACTTCCATTTCCATGTCTAAACCACATATACTGCTACTGGATGAGCCCACGAATCATCTGGATATGCAGAGTATTGATGCACTTGCTGATGCACTTGATGAATTCACTGGTGGTGTTGTTCTTGTTAGTCATGATTCTAGACTGATATCGCGTGTTTGCGATGATGAAGAAAAGAGTCAAATTTGGGTTGTGGAAAACGGAAGTGTGGAGGAGTTTGATGGTACTTTTGAAGACTATAAGGACGAGCTACTAAGGGAGATAAGAGCTGAGGTGGACGATTGATGCGTTATATGTTGGACGATTGATGCGTTATATGTTCTATACACGTTACACTGGTGCATAAAATTGCAAATCTTTTATTTGTTTTTCTTTTTTCCTTCCTTTATACCTCTATTTGTTGATAGATGCGCCTCGCGTAAACCGTAGGTGGCGAATTAGAGCATTCACATCCCTTTTTTTAAAAATTTATGAGTGTAATACCTATATTATATGATATGGTTTTGAGTAGTTGTGATACATTCAACTCTTATAATCTTTTGAGTAAATTACTATTTGAATCCCTAACTTTTTTTTTAAAACTAATTAGTTGCATTCTTAAAATTTAAAAATATCATTATGTTACTTGACTTTTTATTTTTTCATCTATTTGAATTCTAAATGTTAACACCATTAAATTTTCTTTTAAATATTTTATAAAAAAACAAAACTATCTTTTAAATTTTAAAAAATAAAAAAATTATGAGACCACCAACGTATATTAACCATATACATATTCTTCATTTCATTAAACATCCCCCTCAAACACATGCACCCCTACTCTCTCTTATCTCTTCATCACCACCACTAGCACACTCAACCATCATCACCACCAGAATAGCCATCACCACCACCGGAACCGCAATCACCAACACAGATACCACCATCTCCACAACCCCCACCACCAGAAAAGCACTCAAACTCTCTCTCATTGTCTCTCACACACACACTCTCTCTCTCTCCCATACATGCACATGTCTATGGCGGCGGCGATGGGTCTGTGGTGGCGGCGGTGATGGGGGGCTGTGTTGGCGGCGGTGATGGAGGGATGTGGTGGTTTCGATGGGGAGTTATGGTTGTTGCGATGAGGGTTGCGGTGGTGGCGCTTGGAGTTGTGGTGATGGCGATGGGGCTGTGGCGGCGACAGCAACATGCGAGGGGGGGGGGGGGGGGGGGGTTGTGGTGGTTGCGATGGGGACTGTTGTTTCTGTGCAATCACCGTACTCCAATGATTAATGTAGTTTAGGAAGAAGGTAATAATGATATATAATATTCAGATAATGGGATTTTTTTTCTCTGTGGCTTGTGGTGGACTGGGTGTCTGACGGCCCACGTAGCCTATTTTGTTTCTGTGCAATCACGGTCCCAATCTTCTCCTTGTAGAACTTGCTAGCAAACTTATCATTAAAGAAAAACGTGTCGTCTTTCCCAAATTTCTTTGCTCATAGGTTCTTTTCTAAGCATATTTTTCCCTTTTGCACAAGATGAAGACTGCAAAAACCGTTTCAGATCTAAAGTTGGAATCCCGAGAGCTTGTGGTGGTGGTGACCGGAGCTGGTGGTGGTGGTGGTGGTGGTGATGGAGATTATGGAGGGGAGAGAGAAAAAGAAAAAGTGTGTGTGTAAGATGAGAGAGAGATAAGTTTTGATTTTTCATAAAATATTTAACAGAAAATATAACGTCGTTATCATATATGATTCAAATGAAAGAAAAAATGAAAAGTCAGGGGATATAATGATGTTTTTAAACTTTAAGGATGCAACTAATTATTTTTTAGAAAAGGTCAGGAATACAAATAGTAATTTACTCTAGTTTTTTTAAATATGTTTAGAAGTGGTTTTGAGTGAAGGAGAGAAAAACGGTAATGATAAAAGTATAAATTTTTTTTTAATTAAAAGAAAAAAAATATAGATGTTTATAGTGTAATTATAATGATAAAATAAAGAATGTGATGTGAATGCTCGGTCGAAACAACTTCGCATAGTTGACCCGTCAACAAATTGTTGGCCTTTACCCTATGACTTCCTTTGATAATGAAAATAGTTATTAGGAGCTTGTATAACATTAAACTAGGGCTGCTTAATTAACGAGTCGAGCTTTAGCTTTTGCTCGAGCTAGCTCCACTTGACTTATTCGTTTATTTATTTTGAGCCAGATCGTGGTTCATCGAGCGGACTAGCTTATTTTTTCAATACAAATAAATTTTTGCAACGTAAATACAAATTTTATAAACAAATTCAATACGAGCCAAACGGCGGTAGATTGATGCAAAACTTGGGGGGAATTTAAACGAGTAAAACATGCAAGCCAACCACTAATCTTACCTTGCTGGCTTGAGATGGATTTGTTTACGAACACGTCGAGTTTGAGCGAGCTTTAAGCCGTGAGGTTTTGAACAACCCTAACCCTATGCTAATTAAATAGATCCATAATACTTGTATATGTTATAAGTATACAAGAAACACAAATTTTATCTTGGTTTAATTGATATACTATTTTCATTTACAGGAAGCTATCGAGATTGTTTTTGCCATGATATGAATTTTGAGACATGGAAGGTAATCAGACGTGTTTTGAGTGATGACTATTTGGTCCCTTTTTTTCTTTTGATTTTATAAATAAATCTCGAATGTTGCTTTGTTCTTACTAATGTTGAACATGTGGGATACAAATATACAATATGATTATGGGTAATGCTGTATGCTCTATAAATATTATTTCTATTTGTTACGTTATTGTTGGTAATTATATTATATTTATAGATGGCAACTATGACGGATAAACAAAATTAAACTCTTTTAGCCAATGGCGGAGCTTGGAAAAATCTATACGGGCCGAAAGTCACGAGACCCAAATTAGAAGGGCCGGACTCAATACGCATATAATTTTGGGTACAAATACGTATAAATTTTCACTACGGGAGAAAAAACAAGGGGGCCGGGGGCCCCGGGCCTAACTAAACTCCTTGCTCTTAGCCGTTCCATCCAGTTAATTATGTAGAGTGATCCAAACCAGGTTCTTTGCATGGGACCATTGATAAGTCATGCACGTGGGTTTATTTGTTTTTAAATGTATTTGAATAGTAGTCTAACGGCCAACTCAGTTAGTTTGTTCGGGATCATTAGGGAGGTTGAGCTTTTCTCGTTTGTTCCTTTGTTACTTAAGCAAGCTAATGCTCTCAAAGTTACACATGCAATATACGAAATCCATTGAAGACATTTGATCCAAGTTTCATAATCATCTTGTTTGTTCAATACTTTTTGTGATCACACTGTTCTATACCAACACCAACTGTTTTGGTCTCGCTCAAATCGCTCGATCCGATCTTCGGTTTGAGTTATTTGAATGTTTCAACTTTAGGTTCGGTATATATATTGGTACTTTCACTACAAGAAAGTGGGTCTATAGCAACGAAAATATGGCACCTTATAGCAACGACATGTCGTCGCTATAGCTAATTTTGACCTATAGCGACGACATGTCGTCGCTATAGAGTTAGTTCGCAAAAGTTAGTTGTAATAGGCTGATATGTCGTCGGGATAGAGGTCGTCGGCATAAGTTTTTCTATAGGAACGACAAATCGTTCCTATAAGTGTCGTGGTTTCTGATTTTATCGAATAAAAAAAAAAAAAAAAATAAAAAAATGAGATCAATAGCGACGACAGTCGTCGCTATAGGTGTTTTTTAATTTTTTTTAAAAAAAGGAAAATACTCTATAGCGACGACATGTCGTCGCTATTGATCTCATTTTTTTTATTTTTTTTATTTTATGCAGAACCTTATTTTTTTGAAAAATTTAACAAACATATAATCAAGAAAAATCCAATGCAAGTTTAACAAACTAATAATTCATACAACTTCAAATATAAATTTAACAAACAGATAATTCATACAATTAGTTTAAAATTCAACAAAATCTAACAAAAATACAAACGCTAATGACCACCAGGTGGTCGTTGCTGCTGCCAGTAGCGCATCATTTTCATCTGCTCTTGAAGTAATCTTTGCATTTCTTGTATTTGTTGTTGTTGTTGTTGTTGTTGTTGGATTTGTTGTTGTTGTTGTTGTTGTTGTTGGATTTGTTGTTGTTGTTGTTGTATAGTTTTTGATTTTGTTGTTGCTGTTGTCTAAGTTCTGCAACTTCATCATGCAAATGTTGTGTTGGAGGAGGTTGCGAGCTACAAAAATCAGGGGTGGGATGTCTCACCACGCGACCAACACCTCGTATATGTTCTCGCCTTTGACCTAAGGCACGCTCAATGCATTGAATCTCATCAACAGCAGATGAGTCTCCACCGGTCTCGCTAGAGGATCTCACATACTCCTCTTGAATTCTTTCCTGCATTAAACATATTGAATATTTGTCAAACGGGTCATTTTGACCCAAACACACTTAAACATACTAGAATCACACAAAAGTTAGTTCAAATAGATCATTTTGACCCAATCATACTTAAACATATTAGAATCAATTAAAAGTTAGTTCAAATGAGTCATTTTGGAGCACACACACTTAAACATTCTAGAATCACACAAGAGTTAGTTCAAATGGGTCATTTTGACCCAAACACACTTAAACATATTAGAATCAATCAAAAGTTAGTTCAAATGAGTCATTTTGGCGCACACACACTTAAACATACTAGAATCACACAAGAGTTAGTTCAAACGGGTCATTTTCACCCAAACACATTTAAGCATACTAGAATCAATCAAAAGTTAGTTCAAACGGGTCATTTTGACCCAAACACACTTAAACTATCGACATGGTTCTTGGCAATTTCTAGAAAACTACGAAGACCTTTTATAAATTCCGGAGAACTCCGATTTCGCAATTTAATCGAACTCTTATCAATTGTTATATCTATGATATTATAAAACATGGAAATACAACTTTATCAATTAACATATACACAAAGATGTACTAACATTAAATTCATATACACTTACATATACATACATACAAGCATAATCACAACACATAATCACTTACAAGTATACAAACATACAAATATACAGCATACCTACATACACAATTACAAAAATACAAACATACTTACATACAAGTATATAACATACTTACATACACACTTACAAGTATACAAAAAACATACAAGTATACAACATACTTACATACACAATTACAAAAAAAAAACATATAATATACTAATGAACAAACATATAAACATAAATACATACAAACATTCACATACAAAATTTACATAATTACATACATATAAACATATACATAAACAAATAAATACATCAAACCATATACATATAAATTAACACATATAAAAATACATACAAACTTAAAACCATGAAAATATATATAGTGGCATTTCATCAAACACTTGGTGCGCATAACCTAATCTACCATCAAACTTACATACACTAACATATGTATACACTTTTACAATCATACAAACCTAATCACAAACATATTCACTAAACAACACTTAAATCATAAGCTTTAAACAAATTTCATACCTTCAAATCTTCAAATCCTTTAATTTCAAGCTTTAAACTTTAACCTCACCTAAAACATAAAAATTTAGATAAAACTTATAAAAACAAGATTATATAACTTCATTATAGTAAAATAACATCATTCTTACCTTCAAACACTTCAATTTGATACCAAATACGCATATAAACCGAGATGAAAATCGGGAGAAAAATTGGGTTTTTTGGGGTGAAAAAAGGGGCAGAAGGTCTGAAATGCGATTTAAGGGGTCTGCACTCTATAGCGACGACATGTCGTGCCTATAGAGTAAAAAAAGTCGTCCCTATAGAGTCAAAATTAAAAAAATTAAAAAAATCCTATCCAGACGACATGTCGTCGGCACAGAGAAATTATTTTTTTATATTTTTCATCTATTCCGACGACATGTCGTCGGGAAAAGTGGATTTTAATTTTTTTTTAAATCTGTAAGTTGAGATAGAAAAAATAAAAATTAAATAACTTCACCTGTGGCGACGACATGTCGTCGGCATCGGTATTTTCATAAATCCCGCGTATTATTTTGCAGCCCGCCAACTCTATACCGATGACAAGTCGTCGGTATAGAGTTTGACTAGTCAAAAATCCCTATTACTATATAGCGACGACATGTCGTCGCTATAGACCAATCTATACCAGCGACATATGTCGTCGCTATAGATGTCGTCGGGACAGAGCTAAATTGTTGTAGTGTTTTACATTGACTAAACAGAGAAACTTTATCTCTCGATCTTAGCGTTGGGCACTAACGTTGTGCATATATACCATAAAAAGTTCAAATCCATATCTGTAATTTTTTAAAAGTGATAACTGAACTTGCATTACATACAAACTTTAGGGACTGTACTTGTAATTAACTCTAGAAAGAAAAATTTAATTGTTTTGTTTTAGAATTCAAACATTAACTTGATCATTTAACTTGCAGAATGTAAAGATATAACAAATAATAGGAAAGTTTTTTTTTTTTTTTTAAAAAAATTTATAAGAGGAAAATACGATAACTTTTAAAATTAGTTTTCTAAAGCGAGGATATGACAAGTAGAAGGGGTATGTATAACCCACCCTTTTAGTAATTGGATTGAGTAAAATGATTAGTTTGATAATTTCCCTCAATGAAAACTCTTTCGATCTCTTTCTTCCTCACCGTTTCATCTCTCTTTGTCTCCTAATTAAGCCATGGGTTGCAACCCCCCTTTGATCGATCTGGTGACAAATCATTGCAACAAAGAATTAAAAATAAATTTTAATTATTTTAAATTAATTAAAATAGTCGTCGCAATAGGTTCCGCAAAAAAGAATTTCAGAATATAGAAACGGGGATCGCAGATCTGGTTCCCCATTTTCAAACACACAGCCCTCTCGGCAACATACTACCACCGCCACCTGCTCTCGCCGCTGCTCCACCGCCGCTGCTCCACCTGTTCCACTGCCGCTGATCCACCGCCGCGTCATCACCACCGCCATCTGCCGTCACCACCACCGCCACTTGCTCTCGCCACTGCTCCACCGCCATCTACCGTCACCACCACAACCACCTGTTCCGCCGCCGCTGCTCCACCGCCGTGTTACCACCACCGCCATCTGCTATCACCACCACCGCCACTCCACTCCTAATTTCCAGGTAATAACTCGTTTTTTTAATCTTGTGTTAATTTATGGTTATCATCTGAAATTAGGGTTAGGGTTGGATGCATATTTGTATGCGTACGGATGTATATGTGTATTTGTGTATGGATGTATATGTGTATTTGTGTATGGATGTATATGTGTATGTGTATGGATGTATATGTGTATTTGTGTATGGATGTATATGTGTATGTGTGTATGTATGTTAAATTGAAATGAAAATAGATGTATGTGTGTATGTGTATGTATGTATATGTGTATTTATGTATGGATGTATATGTGTATGTGTTTATGTGTGTTAAATTGAGATGGAAATGGATGTATATGTGTATGTGTGTATGTATGTTAAATTGAGATGGAAATGGATGTATATGTGTATGTGTATGGATGTATATGTGTATTGTGTATGGATGTATATGTGTGTGTATGTATGTTAAATTGAGATGAATATGGATATATATGTGTACGTGAGATAAAAAAATATGAGAATGCATGTATTTGTGTATAGATGTATATGTTTATAATATTAAAAAATTTGCGGCGATATTTGTCGCAAAAAACATTTCTGGTCAAAATATTTGCGGTGACATATCGTCGCAAAAAATATTTTTGAATTATTTAATTCTAATATTTATAATATTAAAAGAAATTTAAAAAACCATTTGCGACGATAATAATCATCGCAAAAAACCTTTTCCCACGAATTTCCCTTTTTTTAAAACAGATGGACCCCACAAAAATTTCGTCGTAAAATTCGTCGCAATAAACCTTTTGCGACCAGTTATTTACGGCGAATATATAACGACGAAGTTTTCGTCGCAAATAACATACTACAACGAAAGTAAGACTTTTTGCGACGAAAAGTATCGCCGAAAATAGACTAAATTCTTGTAGTGGTAGTAGTGGGTTGTTTCTTTCATTCATGTTCCTTGTCCTCTGGATATAGTAGGCTTTGGTAATTTCCTTGTTGTACGTTTCACAAAATGAATGATGATATATTTGTTGCCCCAGGATCGATTAACAAAAACAAGATTATATTCGGATGAACAACTTGATTTGGGTTTTGCATAATAGTGCAGAGAACCGGTGATGAACACAGGGAAAGAAAATGATAATTTACACATAATATACATTATGTTCATACATTAAATGCTGTACATATGTGGGACTTTCTTCATTGACTTTTTAGTCACATAAATTTCTTGATTACACCAAGTCCAACAATATTGTGTTCCCTCAACCAAATATACTCACTGTGTGTAACTGTATGTGAGCTTCTTTGTCTCTGAACCAAGATCTGGTATATCAAAGCCAGGTTGTTAGGAAGGCCAAAATGGCCGGCTAACAGCACATCAAGTGCGTCCTATATTCTACTTCCGATCTTTAAAGGCCGAATGCTACGAATTCTAGAGCATTTGCATGAAAACCATTTTCGTGTTGTATGATTTGTGGGATCTTGTTTCCACTATTACAATGGAGACCATTAGCGATAAGAGAGAATTGGAGAAACGATAAGAAGTTAAAATCTAATTTAGATTAGTTAATTTTCTATTTTTTATACCAAGAGAAAGCTTGCTTGGAAAATTAACACGTGTTTATCTTTTTTGCTTTTGATATGTTTGGTTCTCTAGCCTAAGGCTGTTCAAAGCGCTCGTCACATGCTCGACGTTCATTTGGAATTTACTCGATTAATGTTTTTTTGAACTGTTGGATCATATGAGGCTGGTGCAACCAAAACAACACTTAGAATATTTTGAAATACAAGTTGAAGAAATCTTCCGAAAACAAAGCTACTCTTTCGAAGACAAGTTAAAGATCTTCCAAAGCTTAACTATGAAGAGCTTTCGAAGAAAAACTAAGTCTTTCGAGACTAAGTAATTTTTCTTCCGAAGTATATGAAGAACTTCCGAAGGTAGAACCAAGTCTTTCGAGACCAAGCAGTTCTCCTTCCGAAGTATTCACACTTAGAAGATTCAAGACAAAGTCTTTCGAAGAATGAAGTCATAAAGACTTGCAGAAGACTCGAAAGAAGTTGTTTCTTACGAAGTATAAATGGCCACAGAAGAACTTATTCTTCCGAAGCCATTTAGCTACGGAAGAACCAGCTATGAACCAGTGGACATAAGTATGGTCCGTCTGACAGTCCGCTGCAAACTCTGATACACTGCATGGCGCTTTTCCAAACCCATGTAGTTGACCATACTTTAATCCACTGTTCACATTTTCAACTTAGTACAATTGCCACTTTTAGTAGGTGATAAAAGCACTTTTCCAAACCCATGTAGTTGACCATACGTTAAGCCACTGTTCACCTTTTCAACTTAGTACAATTGCCACTTTTAGTAGGTGATAAAAGGTAAGTCATGGACCGGTTTATGACTACCAAATCTAGTATAATTATTTCTCTTAGATACTTTACTTCTAGCAATGTATTTTGTCTAGTTGTAAATTCCAGCTGGTTTTCCCAAGTATAACCGGCTGTAGATAGTAGTATTATAGTTCTCATTGTAACTTAAGTACCATGCTTGTAAGAGTCTTGTAATAAGACTGATTTGAGAAGTAATATATACACGTATCTTGAAAACCATTCTCGTGTTCATTACTTATTATTTATTGTCACTTAGTTAGAGATTTCGTTTCATCAAATCGAGTGAGACTAAGTGAGTTTGAGAGATCAAACTTGTGTTGAAAGATCAAAACCGATCCTGCAATTGGTATAAGAGCTTCTAGGCTCTTGATTGTGAGATCTAACCATCCTAAATCACCCTTGTTTCTTCACACTTACTTCACTAAAATAACTCTTAACCAAGATGGGAACCATGACCAAGGCTCCTAACATCACCCCTGATGATTTCGGAACTTGGTGCAAACGCATTGAAGGGTTCATCAAGTATCAAGACAGCCGCATGTGGAGAGCTGTTACTCATGGTCCATACCAACCAAAGGTGGAATCCCCAGCTGGAAATGGTGCCATGATTGAGAAGGCCGTTGAAGACTACTCTGATGAAGACTTCAAGAAGATGCACATTGTCTGCAAAGCAATGACTGTTATGCTTACAACTATACCAAACTCTATAATGGTTGGTTTTAAGCAATACGTGTCAGCCAAAGAACTCTTTAATGCTTTGAAGCTGGTGTACTCTGGTTTTGCTGAATCCAAAGAGTCCAAGAAAGATGTGCTGAAGCAGAAGTTTAAGAACTTCACTTATATTATTGGTGAGACCTTGAGCCAATAATACTTTAGGTACATGGACTTGATCATCTCTCTTCAGTCTATGAGAGTGGCTCTTGAGAAAAGAGACATAGTGAGAAAATTCATGAGTACACTTTCTCATGAATGGACTTTTTACTGTGTCTTTATCAAGAGAACTGAAAATCCCAACACTCTCACTATGACTGAACTTTATGGAATCCTTGATGGTTACCTTATAGAGATGGAGACTCAAAAGAACCACCAGATGAACAGACCCTCAAATCCTACAGTCAGCAATGCTCTACATGTTACTGAATGATCAAGAACTCCCCAGCCCAGTTGTACCTGAACTACCCCCAACAGCCATCAGCCTCCTCTGGGCTATACATCATTTTCCTTGAGACACCCAGGTCTCAACAGGCTCAACACGCTCCTTTGTAGGATAGTTGTGCCTTTGTTTCAGGCAATAAGCACTCTGGAGATTTTCAATTATGTTTTGATGATCTAGAGTGTTTCAGCCCAGATGACATTGAATACATGAACATTGTCCAAAGATGACTCTTTTAACCTTAGAGCAAATAAGTTATTTAAAAGAACCAGAAGACAGTTCCCTCAGAACCCTACTAACTATAAATTTGAGTTTGATAAGAGCAAGGCCAAGTGCTACAACTGTAACCAGCGTGGTCACGTTTGTGACAACCCGAATTTTTCAGGTTAACTTTGTTTCTATAACCTAGCCTCTCTCCGTTACGTATGATTAACTAAATTATAATTATAATTAATGATTAATCAAATTATTATTAATCATATTACTACTATTAAATAATAATTGTTATTTTAATTGCCCACTAAACTTATGTAATTTAAAAGGCAATTTAATTGATCTTAGAGGACCTAGGTGTAACTTTTACCCCAAATAAATCCATGAACCGTAAGCTTCTTGGTTTCCCTTCATATTGGCATCGCATTCTTCATAGCAACCCTAGCAAAACTTTCTCTTTTCACGGCAGCCTTCCTCTTCTCTCGATTTCCACCTCGGCAGCCCCTCCCGCGATGGGTATCTCCTTCTGCAAGTCATCTCGTAAACGTTGGCCTCCGACGAAACGCCGCTTGTAACCGCAGCCGCTCGACGACAACCCTGTACGGTATGTTTCTTCGTTGCTCGTTACGTTATGGTTCCGACTAAAGGCTCGTTCTTTACTTGTCGGGTACGATACGGTTCGCGTCGGTTGGTTTTGTATGTACCCGGGTTCATGGGGGATTCATGCGGCTAGTTTTGGGGTTTGGCCGAGTGCTGTTTGGGGGCGTGCTTCGATGTGTATTTATGTATGTGTTCTTGCCGTGTATTTGTATAAATTGGGTGTTGTGTATGGCTAATAATGTTCCTGCGAAATTTATGTTTTGCATTGTTATGTGTAGTATATTGGTGGTGTTCATGTGCTTATGCATGTGTGTGTGGGGTCCTGCGTACGTGGGTGTATATGGTTTGCATGCGTGAGTATGTGTGTGTGTGTGTGGTGGACGTTCTAATGCATGAATGTGTGTCTTCTTGTATGTATGTTGTTATGGGTATGTAATGGCTCGCATGCATATTATTGTTTGGGTGCTTTGGTGGGCGCATGGGAAGGTGTGGTATGGCTTAGGCGCATGGTGCGCATGTGTGGGCAGTGTGTGTGTAATTTGCTTTGTGTGTCAGTGTTCTCCATTATTGAACGTGTGGGTATATGCATCATGACGTGTACATGATTATGGTTGCAATGTGTGGGGGCTGTTATCGTTTGGTGGGGTCATAGTTAATGAATTCATGGGATGTGCAATATATATAACGTATATATTTTCATGTATGTATGCATTACTGGGGTGCTTAGTGTGGTGCCTATACATATATATATGTCGATGTTATTGCAGGACGTGTGTGTATTTGCAGGTGCCTGTGATTTTATGTATGTACATGCTTGATTCCTACGATTGGAGTTATTTTGTTCCCGTTCGGGTTTTGCTATTGTGGGTTACGGGTTGGGTTTAGTAGCAAGGTAATTGTATGTGTGTGTTCCACGGTGTGTGCAGTTTTGTGTGTATATTTATGCATGTGGTTGTATGAATGGTGTGGTAGATCTTGGTTTGCGAGTTTGCACGTATAACATCTTTCCTACATATTGTTAGGTGGGTGCAGGTTCATTCATGGGTGCGAAATTATATATATATATATATATATATGTAATGTATAAGATAAATGCTATGTTATGTGGTGTATATATATATATAATATGGGTGGGTTGTATATAAATATAAAGAGAATTTTACAAATAACATTAAACCATTAATGTGTGTAAAGAGTATCCATATGTGGTTTCAAGTGTACACGGGAATAATACAGTTTTATGCTTGCGAGAATGTGTCGTGTTAATTTTGTCGCTTGGGTTTGAGTGTACGTTGGCTTATAACCGAACCGAGAACGCGAAACCGTACGAACCATTGTTAGTATTTAATAATTAACATTAATTATCCCATAAACATGCATCCAGGTTGTTCGGAAACTTAATCGCTCGTGTTTGCGCTAATTGCTTTTACTGTGCGTTTAAGGTGAGTTTACAGCCCCACTTTTCATACTATACTCTCTTTTGGGGGAGAGAAAAATATTGTTTTCATATACTGTACGTTACTTAGATTTGTAATACTGCATATACTTGTGTACTATGGTGTTACCACTACGCCTCATTCGGACCGTTAATATGGTATTAGCGAGGTGATTGTTAGTAGATCTACTGGGTTTGACAAACCCCGCCCGGGCTAGTCGCGCTAGCTTGACTGGAGGTCAAACGGGTGAATGGTTAGCCTGTTTTACTGTGCTGTGGTTTGGTACCCACAGCCGGGGCATTCATTACATTACATTACTGTCAGCTCGGTCGCGAAATTCATACACATAGTGACTTGTTGTAGGCTAGCTACCTACTTATATGCTTTGATTACTAAATCTGGATTTCATTACTAATACTTACTGTTTTCTGTAAACCTGTGAACTCACCAACTTTATGTTGACACTTTAGCATGTTTCTTTTAGGTTCACAAGACGCGCACGCCTAGGATCATATCATTCATGCATTCACTGTCTCACGTGATACATTTGTGTTTTTCTTTATGAACTTTATTTAAACGTTTTGCGCGTGTGTTGCACCATTTAAGAATTAGGATTAATTGTGCTTTCGCAAGTATTATTATGTTTACGTTAATAACACCGTTTTTAGTAATTTCACACGTTAACAATTAATTATGTTTTATAATTAACGTGTCGTTTGGTGTAACTAGTGGCTGAGATCTTGTTATGTCACACGCCTAACGGTAATGCCCCGTTCGTGGAAATTTAGGGTGTGACAATGTTGCTAGGGAATGTAAAGCCTCAAGATCCAATCCTGGAGTAGCTCAAGCCTCCTAACATCCTGCTACCTTAAAAGCTGCAACAAAACCCATTGAGCAGCAAACTACGGTTGTTGCTCAAGAGGTTGATTGGAGCTTCATGGTACAAGATGTCACCCCTGCTCAAGCTCTCATGGCTGGAACTGAAGACAGCAAGGTATATGAACATCTCTGTACTCCAGCTTGTATTGCTAAGGTTGAATTGTATCAGGACTAGAACATGGACATTAAATCTGATATTGAGTCCTTAAATATCCTAAAACTGATTTTAAGAGAGCAGAATCTGACTATAAACTCAAAATTGAAGAGTTAGAGAAAACTGTATTCTTTTTAAAACATGAACATTCAAACTATAGGGCTCAGATAAAAGATCTAATATCCAAGTTGACTAAGGCTCAAGCCCAGCTAGTAATAGCTGAGGCTCAAGCCTAGCTAGTAATAGCTGAGGCTAAAGCAAAGAAGTATGCCATTGAAAAGCATAACTTCAACACTATCATTGCATCATCCTCCCACTTAAAGGTGTGTTATCAAAACAAAGGTGGGTTGGGAACCAATGAAATTGCTCCACCACACTCTTATGTGTCTGTTAGACAGCCAAGATGTGGCACCAATAAGCAAGAGGTTCTAACTGCTGACCCACTACCCAATGAGCAGAAGAATGATGCAAAAATGGTGACCACCACAGTGAAGGATAAGGTAGAAAACCTCATCCCCACCGCTGATGATCAACCCTTAACCACCAAAGATAGAAAGAACAAAATCAAGGCAGCAAGAATAACTGCCAAGAAGGTGACTGAGTCTAGGTTGAAAATGGACCCAAGGCAAAAGGGTGTATTCATCTCAGCTGGATTCCAAGTGGTAGGAAACTCTAATTCAGGAAAGGAATGTAGTACCAGCATTCCTATCCAGCTGAAGGATCAGAAGTTAAAAGGGAAGGCTATTAAAGAGGAAAAGAAGTGCAAGAAACAACAACTCTCATGCCCCATAAAGAATAACATGGAGTGCATAATCTGTGGTCTGCATAACCACATGGCTAAAGATTGTTACTACAATCCTGCAAGCACACATTATGCAACCAATGTTAAGAAAGAAGGAGTCAAGGAAGGTTTCACATTTGGACCTTACCATATGGTCCAAGTATCAAGGAAAGGAAAGTTTGTTTTCGAAGCTAAGTGGCTTTCGAAAGAAACTCATTCTTCTGAAAGGAAAATAGCTTCGGAAGACAAGCCAAAGAACAAATAAAGGAATAGAAGGAATCCTTTGAAATCTTCAGAGAAGGAGACTGCTTTGGAAGAAAAGGTGGTGAAAGCTTCTTCCAAGAAGAAGAAGCCTCGGAAGAAAGTCATGCTACTCAAGCCTCCTCAGGCTCATCTACACTGATCAACCATAGGATGGAATGGAAGAACAAAAAAGATGCTGCAGCCCAAGCCTCTTCTTCACAAACACCAATTGAACCCACATGCATACATTTGATTCAATTATGTCATCTACATTAGAAGAACCCAAGACCAATAGGCTTGGGTTTACAATAGTAACTAATCATCTCACCTTATGTGTAGGGACATCCACATGACAAGAATGGAAATGTGCGGATTATGGATAGTGGATACTCCAGGCATATGACAGGGAACAGATCTCTCCTTCAACAATTTGAACATTTTGATGGAGGTCCTATTCAGTTGGAGGTGAAGACGGAGGATACATTTCTGGTAGAGGTAGTGTATCTAATGGTATGTTAAAAGTTGACAAAGTAAACTTTGTCAAACAGCTTAAACACAATCTGTTAAGTGTTTCTCAATTCTGTGATCAAAAGCACCAAATGCTTTTCACAGAACATGAGTGCATTATCCTCAAACCCGGGATGAAAATTCCTCAGGAATTGGTGCTTCTTAGATCTCCCAAAAGAGGGGATATGTACAAGCTGGATATGAACAATGCTTCCCTACTGGGTGAAGTGTCATGCTTTCTTTCCAAAGCCAATGGTGATGATTCAACTCTTTAGCATAAAATAATGTGACATGTTAACTTTAAAACCATGAACAAGCTGGTTAAAAATAATTTGGTACATGGTGTGCCTAAAAAAGAGTTTTTCTGTAAAGACAATTATGTTGTTTGCCTGAAAGGAAAGCAAC
This sequence comes from Flaveria sonorensis, assembly GCA_025506505.1. Classification (NCBI taxonomy): domain Eukaryota; kingdom Viridiplantae; phylum Streptophyta; class Magnoliopsida; order Asterales; family Asteraceae; genus Flaveria; species Flaveria sonorensis. The sequence goes on from CM046423.1 coordinate 1,757,601, forward strand.
ACAAGGTCACTCACAAATCCAAAGAGGTTAACTCCATCACCACTCCATTACACTCATTGCACATGGATCTTTTTGGTCCTACAAGTATAATAAACATTGGAAGGAATCATATTGCCTTGTGATTGTTGATGATTTTACAAGATTTTACATGGGTATTCTTTTTAAGAACTAAAGATGAAACGACTGAAACTTTAAAATCTTTTATTCTTAAAATTGAAAATCGAAAGGATCATAAGGTAAAAATCATTAGAAGTGATCAAGGGACTGAGTTTAAGAATTAAGTTCTTGACTCATTCTGTAACTCAAAAGGGATTACCAGATAATATAGTGCTCCTAGGACTCCTCAATAGAATGGTGTTGCTGAGAGGAGAAACATGAAACTTATTGAGGCTGCAAGAACCATGTTAGCTGATTCAAAGCTGCCTCTAACTTTCTGGGCAGAGGCAGACAACACTGCATGCTATGTGCAGAACAGGGCTCTCATTGTTAAGCCCCATGAAAAGACCCCTTATGAGCTATGGAACAAAAGGCCACCGTTCATTGGCTTTCTTAGGTCCTTTGACAGCAGGTGTACCATACTTAACATAAAGGACAATTTAGCAAATTTTACTGAAAAGTCAGATGATCCTATCTTTGTTGGATATTCCTCAACCTCTATTGCTTATAGAGTGTATGACATCAAAAATCAACAATTTAAGGAATCATCCAACATTGTTGTTAATGACCACATTCCTTGTGTTAAGGGGAATGGACCTAATCATATCTTTGATTTGAATTGTTTCCAAACTATTCTAAACCATCTTGTGAGAATGTTTCAGCTGAAACAGGAACTCAAAGTGACCCCTATAAAGATCATATGTTTGAGTTACCCAGATCTATTCCCAGTTATCCAAGAAGAGTTGAAGAACAAGCTCCCACTACTGGAAGTCCTGAAAGTATGATTATCTCAGGAAACAATGGAGCTTCAACAAGTTGTCAGCCAATTGAGCCTCATGACTCAGAAGTTGACAACTCAAGCACTCAACACCAAGCTGATGTAGACAGTGATAAGGAGGAACAATCAACTGTGAATGTTGCTTTACAGTAAAATGCCATTGATGATGTCACTCATTCATTCAATCAGTCCTCGTTTAATGAGTGTGAGACATCAGCTGATGATGGTGTTCAAAATCCTGAAAACTTCTCAAACTTGGATCTATCTATGCAACTAGATGTGATTCCTAGGCTCAGGATACACAATGCTCATCCAACTGAGAACATCATTGGGGATGTCTCAAAAGGTATGAGAACAAGAAATCAGACCCACAATGGGTACGTATGCTTGTACTCATGCTTTCTCTCTCAAATGGAACCAAAGAAGGTGGAAGAAGCCTCAAGGACAACAATTGGGTTGAAGCTATGCAAGAGGAGTTGCTTTAATTCAAGAGGCAAAATGTATGGAACTTCTGTCCATTACCACCTGGCCAAGTCCCTATTGGCACCAAGTGGGTGTTTAGAAACAAAAAAGACGATAGAGGTTTGATCATCAAAAACAAGGCATGACTTGTTGTTCAAGGATACACACAGGAGGAAGGCATAGATTACACTGATGTCTTTGCACCTGTTGCAAGACTTGAGGCTGTGCAAATCTTCCTTGCTTTTGCAGCATCCAAGAACTTCACAGTCGATCAACTTGATGTCAAATATGCATTTTTGTATAGGGATATTGATAGAGAAGTCTATGTGTGTCAGCCACCTATATTTGAAGACCCACAACACCCTAACTATATGTGCAAACTGGATAAATCTCTTTATGGGTTGCATCAAGCACCTAGGCTGTGATATGAGACTCTGTCTCAGTTTCTTCTCAGGAATGGTTTCACCAGAGACACCATAGACAAGACATTATTCATAAAGAAGTCTAGGAAGGACATGCTGCTTGTTTAAGTCTATGTTGATGACATCATATTTGGTTCCTCAAATGACCAAATGTGCAAGGACTTTGAAAGCATCATGAGGAGAAGTTTGAGATGAGCTCCATGGGAAAGATGGATTTCTTCCTTGGAATTCAAGTGAAGCAGATGGAAGAAGGGTTCTTCATCAACCAATCTAAGTATGTCCAAGACATATTAGAGAGATTTAAGATGAAAGATTGTAAGCCAGCCAAGACACCTATACCCAAAAATCACAATCTTTGTCCTAATTCCGAGGGGGAGGATATTGATCAGCATCAGTACAGGGCAATTATTAAATCTCTAATGTATCTCACAACTAGTAGACTTGATATCATGTTTGCAACCTGCATCTGTGCAAGATATCAGGCTGCACCCATGGTGTCTCACCTAATTGATGTCAAAATAATTCTTAGATACCTCAAAGGAGCTCCCAAACTGGGTCTCTGGTATCCTAAGAATAAGGACTTCGATCTCTATGGGAACACTAACAGTGATTATGGTTGCTGCAACATCAACAAGAAATCCACATCAGGAGGATGTCAATTTCTTGGTGGAAGGATATTTTCTGGCAATGCAAGAAGCAATCATGTGTATCTACATCAACTGCTGAAGCTGAATACATTGCTGCTGCAAGCTGCTGTGCTCAACTGCTATGGATTCAAAATCAAATGTTGGACTATGGTTTCAACTTCAAGACAACAAGAGTGCCATTTCCATTACAAAAAATCCGGTCAAGCACTCCAAGACAAAGCACATTGATATTAGGTATCACTTCATTCGAGATATTCATGAGAAAAATCTAATCAAACTAGTCAAAGTCAATTCAAATGAATAATATGCTGACTTGTTCACCAAAACCTTTGATGAACAAAGATTTACATACTTAATCATAGCTATTGGGATGATTAACATTGACTAGTCTATCTCTTTTGAAAACCTTTTTTTAAAAATGTGTCTCGTCTATGATGTCTAAATACAATCTAAGCCCTGTTACAAAAATGTTTTCTTAAAAATTTCTAAGTGTGAATTTTTTCAAAGAGAAATTTTCCCTCAGAAGAGATTTTTATCTATCTTGTGAAGGTAAATTCCTCTGCTCTAATATTCTCTTCCGAAGAGTTTTTAGCCTTGGAAGAAAATTTGATCATAGATCAAATCTACTTCCAAAGCTTACTAACTTCTTTTCTCAGAAGAAGTCTGTACTCTTGGAAGCAAACTTATCTTTGAAATATGGTTTACCTTTGGAAGTAAAAATGACTTCCGAAGACAATATTGAGAAACAAGTGTTTTCACTCGGAAGCAATTTGACCTTCGGAAGAAAACTTTTACTGTGTAACGGAAATCTTTGGGCCCCTATCTGTAAAAAGTGGAGATTTTGTCGGAATATTTTAAATGATTCACCTTACCGCCCTAGTCAAATCGACACCCAAAATGTCTTTTCACCTTATCGGTATGGCCTTTTAACCCCTATTTAAAACTTCTGACTCTCTTTCTTTGCCTTTTTACCACTGCAAAAGCCCCAAATTTCCATTCTCTTCTTTACTCATTCTCAAATTCTTTCGATTCAATAGCACCTCTTAACAATGGCCCTAAATCCACAACATAACCAAGTTGCCATCCTTGATTCTTCAAAGGATGTTAATTTTGCCCCTATTGTCGAATTTTTGTTATAATTAGCATACTTCACTGTCCTTACCGTTAACCCCACCATCTATTCAAACCACATGGCCGAATTCTAGGCCAATGGTTAAAATGAAATGCTCAACGATGAAAGGGCTATTAGATCAAGGATCTGCGAGCAGGAGATCACCATTACCGAATCAACCATTAGGGAGCATCTGGAGCTTCATGATGTGGGTGCCCCTACTGAATTCCCTAAGTTTGAGTTGGAAGACACTTACACTCAGATGGGATATGGCGGCGATGTGAGCAAGTCTACGGTCTACAAATTTAACTTCTCCTACAATTGGAAGTTCTTGCTGCATATCGTCCTGCACTGCCTATCCAACAAGTCCGGGGGATGGGATCAAATCTCGTATGATTTGGGCTGCCTAGTCCATGGGTTGGTAAAGGGCTTGCGCTTGCAATCTCACCCAGGATCCATTCTACATGTATCCCCGGTTCATTCAGCACATAATCAACTGTGAGTTGGACCAGGACAGATTACACCAGGAAAATGTTCTGCTGGTCCCTCACATGAAGCCCGGTATCTTCAAAACTCTGAAGAAGGTGTCATCCAACTTCTCTGGAAGATTCACTGATCTTCTTCCAGGTATGCTCGAGCCTGGTGACATCCCTACAAGCCCAACACCAGACATCACCACTCAAATGCCAATTACTTCTTCCCACCCAATCAAGGTTACCTACACAAGACATCCCAAACGAATCCTTGATCAATCTACTCTGATTGGTCAAGTCCCCTCTGTTCAAACCAAAAAGGCTCGAGTGGAACTCAGGGCTCCCACTCAGCCAGAGGTCCAACCATCCTCCACCATTGACCTTAATATCAGTGTTGAGTCTCTTAGTCTCAACCTGATAAGCTCAAAACCCAAACCTTTAGCCCTCCGGGTGAGTCCTAACACTCCCCTAAGCAGCCAAAAAAGGACAACCACATCATTGGCCCAACTGTTATTGTAGAGGAGTCAGTAGGTGCTGACCAAGGTACCGAGTCATTAGATTTAACCTCATTATCCTTTATTGACCTTTTAACCTAACCTAATAAGGATATCATGTTCCATTAGGGCCATGATGTTGATCTACCACACCACTCTCAAGATAAACTGAGCCCCAGGGAACCTCTGATGTCTAGCCCACATTAGTTAAGCCTAACTGAGGTGAGTCCAACTGGTGTGGAGGTGACTCATGTAGACTCAACTGCCACTACTGAGAGTGTCTCACTAGCCTCTGAGGATAGTGGTAACATCAATGAGACTGAGTTTGCGGCAACCTTGCCAATTGATGCCTCTGAAAGAAACATCAGTAAGCAAGGGTATCCAGGGCGCCAAAAAACCACTACTGGTGGTGATGATGAACATACTAGGTATGTTATCTCATCTTCCAATGATTCTTCAAAAGAAGATGAGGGTAGTCTGCAACTCATCATCAGAGACATGCTTTCTAAAGTCTCAAACCTTGAATCAAAGGTTAAGACTTTAGAGGATAGGTCTGCCACTCAGCAACTTGAGATAGACAATCTCAAGGCTCAACTAGCTGAGACACATATTGAGAAATCTGTCAGGCATGTATCAATTCAAGTTTCTTTAAGTTCTTCCTCCAGCTCATCTACTTCTTAAGATGATGCTACCAAAAAGGGGGAGAATGTATAGAAACAAAGACATGAGGAACCAAACCTTGCCATCACAACAACTTCCTTTTATGCCATATCTTCTTTTTATCCCACACAGCAACACCCTGCAACCATCTTCCCTCAACCAGCTCCTATTAATATTTAAATGGACCCAAGGATGCTTATAGACCTTAACAGATTTTTAACCAAATTTCTGATAAGCTCCTCTATTGAACAACCCTCCCCTGATATAGCCATTGCCTAATTTGGAGCTAAAGAGCTTCAAAGGCTGAGTGCACAACCTACCTTTGAAAAGGAAGTTGGTCAACCTAAGGTCTTTACTGAACCTGAGATTAACTTCGAAGGGGGTGTACAGACTCATGGTCTAGCAACCAATTTAGAAGGGACATGTAGTGCAGTTCTAATTACTTCTGAAGCAGAAATTCAAGCTACGAAATGAATAATTGGACTGTCCTCCTTGTCCAATGATCTATTCATCATAAAGGCCATCCTTGACCTAGCCTCTGAGGTAAACAGTGAGGACTTCCTTACAACTCCTCTCTCTCAAGTACCACAAGTTCAAACCCCCTCTCCTCAACCTGAATCCTCTAAACCTGAGTCTCCAAAGGCTGAATCTTCCTTTGATCCTAAGGGGAAGAGAAAGCTCACCGCTGAGGAGCTTCTAGAGGAGGAAAGGTTGGAAAAGCTTAAAAAGAAAGGAAGAATTGATACTGGGAAGTTGTTGGCTGCAATCAGCGAAACAGCAGTAGCCGCTGAAGAAAGTATCAACAACAAAAGGAGGGTGGAGGTCATTGACAGGCTTATTAGCCTGGGAGTAGCCAACAAAGAAATCCTTCTACTCCCACTTGATGACCTTATGAAGATGGAAAAGGCAACCTTGCTGCAAAAGGAAAAAGAAAAAGCAGCAAGGTTGGCCATAGAGGAGGAAAAGAGTAAGAAGAAGGAAGAAGCTATAAAAAGGAGAGGATAGAGAGGATAGCCTTTCTCTACTCTAGAGGCTATTATCAAAAGGAGCTGGCACTTCATAATAATGATACGATCTTGTTTTTTTTTCACAAAGAGCAAGATCAAATCAACAAAGAAAGGAGGAGGGCTGCCAGGGAAAAGCTTAGGTAAAAGAAGAAGAAGGAGGAAGAGGCAGAACTTGCTGCTGCCAAGAAGGAGGGAGATAAAGAATGGATGAAATCCTATCTCAAAACCCATGGCTTCTCCGGCAGGCAAGTGGGTCCTATTTCTATGAAGACCCTACAACGACATGTCAGCGATATCAAGGCTGACATTCGCTTAGGAAGAAGGCAGGAGGAAAATCAAACTCCAAGTGTTCAGAGGATGGCACCCAAACCAACACCTAAACCAACACCAACACCCAAACTAGCACCCAAAACACAACCTTACACCCCTGAACCCACACCATCAGCCTTACCTACACCCTCACCCACTGATTCCTAACAACCACCACCGCCACCTATCCTTCGACCCAAAACACAACCTAGAACCCACTCACTACCCAAACCATTATCTGAACCATCTAAGCCCCTGACCTTAGAAGAGTTTAAGGAGACCAAGAAGAAGCTCATAAACTGTGTTGGGTTCAACAATTGATAAACTAAAGCTTTCCAAACCACAATCAAAGCCAACTGAAGACCTCATTGTACAAGTTCAAAGACCAAGTTGATAAACAGAACAAAACAAACACAAGACAAAGTCAACATGACAAAGTCAACATCAAGACCACAAGAAAAGTCAAAATTAGGTCATGATGTAATAACATTATAAATAGAACAACTAGTGCCACTTGTAATATGTGGTTGTTGCAAAGTGTGTGAGTGGCTTGTAGTTCTTAAGTGTGTGTTTTTCATGGTGTAAATCACCACCCAAGGAGAATTTCTCTCCTTTGGGTGGGTTTGATGCACATCCATCTTTGTATATGTTTCTTCATTGTAATCTGTTATTCAACATCAATGAAATCATAACATTATACATTACACACACGTCCTTGTTCTTTGATTCACACACTTCAACCCATCTTTAATTTTGAAATTTTCGGATCTGAAAAATACATGAATCCTAAGATCCAAGCTCAACGAATCTGAAATATTGATTCAGCAAAATGGTATCAGAGCTGTTGGTTGTTGGGTTCATGTATGTTTCAGATCTGTTTTCATCTTTAAAAATGTTTACAACCAAGAAGAAAATCAGAAAAATAAAGAACACGTCTCTGATCATCTTCATCATCATCTGTTCTTTAACAAAATACATAGAACATCTACAAATCTGTTCAAAATGGTTCGAATTGAAGATGATAAAGCATTCAACAGAAGACATTCGGTTTGAACATTTATTTGAGAAGAACATTCAGATCTCGAATAGGTTGATTCAAAATACAAAGATCTCGAACTGGTGGTTAATCAATGGGTTGTTGAATCAAATCCAACCATAAATCCGAGACCACCAGTGTACAATTAACATGATTTCGAGGCTAACTACAAAGATCTCGAACAGAAATGATTCGGATTGAACCTGAATTCAATATTCTCAGATCGATGATGAACAGGAAAGACAAATGCGGATAAAACACAAGCCATTCGCATTTCTCTATTGCATCCGCATTTCCTATTGAAGCCATCGCGGATGCAATAAATAATATTTAACGTATACAATTTATTTAAAAGTAAATTAAGTAAAACAACTACAAATACATTTTTATTGAATGGTATTTCTTTAAAAGTTATATTAAAGATAAACTTAAAATAAACACTTATATGGATTTTTTAAACAAAACAAAAGACACATCTTGCGAATACAAGTTTTTTAAATTTAATCGTCTTCGTTGGTTTGTGTGCCAATGCGTTGAGACAAATCATAAGCTAGTTTTTCGTCGGATAGCGGTGACGATCGTCCAATTTGTACTTCTTGTTCGTGTATTTCTTCTTCAATTGGTATTTCTTCTTCAAGGTTTGATTTATCTTGTATTCGTTCGGTCGCATCTAAGTGGTCTTTTAAACAAATAGACATCTCTACCGTTGTTGGAGTTAGCCTTGTTCTTCTTATCGATAAAACCCTGCCACTAACAGAAAATGCAGACTTCGAAGCTACCGTGGAAGCTTGGACGGTTAGTAAATCACGGGCCATAGCGGCTAGGATTGGAAATTGTGATTTCTTTCCTTTCCACCATGTCAGAATATCAAACGATAGAAATTCCTCAGGAGTTATAGTAGATAAAAAATTGGTTCCGGTATACCTCCCGAGCTCACTACTTGGGGTGTTACCCCTTCGTCGTTTACTGTTTTCATTTCTCAAAGTATTATATAAATTAAGCATCGGGTTTCTACTTGAGCTCGACGAACTCGATTCCATTACGGTCGATGACCGGTGGATATTTGATGTTATACCATATTTTTAAGATAAACATTAAACAAAATTTTAAGATAATCATTAAATTGTTTTTTTGAATTAGACGCAAAAAATGGATTTTGTTCATGTAAATCTAAATCATAAATTATCTCATCAAATAGAGTTTTCACCCCAGAAACATTTAAGCACGGGTCTAGTATGGCGGAACACGTAAAAACGGGGGGGTAGTTCGGGAAAATATTTTTGAAAATTTTCTTTCATAGGCGCCACCATTGATGAAAACATGTCGTTTCTTTTTTCAAATTCACTTAATTTACGTGTCATTAAATACACTTGATTAAGTGTTAAACAACTTGTTGGATAATAAACCTCCGACAATTTTGTAGTTGCGTTTTTAAAAACCTCTAAAAATTGAGTTATTTCTTGAATACATTCTCAACCCTCTAATGGAAACGGAACAACCAAACCCCGCTTCGCAAGACCATCATGAAAAATATGAAGTGTTTCTTTTTATCGCAAAGCACTATTAAACATTTTCCAAGTTGAATTCCATCTAGTCGGGACATCCCAATTTGGTCCTAAACAAATGGAACTTGTATCGTGACACATTTTTCTATAATTTTTTTTCTAATAGTTTTAAAAATGTCACGTAACATATTTTTGAAAGAAGTTTTGAAATCCTCAACTTCACGAACGGCAAGACCATCTTGCACAACTAAATTAATAATATGTGCAACACATCTTGAATGAAAAATACGCCGTCACAAACCGGTTTATATTTTAATTTTAATTTATCAACGGCGGATGTGTTGTTCGAGGCATTATCAAATGACATTGAGAAATTTTTGTTTTCTAATTTATATGTTTTGATTACAAAATCTAAAATCTGAAATAGATTATCACCGGTATACGGATATCCAAATAATTCAAACACAATCGTACGTTTCATCATTTGCCACGAACTTGGATCTATCCAATGGGCGGTGACCTAAAGATACGATTCCGGTAAATCGTGTGGGGCAGACCAAACATCGGTAGTTAAGTTCACACCGGTTTGTAAATTTTTAAATAAAACTTTTAAATCATTTTTTGCTTGTTTTCAAAGTTTTAAACAATCACGTCTAAGAGTGATGCGACTTATGTGAGTGTAGCGCGGTTGAAGAGTTTCTTGAATCAATCTTGTTAATCGAGGGTTGTCGAAGTGGTCGAACGGTAACCCTTCTTGAATTACAAACTTTGCCATTCTATGTCGAACCTATCTACGTCGAAGTTTCATATACCACCATCAGTTCCGATTGATGTTTGGCCTTGAGTCGGCGTACTTTTCAAAGCTTCGCACCATTTGGTCATATGGTTTCTCAAAGTCGAGTTTGAATCCGACTTGAAAAACGAACCACAAGACTTGCATCGAGCTTTATTTTGACCATTCGACATTTCGCATAAGTCGTAGCTGCATCAAATCTCTTGATTTCTCATTATTGGTAGAATTCTTACAACGGTAGCGGCGCTTGAGGATCCACCGATTGGAACGGATGCTTCAGAAGCCATATTATATATATCAAAAGAGTAAAAGAGAGTAGAAAGTAGAGCAAGTGAGGGAGCGTTTTTGCTTTTTTAAGCACGTTTTTGAGCTTTTGAGTGTTATGACTAAACCATTACACCCACTACCTATTTATACTATCATATAAGAGTAAAATGGTCAAAAAAACTTCAAAAAACGGTCAAAAAATGCTTCAAACGGCTATATTACCATTTGAAAAAATTTTGTTTAACGGTAAAAACCGGTTCCAAACCGGTTTTTTTTTTTACCGGTTCGTAAACCGGGTTGGGTAAAAACCGCTTCCAAACCGGTTTGGGCTATAAATATACAAACCGGTCCCAAACCGCCGGTTTTTTCTGGGTTGGAACCGGTTTGGCCTACCACCGGGTCGAAACCGGTTCGATTCCGGTTCGGGTCGGGGAACCGGTTCGTTTGTGCACCTCTACAAGAGATGATTAAAAAAAAGTCCATAAATGGGCTAAACGGAATCATTTACGTCAACAAACGGTTTGACTTGAGCAATTGATTCCGTAAATCATGCTTACGGATTCAATGATTGGAAGTTTGATTCCGTAAGTATCAAATGCGGAATACCAATAAATCAAACGTTTTTCAAATCAACCTACAAACCATCACGTTATCCCAAAAAACCCATTTTAAAGAAAAATTCAGTTTAGTCATTTCATGCTTTATATTGCTTGAACAAAGTTACAGTGCTTGGATGTCATATGAAACTTGGTTGGTTTGCAAATGAAATACCACATACCTATTAATTAGTTAAAAGTAATTCTAGATCATCCTATTCTACAGCTTTCTATTATTTATTTATACAATATTTTAGAGAATTCTAAGTTTAGATTTTAATGAGAAACTAGTTTTTTTCTCCTCGCGTTATGCGGAGGTCTGTTTAGTTTTTTTCACATGCAATGTTGCGTTACTTTAACGTTATCTATCTGGTTCGGCGGAAACCATAAAATCAAAGTCTGGTGATGGAACTCAAAAATACTAAACTTCCTTAACCAAACTCAAAAAAAATATAACTCCACTATAAATAGTTTAGGGACCAAATTTTAAAATCTTTAACTTTAGTGGTCAAAGTCAAAAACCAATCATGACTAAATTCTAAGATCTTAAACTTCAGTGGGCAAAGTCACACACTGCATGGTGGGTGTCCAATCAATATCTCAAACAAAGGTTGTGTTAGTTTTGTTGTTATTGTCCAAAATCATTAAATCAAAATTTGACGGCGAAACTCAAAGGTATTAAACTTTATTGGTCAAACTCAAAAAATAAAATTTTATTATAAACAGTTTAGTGGTTAATCTTTAAGATCTTAAACTTAGTTTTGAGTTTTAAACTATATCGGCTAAACTCAAAAAATAAAAGTTTATTATAAACAGTTTAGTGAACGGTCTCTAATATCCTAACATTTAGTGACTAAAGTTTAATAACCAAAAGTCAAGATAAGATTAAAAATAAAAGTACTTTGAACTATGTGATTAAAATCTAAAATTTAAAACTTTACTATTCATTGGGCTTGTAATGGAATTTAATTACTCTAAAAATATATTAAACTTTAGTGATCAAAGTCAAAAAAAAATTTCATTATAAACAGTTTAGTGATCAATATCTAAGATCCTAAACTTTAATGGTTTTGAGTTTTAAACTTTAGTGGTCAAACTAAAAAAAATAAAAGTTCACTATAAACAATTTAGTGGTTAGTCTCTAAAATCCTAAAATTTAGTATCTAAAATTCAATAACCAAAAGTGAAGATAAGATTAAAAATAAGGTTAGTGTTATACTAAAAAAATGTTTAATCTAAAAAATCTAAGAATGATTGTGAGCTTGACACGTGTACTTCTATTGTTTTAAAAAGAAAGGCATTTTGATTATTGTGTTAAATATGTCAGCTCATTGTGTCTTAGACGTTTATTGTGTCAAATAGCATTTCATTGTGTTATATATTTTACATCATTTATTATATGTATTAATCATTATATTTTACGTTTTAGATCATTTTGTGTTATTTTTGTCATTGTTTTTATAGATTATGAACTTGTTATCTATCATTGTGTTTTACAATTAGAAAATAAATGATATACTTTCACCAATCTAGTTTTCAAAACTCATAATGTTGAAGATAACACAATATGTTATTTTTGTTATTGTTTTTTAATAGATTATATAAACTTGTTATTATTAATTGTGTTTTATCATTAAAAATACACAATAATGTTATTTCAACAATGTATTTTTCAAAACTTATATTATTCAAGATAACATAATGGTGATCAAAAGACACAATGAGACATTGTGTTATTTTTTCATTGTTTTTAATGTATTAGATTAATTATTTTAATTTATTAGAGATACACAACAATGTTATTCTATTATTATATTTTTTAAATTCATCATTTAAAAAAATAGCACAATAGTATTCAAAATTAACTTAATAACCAACAAAAAGACACAATAAACTGCACTAAAAACACAATGACAAGATATTAGTTTAAAAACGTCAATTTTTTTATCTTTTTATATAACAATACTGTACTCTTTTTAAAGATAAAAAAACGCTTGTTTTTATGGTGTAACTTTTTATAAAAGAATAATGTCATATATAAAAGTTATGAAAGTTAAAAAAAATAGAAGAACTTACAAAAAAAATCAACAAAAGTGACTATTATTAAAATACCACTCAAACAAACTTTTTCCAACCATTTGATCTCAAATATTGATTAAAAAGATAAATAATTGATATTACTTCTTAAACTTTTTAGTTTTAAAAGACTTTTTATTTAAATTTTTCTCTAAAAATAAAAATACTTAGAACTAATATGATTAATATCTAAAATTTAAAATTTTACTATTCACTAGTCTTGATCTAGGGTGATTTAGGACTTTCCAAGGGTTGATCTATAGATCATCCTAGACTACTCCTTTTGGTCCAGGGTGATTTAGGACTTTCCAAGGGTTGATCTATAGATCATCCTAGACTACTCCTTTTGGTCCAGTATTTTGTAGCGTGTTTAGAATAATTCCGACTAGCTTTTGATGCTCTAGATTTCCTCGGAGACTTCTAGAATATAAGATACGCGACTTGTTTTTAAGCATGTCGTAACAATATGCTATAGATGGTTGTGCGCCTCACTTCATATAAGTAAGACCGACTTTACAAATTATGCCATATTTAAGGAGGTAAGATAAACCGGTTATGATTAACCAAAATACCAATCAAGCAAGATGACATGACATCAGAAACAAACAGCATCCAACTTCAAGGATCAAACGCTTTAAAAGCCATAAATTTTACTTGTAAAGGACTAAAAATTTTATATGTATGTTCATGCCAAAACAAAGCAAACATTTAGATATCATTGAGACCACTTCCTACATTGTGATGAAAAATATAGGCAAACAAGTCAAAATCCCAAAATCGACTTAAAACAAGCTTCATAAACGATCCTTACGTGGGTCAAAACATTCTGAAAGTAAGATTTAAGCGACCTGGGAGCATATCTGTTGCATCCATAAGCGATGAAGGAGCAGTATCAGGAAGGATGCTAGTAACACCATGATATATTAATCTTGATTTCCCGCCGAATATCAAGACATCCCCTGATTCTAAAATCACTTTATCCGCTTCATCAATAGCACGGGTTTCACCATATAAAAATTCTGCAGAGTCGCCTAGTGAAAATGATACAACGGGTAATCCTTTCTTCAAGCTTGTTTCACTTTCGTCTATGTCCTGAACAACATACCAACAAATATACTAAAGTACTAAACAATCTCTTACCGTAAACTGATAGCGTTTAATTCACAAATTTCAGTTTCTACTTTCAGTACTTATAATCCATTTAAAATTTCAAAAAATGACAACGGATTATTCACTTTTTACCAAAATTTCTAACGTATTCTTCAACCATTTAATGCAACATACTAAAGTACTAAGAATCTCTTACCATAAACTCCATCCGTACCAAAATTATTGTCCCCGTCTCTATCTATAAGTTGTCACAAAACAAATTGTCTATTGGAATTAATTGTAACTTAATCATTGTCGTCTTAATCTTTTAGAGGATAAACTATTAACAAAACATATCATAAATGGTGTTTTTTTATTTGTGTATGATAATTTCATGCATATTCATCTTTATTTTAGCAACTTAAAGCAACAAACTTATCCATTCTTTCACCAAATAATCAGCAACATAGTGCATACTGCATACTTCAGTAACAAAATGGTAAACTTTGTTGCATTTAATTGTTAAAAATTAAAAATAAGGTGACATATATCAGAAAAAAAGTGAATAGTGAATACTATATTGCAGTTCCTTGCAGTTGCCCGTGACAATATTCCTACTCTAATAAAAGGGTAAACGGGGTGTCACGTGTCAACATCACATTCATTCTCATCAAATTTTTCCTGTTTCTCTCTCTCTTATTAAATAACCACATTAATTACTAATAATATTATCTATTTATTTTTACATTATAAATAGTTTTTTAATAAATTAAGAAAGATAATTTTTTGTTAATGTTATTTCTATAGAGATAGTATAAAAGAATTTTTTCTAAAAAATAAAACTATTTTTATGTAATATTTTAAAATTGGTTTTTTTAAAGTAAATTTTTTATAAAACAAAAATAATTAAAATAGGGAGTTATAGTAAGGAAATTTTTAAAAATGAAAAATTTTTAAATCAATATTTTAAAACAAAATGTTTAATTTATCTTTGAAAAACAAAAAAAAATTAAAAAGTTCATATTATTGTTTTATTACTTATAATTATTACTCATATAATTTCAATCATATCATGTTTAAGTATATCGTTTTATAACTAATAATTTTTATTATATTTAATATTTTATTTATTTAACCCGCGTAATACACGGGTTTACTAAAGCTAGTTTAACAATATTCCCAATAGTCCATCCAATGAAAGTTGAACCATTTAACTACTTCAAAAAAAGCTATTAATAAAGAAGAATCTTGAAAATCAAAAGATAAAAATTATAAGTGTGAACATAATTTCTAACCTGATGAAGACCAAGTCTGCCACTTTTTGAATAGAAATTGACAATGGATATGTCAGGTGACATTGAAGGAATAAGTTTCCCTGCATCTGAACGACCAATGTTCCCTCGAATAAAATCGTTTGAATCTTGTATTGCCTTTGTAACCATATCACGAAACTTTTCAGGAATTGCCGGAGGTTTAGAGTTATCAAACGGTCTCAATTCAGTGTACATGTGACTCTCGGGATCCCAATTCTTACCGAGACACATCATCTTTAAATGAAGTTTTGTTCCACCACTATAACCAGGTTGGTAAAAACCTCCATCACCAATTCCAAGCTCCCTGCAAGTTTTTACAATACTAATCTGCAGATAAAACCATGAAAATCAATCAAATGAAGTGGTAAACATCAAACAAAATCATTTGAATTATAAGTTGTAAACTTGATCGTTAAGATTTTGAAACACAGTACCTGATCATCAGAAGATATATAGCCCTTCATGAGTACCATCCCAGGCCCCAAAATAATGATGTTTTGACCTTTCATGGATTGCTTAATTTGATTTCGTTTTTCTCTGTTCTTCACATGTAATGGAGCTTTTAGCTTGATTACAGAACTAACCCTCTTTGGACAGATATCAAATACAGGGTGCTTTAATCTTCCAATATCATCATCATTCTGAGATTTATCCCCAAATTGTTCCACCTTCTTGGAACTACCATCATCATCCAATGAAATCGGTGTCAGTTTAAGATTTTTCACACCAGAAGCCCCATCTTCGACAACAGATTCACCAGTAACCGATGATTTATTGTTTTGAGAACAAGAAACAGTATCCAAAGATCCATCAATCTGAGATAATGTAGATATAACTCATCACATATAACCATTAGAGAATCATCTTACAATATCTACAATCATATGCAGTAGTAATTAACATCTAATAACACCGATTTAGGAATTTCTACAAGCGATAAACCCTAATCGTAAGAAACATCTAAAAACATCACATACCTTCGAATGTTTGATTCTACTATCAGATTTACCACGGTTGCCTTGACGATTATATCCCGACATCTTTAAAATGTTCAAAGAATCACTGCAATCAACAATCACACTTATTTGAATGAAACAAAAATCAAAGCAGCAGTTCGTTAAAACGATAATACCTGCTAGAAATCACGATTAAAACTCTATCGCAACAATTGTAGTTGAAATTATCGAATTGCACTTGAAGAAGAACCCTAATTAATCGCACGTCAAGAGAACCCTAATTCAAAGAATCACTGCAATCAACGATCAACAGTTACTTAAAAAGATCAAAAGTTAAAGTATACGTTTATTAAAACGAATATACCTGCTAGAAATCACGATCAAAAGTCTTACGCAACCTTAATTGTGATTTAATTGTGACCTGAAGAACCCTACTTTACCTAAATTGCATGTCAAGAAGAACTCTAACGGACACAATAAACGGCTGTTAGGTTGCTCATAGAGCTAATTAGTTTATATTATTTAAGTTATTTTAATCGTATTCAACTCCCTATAAAAAAAACTCACAATTAAAAAAGCATGCTCATAATTTTTGTTCATATTGTAACCTCATCATATTTACATGTGTTGATTATTTTACCTGATAAAGTTAAGAATCATTAGTAGTTGATTCATTTTTATAATCAATGATTTTATACATTCACGAAGAAGTTCATAACATGATTATATATTTTATTGGTATGCATGTCAAAATTAATTTGTTTTATAATTTTTTTCTTTTTTTATATCTTTACACATCAATCAATAAACACAAACACTTTAATTAAACTAGTAATTTTTCCGCGCAATGCGACGGGAATCTGTTAAACCTTATGATCGTTAACACATCTCGCTTTTGAATAAAATTCATATCAATTCGTAGAAAAAATAAAGAATGTCAAAACGATATATTTAAAATTTAATAAAAAATTTATATAAATAAACTTATAAAAAAAAGTTTTTTTTCAAAGAAAAAAACAAATTACATGTTACTGGATTATTAATATACATTATATAAAGTTCTAAAAAAAATTATTATTATTTCATAAGTAAAAAAACAAATTACATGCTACTATATTATTAATATATATAACTTGTACTATATGCTATCCAATGAGTTAGGGGTGAATGTGGAACACGATAAAAAATTTCGTGGCAGAAGTATGAAGGTCTCAAAGTCAATTGTAGCTAAGATTCATATTTTATATAGAGTTTAATGTGTTTAGTGGTTAGCGATCGGTGGCCAAGATCTTATTAAATAAGAAGAAAATGTTTATGGTTTGTGTGTTCGTAAATACCTTAACTAGTTACGGTAAGTAAGATGTCAATCCAACGAGAAGTCTGTTGATGGTATCACGCGTAATTGATTAACAACTAGTTTGATTTTTTATTGTTACTGAAATGCATATTAAAGGTGAATGAAATTAACCTAAAAACGAACGATCACTTTGAAAGCAAAATGAAAACTTGGACTTAATTTGGAACTAATGAGATGAAAGAGATCACACGCGGATTTCAGGAATGTCACTAAATGTACGACTTATGTTTTAGCTAATCTTGAAATTACATAGACATGATTTGTTTATGTAAAGTAACTTGTAAATTAACTAATGCTACAATGTAGAAACTTTATTTCCAATCAACAATTAATAATAATAACTTAATTACTACTCAACGATTAACAATGTAAAACTAACAACTTAATGAGTATTAATCAAATTAACTAACACAAATCGTTAATCAACACATGATCTAAAACACATAAACAAAGAAAGTTAGTAAACAATCAAAGTTCACGTCTTGACTAGGTAAGAACATAAGTAAGCACAAACTAATTACAAACTATCCATCCAAAGATGATCACAAGTGGTTTAGCCTTACATCTTCATCATAATTTCTTCAAACTTCAACTTGAGCATGTAAGTTCTTGATCAATTGATGATTAAAGGAGGATCTAGAGGTTAAAATTCGTCCAAATGGTCGTTATTGGGGCTTAAGGTAGGTGTAATCCTAAAACCTTAATATTGGGGGTTTTAATATTTTAAATTTTGAAATAATCCATAAGTTATCGCGAAGGACCGTAAGATTCGTCCTATAGCCCATAGCTTATGGCCTTTATCGAGTCAAACGGTCTCCCCCTCTATAATGCGGTCTTCCCAAACTGTATAAGCATAGAGCGTAAGTTACGGCCTTAAGACCGTAGCTTACGACCTCCTTGTTTTTTTCACAAATTTTTTTGTTTTCAGCATCTTTTAAAACATAGTCTTGCTATTCTTTGTATCATTCTCAAGTAATATCCGTTAAAATCCATTTAACCAACATTTATATATTACAAATTATTATCAATTTGGTTTAGGCATAAGGTTGTATTTTGTGGTTCAAGGGTTGTACTCTTAATTGCCTATGGGTCTGTTAAACATGTTTCTCTTCTTTAAGGGTTTTGAAACCATCGCGCCTTTGGAGACCAGATCTGAGCAGAGAGGGTGGGAGTGGTGATGGTAATGGTGATGGCGGTGAACAACAAACACTTCATCTCTTCATCGAAGCAATGATAGACGTCGATAGGAGCAAAACAATGGTTATTGGTGGTGGTAGTGAGCCGAGGCGGCGGCGGCGGTGATGCTGGATCCATTGTGTTCACAGATTCACTTGGTGAGAGAAAGAGAATAATTTGATAAAGAGAGAAAGAGAGAGAGAGAAGTTTGGTAGAGTATTCAATTTGTTTTCATAGAAAGAGTTAGTTTAAGTGGACTTGAGTTCATCCCAAATTTTATTCTAAAGTTTTTAATGTTTTTCAACTAGGCACAAGTTTAGTTTTGCTTACATTTAACACGAAGTTTTAATACTAGTTTTAACTATGTAACAAACTAATTCTGTGTGAATATTTGATATATAAAGCACATTGAAAATATGATTTTAACTATAATATATACATGTCTAATACCCAATCACAATACATCTTTATCAGGTTCAACCACCGAACAATTAAACCATCGTAAAAATAAGACTAACCTGTCCAACTGACTTATCCAACTTGGTCTGTTTGGTTTATTGTCTTCCAAGAACATTGTAAGAAGTTCGTGTAAAAACTTTTGTCTAAAACCTTTGTATCGTCTATAAAAACTTAAAAAACCGATAATATTTTACATGAACTTGTAAAAATAACCATTAAATATAACCGGTAAATATTCTTAACGAAACAAACATTTCATTATACACAATTACAACAAATAAAGTATCAAACAAAGTCCCACGGTGCATTAACATCGACTTTCGAAAGCAAACTGAATCTAAATTGGATTTGGCATAAATGAATCAATATCAAGCAAGGCCATTTTTGGCACAGTACATCTTTCACAGCACAAGGTACGAGTCACCTTAGCATAGAACACCTTTCTACAAGTCACCTTAATAAACATGTTAGATGCTCACCAACGTTTAAAAAAATCTAGTTTTAAACCTCGTACTTGCAAAGATTCTCGAATCCCATGTATTCATGTCGCTCAATTTTCCCAATCATGTCTGAGATTCCAACTCCACCTGTAAAAAAAACAATTTTCCCATATAATTTCATCAACTTTTAATTTGTTAAAGCATCGGTTGTCCCGAGGCTGAGGCCTCGGCCTCGGGGCCCCTTGTAACAGGTTTCTTCATGTTGCAGCTCCATTTCAGGCTCGTGAAGGGCTAGAACTGTCTGCGCGACTACAAGACCCAACCACGACAACCGATGCTCAACTTTAATATTTGTGGTAAATAAACCAAAGTAATCTCACCTAATGATATTGCACTAACGAATATAGTGAAGGCGAGGATGAATATTATTAACGAAGCACGTCCTAATATCATAATCAGCTTTCCCACAACATGTTGCCCGATGAAAGCAGCAAGTGTTGCCACAATCACAAAATAAACGGCTGCAAATATATATATAATCAGATAAGCGGTTTGGATGAGCGGTTCACATTTTTTAAAGCACATAGTTGAAAAATATTTAAAGCTATTGAACCATGAGAAGCTCAAATTTGAAGTTTAAAGATGCAAGGTTTGGGTAGATAGTAACTTTTTTTACATGTTGAAATGGGTCGGGTCGGGTTGACCTAAGAAACTTTCTGTCCAGAAAGTTTTTTCTTTTATAAGGATTTGTGTGACAAAGGTAATACAAGAAGAATATTATTTCAATAATAATACATTTTTCAGAAGATGTAAGAGATCTATGCATTAAAACTACAGTTTAGGCGAATTTTGACCCGTTTCCTACAAAGCTACACACTTACCATAAGGAACGGGGAAACTGTGAGATATAAAAGTCAAAACAAGTGTTTCTTCCGAAGTTAATTATCTTCCGAAGCTTAACATATTTCTTCCGAAGCTTGGGTGAAATCTTCCGAAGGTTATGTTTGCTTCGGAAGTGTTCTGAATCACTTACCATTAGGAACGGGGAAACGCTGTAGAAGGTAGTATTCTACAACAGACATAGAGGACGAAAATGTCATCGCAAATGTGGCTGTTGCACTTGAAACCTGTACAATTTATTTTCTGTTGAGCTTTCATTCATATTAGATAAAAAGTTAACTAAACAGAAGCTTAAGAACCAGAAAACTTGCTATAATTTTTTTACAATTTTAATTTATTTTTTTCTTGGAGCTCACCTGGGGAGGTACTCCAAGCTCCAAAAAGAGTGGACCCATGATAAAACCACCACCTAGACCGAGTAATCCGCCAACCAAACCAGCAAGAACACCACAAGAACAATACAAAACCAATTGTCCTATGCTAAGGTTGCTGGCAGAATCTCCAATTGATGATATAGTTCTTGTTCCTTTATATAAACTAACTGCCTCATAACCAGATATCCCAAGAGAAACTGGAATCTACATGATAAATAGTTCAATTGAAATAAAATTATGTAACTAATATAATCATTAGAAAACTAAGTATGCAATTAAGTATACCTGAGATAAGTTTAGCACCCAATACCATATTGAGCAAGTAGATGTATAATCCTGTTATCAACATATGTAAATCATAAGTTTATAGAATTATACAAGTAACAGAGAATGTAAATAATTTGAAATGAATATAACGTTTGAAGTTATGTTATAAACCACCTTGCCTATTTGCAGACAGAGGAATGCAAGCCAAACAAAGACAAGAAGCCCGAGTTCTTTCCAACAAACATTCTCGAGGACAGGAACCTGAGATTTTAATGTGTTACATACAACTTTCTCCAAAAACCATCGGAAAAAAATAGCTTTTTTGTGCTGCCGTTTCACCTCAGTTTTCAATGTTCCTTCAGGTTTGGTTGTATTTCCATTGCTTGGACCACCAGGAAGAATCTTGTATTCTGTCTCAGCATCGTCTGCAGTTTATAAATCAGTTTATAAATTAGTGGAATTTAATAAAAAATAAACAAATTTTGCAATCCAGACGTCTTTTGCAGGTTAAGTGAAATGAAACTAGGGCCAAATAAACCTACCATTGCTGTCCAAGCGCTTTGCAACCTCCTGAAATGGAAAAACTCATGTAAGAAAAATTCTTTTAATAAACAAAAGAAAGAAACTAATAAGCCACTTTTGAAAAAAGACATACATAGTTGCTAAAACAGGTGTTTAGATAATTAGATTTACAGTTTGAAATCGATTCTGATTACAGTGACATACAGCCATGTTCATTAGCTTTTAATATTCAGATAAACAGGGACTATGTGATTATCTAGGCCTCTAGGGGTCAAATCATGGTATGCAACAAAACTAATTATAATTGTCAAGCCGTAAAACTAAACTATATATTACCTTTTTCATAATTGTTTCTTTTTTCCATGTTTCAACACCTCTGCAAAAGGCCTTGGTTGATGTACCTGTAGATTTATGGATTTAGCGTTTATAGATTAAATTTCAGTTTAGAAAGTGAGAAACACAAATACACAATTGAACATGAACATAAGTAAATAACTACAATACCTATAAAAAGAATGATTAACAGAACGGTAACCATCCAATCAGCAAAAATCACATTGAATGTGACTCCAATACTTATTCCAAGCATCAACATTGGTTGAATAAGCAATGCCAAATCATAATCAATGATTGGCATATCAAGTGTCGGATGTCTTAACTTAAGATTATAATAAACAGTAGAAGCTGCTGCACCCATGATCATACCTGCAAATTAAACAATTTTTAACACAAAACATAAATAATTTATTAAATTATTCAATCAAGTGGTATGTGTTGGATATGATTTATTCTTACATTTTGACAGTGCAGTAGCAGATTTAGGATCAAAACCAATGATCAGGGTAAGCATTGGCACATATATACCACCACCTCCAACTCCACCTACACTCCCAAAAGCTGCTCCACAAAATCCAATAAAACTACCAAGAACAATTTTCCACCCAAATTCCATTTCCTGTTTATCACATTTTATGAATGTTCATGTTAATTTTTTCATTATTGAATTATTAAATATTAATAGTTTATTTGGTTCAATAAAGCAAGGTCACCCACACCAGGAAAAAAGAAATAAAAGGTATGATTCATGTAATTAAACTTTAAACACTTGCTACTTCATATGACAATTGCAAACAGTTGACTTTATACATATTCAATAGATTATCAATTCGTCAAATGCTTAATATAATCATTCAATTTGTAGCTGTGTTGTGATTAGTGAACCAATGGTTAGCATAATCTTGAGTTGCCGGGCTAATTAATGGAACTCTATTCAGAAAGAGTCAATTTTTTTGTAATTATATTGATACCTTGCAAGATGAAAAATAAATGCCTTAAGTGAGGAAAATTTGAATACTAAATAATCATTGTAAAAATACTATTCTTGAACAAAAGACACATGTCTGATACTTTCAGGATCTTGAATTGAATCCAAATACATGTGGTGGCTCTGTTTTGGCTCCATTATGAGTTTTTGTTAGGTGGATTTTGTCTTTGTGTAAACAAGAGTCAAGATTAGAAAACACAATTGTTAATAACTCATACTTGGTTTTAAAAAGCGATGTGGTCTGAAAAACGCCGTAGGATTTTGAGGCAGCGTCTCATGCACATCTGGGTCAAAATTGGTTAAAGTTAGGGTATGTAATAGTTGTTAGTAAAAACAACCAAAGGTCATGAATGGTTTACTTAAGTTGTACATAAAGCTTATCTAGTTGTACATAGAGCCATGACTCATGTACATGAAGCTCTTGCCTCACGCCTCATAGCACCTTAAGTTTTTTAAAAAAGAACATGTCAATAAAGCTGAAAGTGATGTTTTTTGCTACTTGACAAGTGAAATCCAGCAGATATACAAACAAATATTAGAAGTCTCATCCAAACACGCCCTACATGTCAGTAAATTTAAAATATGAATATGCAACTCCAAATTTATTATTGCAATATCTTTAGATCTGTTCTTGCCTCCTTTCCTCATTTCCTTACAATCATCATATTGAATCAGATCAAATGAAATATAAAACAACACGCGTATAAAATGTCATGTATCATTAATCAACTATAAGTAGCATAACAGGCTTTAATCACAAGCAAACATAATCAAGCAGGATCAATCATTAAATTTCCATATCTGTTTATAAATCGAAGAAAACTCAAATATGTTTGTTCTACAATCTGCATAGTTATCACTCATCACTCCACAAATTCTAATAAAATGTCAGTAAATTATTCAATATCACATCACAAATAAGCAAAAACTTACAGGCCAAACATGATGATAACCCGATCCATCTGTTCGAAACAAATACTTCACCAATTTCACAAAATACGCCGTTTCCGATTCATCACCATCTTCAATCACTACGCTTCGTTCAGCAGAAGCGAACATCGACGCTAACACAAAATTCATCAGTATCACCATCACAAATCTCGACATGCTCCATCTACGTGCTCAATTTCCGTCATTCGATACGATAACCTTAACAATTGGAACAGATTGTACGCAAGGTGTATGTAATCTGCAACTGTACAACGATTTGTCGATAACGTTCTTCTTTTTCTTTGATTGAACTTGTTTAACTGAAGATCGAAAGCAATCAGAATAGTTTTAGCGATTAGACCACGTGAATTTATGAAGAAATTTCGGGATTTACTGCTCCGAATGCAAGAAATTTGGGTTGTGTGTGTTAGTGTGTGTTTTATGAGCAAGAACGAGATAAAGTTGCGTTGGAATTTAAAGGGTGTGTTTGAGAATCTGAGTTTGGTAATGACGGTCGTAAACTTAAAGGTGACATGAAAAGTTGTAATGCTAATTTTTTTTTTTTTTAATTTTATTTGAACGGCTAATTTGATCACTAACGAGTTACTGGCTCACCCGATCATCTTGATTACTCAAGTATGAAACCTGAGACTAACATCAGGAGAAAACTCACATTAGATGAGAAAACCCTCCGGCCCACTTGGACCCCTCTTTATTTTTGTTACAGGTGGGACTTGAACCCAAAAACTTCACATATTTTTATGAGATCTTGGGTACCTCGCCAGTGGCTGAGCTTGAACCACGGTTTAAGGGGGGTGGGGGCGAAAGTAAATTATTTTAGGGGGGACGAACACTATATTTATTAAAAAAATTTTACTACCGGACCTAAAATTAACACTACTGACGGAAAAAAGAGGGGGCGGGCGCCCCCCCCCCCCCCCCGGCCCCTATGAAGCTTCGCCGGTGTACCTCATAACCACTTGAGGTAAATTATTGTTTAATACTAATGTTTTTACTTTTTAGTTAGGGTTCTCACATTATGCCACACTATACCATTACATCCCCACACACACCTCACACACATATATTTTGAGTTGTGCCGGAGCGAGTTGATGTTGTGAAAGGTAGTGATGCGGCGTGAATGGGGGGAGGCAGCGATGGTGTCGAGCGGCGCCGAGCCTTGTCATGGCTTCATGGCACTTGCGCCCACCCACCCTTATAGATAGAAAGAAAATAATATGATTAGAGTGTTTTCTTTCTAACGTTTATTCATTTTTTATATAAATAACTTCTTTATATATTTAATTAAAAATGATTATATTTATATAAACATTAAGCTTGTTTAGTCTTGCAAGTCATTCAGGCTCGACATATAAAGTTCTAACTTGTTTATGTTTGGTTCATTAAGCTTGACTCGTTTTACACTTTTAACGAACCGATCTCGAGTAGCTCATATAGACAAATTGTTTGGTTTGTTTATATAGGCGGACCCAAGTGAAACATTTGTGTGTCGGTTGCAACTCATGTAAAAAAAAAGTTTGTTTGGTATATATTCAGTTTAATCTTGATCGACCTCCAAGATATTTTGATGTCAACCCACATAAAACTTTTACACCAACTCTCGATCAATTATAACATTAACACCAAAGAGATTTTGACAACGACACAAAAAATTAGATAAAGGTTTTGAATTCTATAGTAATAAACTTATGATATACTAATTAACACATATCTATAAAAAATATAAATTTATTATATTTTTTCTATTATAATTTTTATAAGCTAGTTAGCCATAACTATTTGAATAAATTTCACTTTTACATCATGAGGTTTGGTTCAAATAACGGTTTGTCTTCAAACGTTTCAAATCTTGATTTTACTTCATGTAATTTTTTATTTGTCTCAATTAACTCCAACCAACTAACTCCATTGAATATATCTGTTAAAATCAAAGGCATTTTGGTCTTGTTATATATAAAGACTACAAACGTAATTTATCCAAACTAACAAGGGGTATTTGTATAAATTGATTATATACATACACACACCCTAGCATCACAAACCAACAGCTCCCTCCACCGGCTACTTCCTCAGCCGCCGGTCACCCGCCTCCGTCACCGGTCACCAGCCTCCGCCGCATTCACTGCCCCCACCGCCGATCATCTGCCTCCATCGCTTGTCTCCCGCCTCTATTATTGGTCACCATCTCTCTCTTTCTCTCTCTCTCTCTCTCATTCTCTCTCTCTATCGCCACCCACCATCGCAGACTACAAGACCCTTAATCAGGATTTCGATTGAAGGCGTGTGAAGGTAAAGATGTTTTGAGTTTGAATCTAGAAGATGAAGATTTAAATTTGGGAATAACCACATTCAAAATTGATTGGAATGTGGTTAGGGTTTTTAATTTTCTATGTGGTGGCGGTGTGATGTTAGTTGTGCTGGTGCGATGTTGCGATGGTTGTGTCGTCGGATCATGAAGGAACTCCGATGGTGGTGGTGATGGCGGCGGCATGCTGGTGGTGGTTCGAATCTTTGGTCGTGGTGGTGGGTTTTTGTAACGTTTTTTTTCTTGAACAGATCAACTTCAGGTAGACTGATGCTTCGATTTGAAACGGGTTCCGGGTTTACTTTCGATCGTGTAAATAATGGGCTTTAGCTCACGTGATGTTGGGTCTTGGTCGCTGCATGGGTTCATGCAGTTTGTGTCATGCAATTTATTTTGTGTTTTATTAATATTAGAGTTTGTTTGAATAAGTCTCGTAGTCCGAGTCTGTAGGTGGAAACGTGGCCATGTTTTGTGGTTCATGTTAGTGGCTCAGTTGGAGTCTGTATCAAGCTATTTATAGCTGAGTAGTTTCAGTACTGGAGAAAAAATTTTGTGAGTTCTTTTATCACTTTACAAGTGGTATCAGAGCCAAGATCCTAAGAGAGTCTTGAGTGCTAAACTGCTGTGATGGCAGAAGAGGGAAATCAGTTTCAAAATGCAAGTATTCCCAAGTTTGATGGCGACTACGATCACTGGAAGATGGTGATGGAGAACCTCCTACGGTCCAAAGAATACTGGAGGGTAGTCGAAGAGGGATACGTGGAGATTAGAGCCGGCGAGCAAGCGACTCCCGCCCAACACAAAGCTTTCGAAGAGAATCGTTTGAAAGATCTAAAAGCGAGGAATTATCTGTTTCAGTCCATAGACAAACAGATACTTAAAACGATGACGCAGAAGAGTACGACAAAGCAGATATGGGACGTGATGAAAAACAAATACCAAGGAAATGCTCGTGTGAAGAGGGCTCAATTACAAAGGTTGAGAAGAGATTTCGAAACCTTGGAGATGAAAGACGGAGAAGGTGACACTGATTATTTCGGGAGAGTTATGACGGTAGCTAATGACATGAGAAACTTTGGAGAAGACATGGCAGAAACCAAAGTGGTAGAAAAAAATTCTTAGATCTCTCTCGAGCAACTTTAACTATGTTGTTTGCTCTATAGAAGAATCAAAAGACATCGATCAGATGTCTGTAGATGAACTTCAAAGCTCCCTGTTGGTTCATGAACAAAAGCTATCCCAGAAGAATGGAGATGATCAAGTCTTGAAGGCTGAATCTGATGCACCTGGTCGAGGGCGAGGTCGTGGAAGAAACTATCAACCTAGAGGTTGAGGACGAGGACGCAGCAGAACCAGGTCAGAATTTGATAAATCATCTCTAGAATGTTATAGATGCCACCAACTCGAACACTTCGCCTATGAATGCACATCAGGAGAAAAGCCTGTTAACTATACCGAATTTGATGAAGGGGAAGATTTGTTACTAATGATGCATGCTACCATCGAAGAAAGACCGAAAAAGGGAATCTGGTTCCTCGATTCAACATGCTCAAATCATATGACAGGTAAGAAAGAATGGTTCTTAAACCTGGATGAAAGTTACAGGCACACAGTGAAGCTGGGAAACGACCTTCGGTTGAATGTGAAAGGTATAGGAGACGTGAAGTTTGAAGTTGGTGGCTTAACTCAAGTGATTACAAGGGTTTACTATGTACCAGATTTAACCTCCAGCCTCTTGAACATCGGTCAGCTTCAAGAAAAGGATCTGACAGTGTTGATCCGACAAGGCATATACAAGATCTACCATACTCAAAGCGGTATAATACTGTCCTCCACCATGACTAAAAATCGAATGTTTATAGTCAGTGCAGCCTTGAAAAAGGAGAAGATAAATGCTTAAAAGTAGATGATGAAGAAAGTGATCAACTTTGGCACAAGAGATTTGGCCATATCAACCATAAAGCATTGAGGACGATGCAATTTAAACAACTTGTTAACGGGCTGTCGAAGGTGGCAGAACCCACCAGGTCTGTGAAGTCTGCAACTTGGGTAAACAACAAAGAGAAAGCGTTCCCAAGAAGAGCCTATGGCGAGCCACCAGCAAGCTACAACTGATACACACTGATCTTTATGGACCGATCGATCTAGAATCGGCAAGCGGGAAAAGGTATGTTATGGTACTCATAGATGATTACTCAAGGAAGGGCTGGGTATACTTCTTGTCTAAGAAAAGTGAAGCGTTAGACTGTTTTAAGAGATTTAAAACAAGAGTTGAAAATGAAACTGGGTTAACAATTAAGGGTCTGAGAAGTGACCGGGGTGGGGAGTTCACCTTAAAGGAGTTCAATGATTTTTGTGAAAATTATGGTATTAAAAGGCAACTCACCACTGCATATACCCCATAGCAAAATGGGGTAGCAGAACGCAGAAACAAAACGCTGATGAACATGGTAAGATGCCTATTAATCGAGAATCAAATGCCCAAATGGTTCTGGTCAGAAGCTGTAAATTGGGCTTGTCATGTATTGAATAGGTGTGCTACTGCTTCACTTGATAACAAAGTCCCTGAGGAAGTTTGGACTGATCGAAAACCCAATGTAGACTACTTCAAAATATTTGGTTACATTGGGTATGTTCTTATACCGTCCCAACTGAGGACAAAGTTGGAAAACAAAAGTCAAAAGTGTATTTTTTTTGGAATTAGCACCGAGTCTAAAGCATATAAAATGTACGACCCTATGCAAAGAAAGGTCATAATAAGTAAGGATGTGATTTTTGAAGAAAAAGAAAAATGGAATTGGAATAAAGAAGAGTTTGGTGACACTAATTTATTTGTGCCTGATAGTGACATGTCAGAAAGTGAAGGAAAAAATGATGTTGGGGAACAAGGAAACGTGCAGGAGGAGGTGATTGAGACACCTCAAAGTGAAAGTGAAAGAGTTCAAGAAATTATCATAGGAAGTAATTCAAGATCAGAAGAAAGGACTAGAGTAGCCCTTGAAAATAATACACCACACACCAACCTTTCTACAAATCCACAAAGACAAATGATGGGTCCCACATCAAGGCTTGAAGTTGGTGAGTCCTCCACAACTGCAAGAAGATCGAGATCAGCTCCAGGGTGGTTGAATGACTTCGAGACCGGGGAAGGATTGTCAAAAGAAGAGGTTGACTTCGTATTATTCACCTCTTCTGATGACCCAAAAAATTTTGATGAAGCCATAAAGGAAGAGAAGTGGGAGTTAGCCATGAAGAATGAAATGAACTCCATCCTTAAAAATGATACATGGGAGCTTGTGGAAGCTCCTAAAGGAGTAAAACCCATCGGAGTAAAATGGTTGTTTAAGACGAAGCTAAATGAGAAGGGTGAAGTCGATAAATATAAGGCACGTCTAGTGGTGAAGGCTTACGCTCAGAAACGGGGAGTAGATTATGATGAAATCTATGCTCCGGTTGCGATATGGGACACTATGAGAAGTATTCTTGCAATAGCAGCACAAAGAGGATGGGTTATACAGCAGCTTGACGTTAAGTGTGCGTTCCTTAATGGCGAACTTCAAGAAACGGTGTATGTAGAACAACCACAAGGCTTCATCAAAGAAGGAGAGGAGCATAAAGTTTGTAAGTTGAAAAAAGCTCTTTACGGTTTAAAGCAGGCTCCCAGAACATGGTTCAAGAGAATTGAAGGGTATTTTTTGCAGGAAGGGTTTAAGAAAAGTCAGTACGATCACATGTTGTTCATTAAAAGAGAATCGAAAGGTGTAGTGATAGTAAGTCTATACATAGATGATCTAATCTACACGGGTAACGACAAAGCAATGTGTGAAAGGTTCAAAAGATCTATGATGTCGGAATTCGAAATGACCGATCTTGGCAAAATGCGGTATTTCTTAGGGGTGGAAGTTGGTCAAGATGAAGATGGGATAAAGATATGTCAAAGAAAATATGCCAAAGAAGTGTTGGAAAGGTTTAACATGTGGGAAGGGAATGGGGTAAAGAACCCCATAGTGCCAGGTACTGCAGTAACTAAAAGGGGAGAAGGGAACAAAGTTGATCAGTCAGAATACAAAAGTCTTGTGGGAAGTCTCATGTATTTGATAGTGACAAGACCAAACATTATGTATGTTGTGTGCTTTATTTCCAGATTTATGGCAGACCCACGTGAAGAACACATGCAATTAGCAAAAAGAATCCCGAGGTATGTTAAAGCAACCCATGGGTTTGGGTTAGTATATGAACGAAATGTGTCTACCAAGGTGCAAGTTTTCACAGATAGCGATTATGCTAGAGACATTGAGGATGCAAAAGTACGTCTGGGTATGTGTGTATCTTAAGTAATGCTGCAATCTGCTGGAGCTCAAGAAAACAGGACATAGTCACTCTCTCCTCGATAGAGGAGGAGTATGTTGTAGCAACTACATGTGCATGTCATTGCATGTGGATGAGAGGTCTGTTAAAGGAGATAACTGGAGAGGAACTAGAAGCAATCAACATTCAATGCGACAACTGTTCAGCCATCAAATTATCAAAAAACCCTATTATGCATCATCACACTAAACATATAGATGTTCGTTATCACTACTTGCGAGATCTTGTGTCTGATGGGAAGGTGCAGCTGCTGTTCTGTTACACAAATGAGCAAATCGTCGATGTCATGACGAAACCGGTAAAGCTGGAAGTGTTTGAGAGGATGAGGAGGATGCTTGGAGTTCGAGAGGTAAAGAATTAAACTGAAGGGTGAACCCTACTTCAGTTTAAGGGAAGGATATGAAACGGGTTCTGGGTTTACTTTCGATCGTGTGAATAATGGGCTTTAGCTCACGTGATGTTGGGTCTTGGTCGCTTCATGGGTTCATGCAGTTTGTGTCATGCAATTTATTTTGTGTTCTATTAATATTAGAGTTTGTTTGAATAAGTCTCGTAGTCCGAGTCTGTAGGTGGAAACGTGGCCATGATTTGTGGTTCATGTTAGTGGGTCAGTTGGAGTTTGTATCAAGCTATTTATAGCTGAGTAGTTTCAGTAATGGAGAAAAAGTTTTGTGAGTTCTTTTATCACTTTACACGATTAAGGTTTGATTTTAGGGGCGGTGGTGTGGTGGTGGTGGTGGTGGTGGTGGTGGTGTTGTGGTAATAGTTGTGGTGGTGGTGGATGATGTTGTGGTGACAATGGTGGTGGAGGTGGTGGTGGTAGTTGTGGGGGTGGTGGTTGATGTTGTGGTGACAGCGGAGGTGTTGGGGGCGGTGTTATGATGGCAGTGGTGGTGTTGGTGGTGTTAGTGGTGGTGGCGGTAGCGCTAGTAAATGGATGTCAAAGAAAGTGTCTTTGGGTTTTTGAGTAATGTACAAAAATAGTCAAACGTTTGAATAAGTTACATTTTTAGTTCTTATTACTAAAATGATCAAAATACTCTTGTAATTAATAGATTAATTTTAATGGTGTTAATTGATTGGAGTTAATTGACATTTGGAGACAGATCGTTATTTGAAACAAATCACAGGGAACAAAAGTGAAGTTTACTTTAACTGTTTTTATTACTCCATACCATTAAACAATTAAGAAGATACCACCAACTATTTGAACATTTAAGCTTAGGAATGTTTCTTTAAATAGACTAGATTTAAATAAAAAAAACCCAATAGAATCAACTACAATGACATTGTATTTCTGTTGTGGTTTCATATTACGAATAGCGTACTTTATTATGTATTTAAGATTTAAGATTCAATTTAGTTTTTTATTTTTTATTTGTGACCTGAACCAAACTAGATCGGTTTGAAAAAGTTTATATTTAACAATAAAATACCCTAAATTTTTTCAACATCTATGCAAAATATGTGTGGGTCCGCCATTTACACCAAATAATGTTTTATCGTTGGTTGAGATAAAAAATAATAATAAAATATATCTTAGTTTTCAGAAAATGATGTCATACACTATAAAAAGTAATTCATCCATCACAATCATTGTTTAACAAATAAATACATGTATATATACATACTAGTATGTATGTCCGCGTGTTGCGACGGAATAATTTTAATTAGTTATTGATTAAAATTGTTACTAACATATTTGATTTAACTAAACTTTGCGCACCATTTAAAATACACGTTTGACCATAAAACTTAGGGAAAATTATCTAAATGGCTAATTGATCATACATCTTTATAAAAATAGTCATTGACCAAGAGGATTGAAAATCTAGCCATGGTATCGTCACGTGACAATGCCAATTCATATGGTATTGTCCACGTGACATTTTATTAAAATAATATTTTTTTCCCCGGCGATACACCGGAGATACACCTGCCCTGTTGTATCGCTAAAGCTATTTTTTAACCTGGAGATCCACCGATGATACGCCTGCGCTGCTGTATCACCCAATTAAAAAAATAATAATAAAATATTTTTAGAACTATTTTTCATTAAATGTTTTTAAATTAAATCAGAAATATATTACTAAATATATGTAAAAATACTATAACACACTTCTGATCCTTTAAAGCAAAAAAAAAACGATTTGAGAAATATTTTTTAAATATGATTTATTTTTAAATTAAATCAATAATATATCATGAAAATATATCTATAAATACTATAAACTCCTTACCTTATACACTCATACATCATTCATCATCTAATACATTTCTTCATTTTTTAGTTCTTTTAACTTTTAGAGGCTCATACTCTTAGTCTATATTGACAAACTTCTATTTCTCACCACTACTTATCACAACATTAACAGACATTTTTTTAAAACAAAACACTTTCACACTAAAATATGATATCAGTCACTAATTATGGGTAGATGTCAGTCATTAATTATAAAAAGTATTTATGAATTTTTTTAAATCCATTCATTAATTATGGTAAAAATATGTTTTTTTATTAAAATATGTTTTACATTTTTGAGTGATACATAAGGATACCTGTATCGTTGGCACGTGATACAAAATTATTTATTTTACTTTTTTTCCAAGTGATACATAGGGGTAGGTGTATCGCTGAACGAAGATACAAATATATATATGTGTGTGTGTGTGCACGCGCGTACGTTTATTTTTTTTAGCGATACATAGGCAC
The DNA here is from genome assembly GCA_025506505.1 of Flaveria sonorensis. Classification (NCBI taxonomy): domain Eukaryota; kingdom Viridiplantae; phylum Streptophyta; class Magnoliopsida; order Asterales; family Asteraceae; genus Flaveria; species Flaveria sonorensis. Next base: position 1,790,907 of record CM046423.1, read on the forward strand.
ATTGTATCGTATATTTTTTTTAATTTTTGGCGATACCACATGGATGGGAATCGCTGGATACTAAAAGCTAGTGATACCACATGCATTGGTATCGCCGCAAAGAGATGTGAGCTTATGACACATTCTGATTAAATATTTTGGATATTTACAAAGTCAAAGACTATTTTGGTAAAGATGTGTGGTCAATTAGTTAATTTTGTAATTTTTCCAAAAAATAAACCACTTTGCGTGGTCAATTCTCATGAGACATCTTTCGTTTTTATTTTTTGATAACACAAGCGTTAAGATGATACATGCATGCACATAATTGACAAAACTATAATTTATCCGTTGAACCCAATATATAATAATCCCGTAAGGCCGATCTATGAGGGCAGGTCAATTCCATCTCCATCCTAGGTAAAGTCATATCGAAAGGGACTGGAATTTTCCTTGAAGGTAAAAGCTCTCACTTTCTAACAATATTAGCTAATACACGAGGCATAAAAGAAGCATTTTCCACGGGATCTCGAAACCACCAGCCACCCGACCTAATTCATGATGAGCCCACCAACTTCCTGGCAAAATGCCTACGATTAAAAACCACCGACATGTCAAGATCAAAATTCGAATTAGTTTGTGGTCCTGGTCAGAGACTACTGTGTTTGCGCCGGCGATCCAACAAAAAAACAAAGTAGTGAAAATTGATTTCTCTTTATGGTAATTCTTAAGTGCCTTTTGTTAACAAAAATTTAAATCTCAATAACAAATTTTAACTTGAGTGCTTACCTTAACTGATTATATACTAAATTACCATTAGGAAGGAACAATACAAGAGCGAGTGCTCAACGTAACTGCCAAGAACAATGATGATAAGTAGCAGCCATCAGACATAAACAAAGTATTATAGTGTATACTAAATGATAGAAACAATAAGAGACATAACAGAAATAAACCAAAGCATATACAATGTGATCAGTGACATAAAACATTAGAAGACACAAAACATCATCAAAATTACGACTCGTATCATGAGAAAGCAAACAATGGTCTATTGACAAGATACATAAATAAATTATAAGATCTACTTTTAAATCTTTGCATTGTTTGTAACATTTCCAACTTGATACTTCAGCTCTCTTACTGCAGCATATGCAATTTTAACTTTCTAAGTGCATCTCAGCATTGCCCTATTCTGCCCCTTTGTATACCCTTTCTCCCTATAAATAAGAATAAGCCAAAAAAATACAGTTTTGGTCCAGGTGTAGTGACGTAAATTTTCCTCTTATCAAGCTTTCCTGTTGATCAATGTACGAGTGTTTGAGAGGCCAATCAGCGGCAAATTAAGCAGTGATTAAATAACTTATTCTATATTAACATCTCACCGGCAAAATTTACTTGCCCATTTATTTCAAATTTTTCTTCCTACAAATGGGGCCACAACTTCCTCGGCATTCTGTATGCAATCCATGTATGCGAATTAGAAAGCAAAATCATATTAAGTTCAAGATCACAATAGATATGATGTTTGACAATAGGTGACAATTCCAACAGTTTACTTACTTGGATTGATTTTGTCTCAAACGGGTCAAGTGGGTCGAATAGCAAAACAACTAAAAGAGAACTGGGTTGTACGGGTTGACTAGCTCAAATCTCTAGTATAACTTTAACTTATATCACCTATAATCGTTTTATTCAAATATTCAAAATCACAAAAACAAATTGTTTTGTTATGATCCACCTAGTCACTTAGGTTCTTATTGTTGGGGTCTCTCTAAAGCTCTCCTAGGACGTAATAACACGAAAATATAAAACTAAGAAAAAGTGATTATGGGTCAGCCAGCCCACCCTTTTTTGCCAGTTCAAAAATTGATCCATTTCAACCTAGGCCATCTTTTACCAATTATCCATTATCTAATAATAGTGTTGAAGACAATTTTTCATATGATATTCAATTGTAGAGACCCTACCATTTTACATATATAATAACATATAAACAAATGGGATTGTATATCTTTATAAGATAACATATGCTTGTATGGTTAGGATTGTCATCTACTTTACCCATCACCATGTTCAAGCAATATGGGCAATAAAGCTTTCACCAACCTTATCATGGTGCCTTGTTGTTACATAAACGAAAATACTTGTAATGATTGTGCCTTCATGCAGCTAATATACGACCTTTACACACACATACATACTCTTTAAAGATGTAAAACCCCATGTAGTTTGCCGAGTTTCCTCAAATTCTCAGCTTTCGTTTCTCAACAGCTTGTGCCACATCGTCATTGACTACCTTCTTCTTCTTACTACTCACTACTTCCTTCTCAATAATCTCATGTGCATATCTCTTGCATGTGTTCATTAAAACATTCAACTAAAGCACTCAGAAAACAACCATAGTCACTTGAAATGTTTCCATCACAAAGAGTAAAATAAGCTTTAAAAGAAATAATTCTACACCTCATAGTCACATACACATATCATCAGATTCAAAATTCAGAAGTATCCCGTTTGACTATTATAACTCATAAAAGATACTTCGTTATGACAATAAGCTAATTAACTAAAGTAATCTCATAAAATCGGCAGGCTAAATAAACAATGTTATATATGCAAATACCAAGAACAAAAGATCAAAATATGAATTCACCATTTTGCCTGCATCACATATAAAATTCATACAACCAAACTTTGTATAATACAGCAAAGCATAAGAATCAATCAAAATACACATATAAGAACCTAAAACACACATATAAACAAACCTACACAACAAAAAAATAACTTAATTCAAAAAACCAAAGTTACCTTTATTGTTTCTTTTGTAGCCATAAATATATGAATATTAGCCATTCAAGCAATACTTACCTGATTTCGTGTGTAATTTCTTCGATTCGTCTTCGATCAAAACCGCGAACCCCATGGTTTTTGTGAGAATCCAGGGATCGATATATGAATTATCAGATTTGATTTTAACAAGTATTGATCACGGAATTACCAGTACTTGCTATTTAATTGATTAATGCACTTGAAATCGATCAAACAGTATAAAGAACAATTAATATATAATAATAATCAAACCACGATTGCTCAATAATTACAATCAATCGATTGTAATGCCTCTACTGCTATTGATTCTATTGTTGTGATTGTTATATGATCTAATGTTGCTTGATTGTATGTTCCTTTTTTTACATGTTCGTGATCTCTTGTTATATAGAGATCTTATTTTGTTCCTAAAACATTGCTAATCTTTCGCTATCCTGTTGCTATAATTAAGCTAACTTCCTATAGCTATCCGAATCCTTGCCACATTTATCGGCATAGGAGTTCGTGATTTACAATGAAATAAACACAAATAATATTGTTGATGTGATGTAATATCTTCGCTTGAATTAAATGTCTTCTGCTATCATTAATGTTGTTGATTGCCACGTTGACTTGTTGACTTTCTGTTGACTACTTGATGATGCGGAATCATTCAAGTGTTAAACAGTCTTCCGTAGGAATTTATTCTTCCGCAGGAAATTTGTCTTCCGTAGCAACACTTGGTCTTCAGTGCTTGTTCTTCAGTGATTGTGCTTCCGCAGGAGTTCTTGTTCTTCAGCAGCAAGCTCTCATTCAGCAGCTCCACTTGATCTTTGGACTTGTTCAGCTGTTGTTGTTCTTCCGCAGGAGATCTACGGATGTACACTTCAGTTGTATTACTAAGAACATCTACGGAAGAGTGATTTGTTCATCCGCAGTTGTTCTAGCACTTAGTCAATTTTTCCAAATTGACTACATTTAATGTTTCCTGCAATCACACATAAATCAACACATATATTATGAGATACAATATATCATGCAATTCATAAAGTCATCATGTACTCAATACATTATATTATATCATCAAAATTATAATTACAAAGAGTGATTACAAGAGTTTGATCTATCATCTAAACCTATACAAGACATCTAGACCTAACAGTTTTCTTGTTTCTCTGTGATTGAAAACATCACCAGTTAGAGAACCAAAAGAAAGAAGTAGGTCGAGAAGAATACCTATACTCAATAGCAATTACAGAACATATACAGGACAACACACAAAGACATATATGTATCTTAAATTAATGAAACCGAGGAGAAGTAAATCACAGATTCAACTAAGTTGATGATGGTCGATTGCAGCGACGTCGAAGTGATTCTCGAATTCGCATGTGGAACTACATATAGATGTGGGATAGGGATTTCAATCGGGGGCTTCAATAACCGAATACGAGCAGGGATTTGCTATTGAATGACCACCGGAATGGAGACGGTAGTAACGGAGGGAAGCAGGAGCGTCGCCGGTGGTGAGCGGTTATAACTAGCCGGAGTGAATCGAAGTGTGGGGATGAAGTGAACGGGCGCGTCTTACGATCCCTGTGAAATTCCCTTTTGCCCTAATCTTTAAGATAGAGATATACATTCATACATATATATGCGTATATATACATGCATGTGTGTGCGTGCGTACACACACATATATATATACATATATATATATATATATATATGCATATATATAGGATAGAGTTTAAATAAAAACCAATCGAAATTACAAAAACTAATAAATCAAGTCTTAATCATTGATTGAATTTAAATCAATGATTCAGATTAAATTTACTTGAATAAAAAATATCATTTTGTACAATTGATGTGACCTTATATTGTAAAAGATAAAAAGAGATAATTTCTTTTATTTATCCACATCCTAGGTTTTAATTCTTATCTACTTCAAATTACACCCACCACATCAACAAAAATCTACAACAAAATCTCTCTCTAATATTTTTATCTTTAAAACTATATTTCTCTCTGTAAAAGATGGAAGACAAGAAAGATCAAGTGAAAAGTAGGAGGTGGAAGCTATCATCGGTGGCTGACCACCATCTATGGCGATGGCGGTGGCGGCGGTGGAGACGCGTTTTGGTCGATTTTTGTTTGTGTTCAAGGTTGACTGGGCTTTTTATGTTGTTATAAGAACTTTTTGTATTTAAGTTTAGATCTGTGTTATTTTGTTTGTAATGTTTTATAGATCTCAGTTACACATGCCTTTATACTTTTTATGTTTGGTTATATCTATTTTTATGTTAGATAGATCTATTTTTACTAGATTTTTTGAATATAAGTATGTGTATAGTGAGTTGTACACGTGTATAGTTAGTGATATTTTGTAGTGAACTACTCAAATATTCTTATTAAAATATGATTTTAAAGTGTGTATTTAGATTATTAATGTTCAAGTTTAGATCTATGTTTTTTGTTGGTGATAATTTTTTTAAATCTGGATTACATGTGCTTTGTTGTTGTTGTTCAAGGTAAGAAGGTGGCAACGATGAAGACGGTGGCTGACCACCATCTACGGAAGCAATGACGACGACAGCGGCTGCGATGGTGGCGACTCCGACTCCGACAGTCTTATGGTTTTTTGTTGTTGTTCAAGGTAAGATTTGGGTTTTTTTGTTGGTGTTCAACGTTTAAATCTGAGTTTTTTTATTGTTGAAGTTTTTAGTGAACTACTTAGATCTGTAAGATCACAAATATGTATATAGTTTTTATGTTTGTTAAATCTATTTTTACACATCTGTACACATGTAGTTGGTGATGTTTTTTAAGGAACTACTCAAGAATTCTTGTTAAAAATATTAGTTTAAAGTGTGTATATAAATTATTACATGTGTATGTGATACTTAATTCTATATTTTTTTATCAGATCTATTTTTACTGGGTTTTTATATGTTAACAGGTGTAAAGTGAGCAAGGTGTAATCAACAACGGAGCATGCACATTTTTTTTTCTGATTTTGTAAATATTTTTTTGGATCTTAGATATAGATTATTTTCTAATTTGTGTAAATATTTTCTACTCATGTTTAATTAATTATTAAACATATGATTTTTATTTTTACTCATGTTAAAGTACTCGAACTATCTTTTACACATATGTTAAAATATTGAAAAACATATGTTAAAATATTCAGAACTATCTTTTACACATGTATTAAGGTATTAATAAACATCAAGTCATAACACGTGGGTTATTGTGTTAATATAATATTAAAAATAATATAAAAACATCAAATCATTTGAGGGACTAGTTATGTAGATTACATTAGATTAGGATACTTTTAATATTTTTAAAAAAATAAAAAAATTAAAAATTAAAAAACCAAACCTAAATCTAATCCAACTACGCATCTCCAGATCTCCCCACCAACCCCATGCTATACCTCCGACCATGCCATCCTTCACCACCGACTACAACCACCATATCGACTGTAAAATTATGGTTCCCATGACTTTCGGCTTCCTGTATATATTTGTTCAAGCTCTGTCACTACATCTTTATGTTTACTTTGTGTCATTCATTTAGTTATTTATAATTCTTTTAAATAAAGTACGATTATGAGTGCTTTTATTATGTCGGATACTTTTCTTGTAGGCTAATTTAACATTTTTGGTTTAATTTCTTGGCTTAACTTTTGACAAAAAAAAAGGTTACTTTTATATAAAACGATGATGTGGGGCACCACCTCAGCACCACCACCAACACCTTCAACCCAACACACATCCACCTCCAACTCAAAGTCAACCGTCACCTCGCTTCTCTCCCACCTCTAGCACTGCTCGCCACCATTTCTATCCTACACGACTATCACTACCGTTGTAAACACCTGCCTCACTCCTCCTCTCTCTAACCTGAAAACGCCCGCCTAATTTTTTCTTCATTCCTCTAACTAGTTAAAGAATGATTTTGGAAAACCCTAGCAATGAATTTTCATAAATACCCACGGACGATGTTCATTTCGAGTAGGACCAATTTATTTTTCATGAATAAAATAAAAAATATAATGTGTAGTGTCACAAACAATTAAATCATAATTCCATCATCATGCTATCAAACAACCTCGTTATTGTATTTCAAATAAAAATAATGATTAGTCGTGTGTATAACTTCTTATAGTTCTCAGAAAAAGAGTAAAGGTTTTTTATTTTAAACTTTTGGTATATATGTGTGTGTTAGTAGAATGTTATAAGCTTATTATATGTCTTGAGAGATAAGAAACATAACATAAAAGTATTATATTCTTTACACAAATCACAAACCACTCATTCATTAAGCTATCTTAAAAGAATGTATACAATACTGGAATTCATTAAATAACCAATTTTAAGTAAATAAAAATATTAAAAGTAGCATTAATTGCTTTTGCGATGATAGACAAAACAACTATCCCGTTAACATTGACGTTTATAGAGACGGCTTATAGATCATCACTATAAATTTGAAGCAGGTGTGGTGTAATTTGGTACACCAAACATTATCGCTAGCAATGGATATCAGAGATGTCTAGCAATAGTTACAGTGTAATTTAACATGTTTGAATATCTTTGTGAGTAAGCTAGAGTAACCAATCTGATTAGTTCATATTAGAACACTTTAAAAATACTGAAATTGACAAAAAGTTCATTTAAATATATAAAATCTAAGAGAAATGATGTATACTAAAAAAAAAAATATTCTAACTTAACTTATTTTGATCCGTTATCTGACCCATATAAACTCTTCATCTTGCTAGGGTGTTCACATGCTGTGGACTAGACCCAACCAGAAACCAGTAGATGGAACTAGAGGTGCACAAAGGAACCGATTCCCCGACCCGAAACGGTTTCAACCTGGTGGTAGGCCAAACCGGTTCCAACTAGAAAAAACTGGCGGTTTGGGACCGGTTTGTATATTTATAGCCCAAACCGGTTTGGAACCGGTTTTTACCCAACCCGGTTTACAAACCGGTTCAAAAAACCTGGTTTGGAATCGGCTTTTACCGTTAAAAAAAACTTTTTCAAATGGTAATATAGCCGTTTGAAGCATTTTTTGACTGTTTCAAAAGGTAATATAGCCGTTTGAAGCATTTTGCCCTTTTATGATAGTATAAATAGGTAGTGGGTGTAATGGTTTAGTCACAACACTCAAAATCTTAAAAACGTGCTTAAAAACGCAAAAACGTTCTCTCACTTGCTTTACTTTCCACTCTCTTTTACTCCCTTATATGATAGTATAAATGTATTTGTATACTTTAAATATATTATTTATTGAAATTAAAAAAATACCCCCGGTTTTGGAGCCGGTTTTTGGACCCGAACCGGTTAGGAACCGAGTCGGACCGGTTCCTATCGGGTTGGGTTTTATTGGCACTAAACCGGTTTGGGAACCGACCCGGTTTTTGGTCAAACCCTGTTCCAAAAACATTGACCTGAACCCGGTTCGGGTTGAGCCAGACCGGTTCAGAAAAAAAAAAACCCAGTTTGCGCACCTCTATATGGAACCCGGGTCTACTAACTGTTACATGATCGGTTGGTCCAGTTTGGTCAGCCGATTCATAAATTAGTTTGGGCTGGACCCTAATTCGAGTTCTAACAATATTGTCAATTTGTCCTGCAGTGTATGTGTAATTAATGTGATGGGCAAACTCATGTAGCCCATCAAGACCATTTAGGTTTTTAGAATTTAGATTGTGGCCCAACAGACTCATTCCGCTTTTCAGAATTCGGATCATAGCCCGTCAAACTCGAAACTATGTTTGTAAAAATCACCTTTGACCATCCAAAATCCATCAAACTAGGGATCCACAAGCCGGTTTTTTCAATCGGTTTAGTTTGGTTTACGTAAAATTATAATCGGTTTGAAGTGAGACCATTTTGTTAACCAGTTTGAGTAATTTTGGTCGTTTTTGTCTGGTTCAAAGCAGATTTAACTGGTTTTGAACGAGTTTCAAACTCATTTAGAATTGTCATTATAACCCAATTTATAAAACAATTTATCATATAATGTAAAAGCCAATCTTCGTTTTAATAACAAAGGAATAATTTTGTAAAATAATAATTACAATGCTAAGATTGTTTTAATTAGGTCATTTATAATTTCTTTTGCTCCAATTAGGTCACTAATAATTTTTTTTCTCAATCAAGTCACTAAAGTTTCAGAATTTTTTAATTACATCATTCACAAAATGTAAAATATTAAAAACAAATAAAAATTTTAAAAGATTAACAATATTTATAAAAAACCAAATTATTTTATAAAAGTTGCGAATTATTTAAAGATGAAAAATATATGAGCGTTTTAGTTTAAACAGTTTTAAAACTTTAATCACTTAATTGAAACAAATTTAAATATTAAAAGATCTGATTAAAACAAATAAAATTATAAGAACTTAATTAAAACTTGTTTTTATGTGAAGAATTCTGACAAAATAGAGAGTCAAAATTTTTATGTCAATGATATTCAATTCGATTATCGATGTCAAAATAATAGATTTTGACCAAACAAATCGATTCGCCCCCAAACAGTCAATCTCAGGTCTTTTTTTCTCAAATTCATTCCAAATTTTTGATTCCCTATGCATCTAACCCTATCAACAAACCCCATATTCAATCGACCAACATAACAACCTGCAAAATCACCACCAATTTTCCTCAACAATGGAGCATTCGATCTCATAGCCTTTGATTGATTCAAAAACTTCTTGTTCAAGCAACCCTAGAAAAGACACAAACACACGCACACACCAAGTTTGTTTTCAGGTTAAATTTCGTGCTGCTCAAGAAATTTGGATGTTGTAATAATGTTGAAGCTTTGGAGATGGTATCAGAATTGTTTGTCTGTACATCCGGTGAAAACGCAGGTCATCAGCTCTGGTGTGATTTGGGGGTTTGGTGATGTTGCAGCTCAGACGGTTACTCATTACACTGCTGTTAAGAAGAAATCGGAGTTTGATTTCTGTAAGCATTTTGTTCAAATTGCGTTTGGTTTGCTTTTTTGTGGTTGAATCCCTATGATATGTTTTGTGAGTATTCTTGTTGATTGAATATTTAGGTTACAATGTTTGTGATCTGTTTGGGAATAATGGGTTGGGTTCTTGAGTGTTCTTGAGAGCTTTCTTTTGAAAAAAAGTGTTATTTGGTTACTCAATGGTTGCCCTCTCATTCATATCATACGAATATATATAATTACATGGAGCCTATCTTTGGATAGGATTGCACAATATTCAAATAATTTACAATATATTAAAGTAAACTAATTCCCTATTAAGTGGGGATAATCTATATCGGCTAATACACCCCCGCAGTCGAAGCAGGAGGTTGACGAATGTTGAGACTGTCGTGGAAATCATCAAAGAGAATTGACGGGAGTCCTTTAGTAAATATATCAGCAATCTGAAAACGAGAGGGCACATGCAAAACGCGCACTTGGCCTCGAGCTACCTTCTCGCGAACAAAATGGATGTCCAACTCTATGTGTTTGGTACGTTGATGTTGGACAGGATTGCTTGAAAGATAAACTGCACTAACGTTATCGTAGTAAACCAATGTCGCATGAGAAGGCGGGTGATGTAGCTCCAATAAGAGATTTCGTAGCCAACAAGTTTCGGAAACGACGTTTGCGACACCTCGGTATTCGGCCTCAGCACTTGAATGAGACAAAGTGGCCTGGCGTTTGGACCACCATGAAACAAGATTAGTGCCTAAGTAGATGCAATAACCGGAGGTGGAGCGTCTTGTGTCGGGGCACCCAACCCAATCTGCATCCGTGTATGCCAAAAGGGAGGAGACCGAAGATTTAAACAATTGTAGGCCGTGCGATAACGTACCCTGAATGTACCTGAGGATGCATTTTAAAGCATTCATATGGGATGAACGTGGGGCGTGCATATGCATGCAAACTTGCTGGACCGCATAACTAATATCCGGCCGAGTAAATGTCAAGTATTGAAGTGCTCCGGCAAGTTGACGATAAATTTTGCCCCCATCAGCAAGGGGAGTACCATCTGTTGAGCTTAGCTTTGACTTTGTATCAACCGGAGTATTCGAAGGTTTACACGAGGACATGCCCGCACGCTCTAGAATTTCACACGCATATTTCTTTTGAGATAGAAATAAAGTATCTATAGTGCGAGTGACAGATATGCCTAGAAAATATGTGAGAGGGCCCAAGTCTTTCATGGCAAACTCTGCATCTAATGATTTCATGAACGTGTGGCGCAAATCATCTGATGAAGTGACCAAAATGATGTCATCCACGTAGAGCAACAAGTAGGCAGTTTGCGAGCCGTGTCTGTAAATGAATAAAGAGTGGTCGCTTTTGCTATGTTGAAAGCCAAGAGAGAAGACGTAATCCGCAAATCTTTGATACCAGGCTCGGGGGGCCTGTTTGAGCCCGTATAAAGACTTCTTTAATAGACATACATGATTAGGTAACCTTTTGTCCTTGAAGCCGGGAGGTTGATGCATATAGACAGTTTCGTTAAGATTCCCATGCAAGAATGCATTCTTGACATCAAGCTGATGAATGGGCCATGAATATGATAAAGCGATTGCGAGAACTGTCCGAATTGTGGATGGCTTTACTACCGGGCTGAAGGTGTCACCACAATCAATACCAACCTGTTGAGACCTGCCATCACAAACCAAACGAGCTTTGTATCGCTCTAAAGAGCCGTCAGATTTAGTCTTATGACGAAAAATCCACATACTACACACAATGTTCATATGACTTTGCCTCGGGACCAACTCCCACGTGCTATTATCAATAAGGGCTCGGAATTCATCATCCATGGCTCTTTTCCAATCCGAGTTACGGAGAGCATCAATGGGGTTTCGAGGTAAAAGGGAAATGGATGGGACAACATGAAGGTTTAGGGGCTGTTTGGGTTTAGAGATTCCAGACATACTACGGGTGTGAATGGTTCGGGATGGTGGGTGAGGTGGTGGATCAGGAATAGAAGGCGACCGGTTGGGGTTTGAATGTTGGGAATGGGATGGTGGGGGTGAGGAAAGCGGAACAGAAGGGGTGGTGGTGGGTTTGGGCCTCCTGGAGTAGGTTTTTAGTGGTGTGGGGGAGGTAGGAAGTTGGGTCAAGGAAGTATCTGGGTGGGAAGAGTGGTTTGTCACAGGAGTTGTAGGAGATGGGCGAGTTGTTTGAGACCATAAAAAAGGATGCAGGTCATAATTTGTGAGGAAGTCATAAGTGGGAGGGTTGGAGGTAATTGAGAATGGAAAATTGGTTTCATCAAATATCACATGTCTAGAAATTGTAATTTGACGTGTTTGGAGGTTGTAGCATTTATACCCCCGATGATTAGAGGGGTGACCGATGAAGACACAAGGCGTGGACCGTTTATCAAGTTTGTTAATATGGGCGGATGGGAAAGGGGATAGCATAAGCAACCAAACACCCGTAGGTGTGTATAGGAGGGTTGGCGATGATAAAGAAGGTGGGTGGGAGAGAAATTTTCTAGCAGTTTAGAAGGGAGAATGTTGAGGAGGTACGTGGCGTTCTGTAAGGCATGATGCCAAAAGTGTTGAGGGACGGAGGAGTGAGCAAGGAGAGTCCGGATGATATTGTTAATGGAACGTATTTTTCGTTCGGCTTTACCATTTTGTGGGGATGTGTGAGGACATGAAAATCGAAACTGAAGGCCGTGGTTGGTACAAAAGGTGGTAAAATGTTGGTTATCATATTCACGCCCATTGTCACATTGGAGAGTTTTGATAGGGGTGTTGAATTGTGTTTTGATGAGATTTTGAAATTGTACAAACACGTCATATACTTGGGACTTTTTAGCCAGGGGATAGGTCCACAAAAAATTAGTTTTGTCATCAAGAAACAATATATAATACCGATGACCGGTTGAACTTAAAACCGGAGAAGTCCATAGGTCACTATGTATGATATCAAATGGGGAATAAGTAATAGATGTTGAATTAGAAAAGGGTAACTTAATTTGTTTTCCAAACACACAAGACGAGCAAACAGAAGTAGAATGTGTATTACTAGACTTAAAAGACAAAGATGTTTGTAAAGTAGATAAAATAGAAGCGCTCGGATGGCCGAGTCGATGATGCCATAAATCTTTAGTAATTGCAGCAAATGTGGAAGGACTTGTGAGGTGAGAAGGAGTTGACATGATGAGCGGATAGAGATCTCCTGTGCTATTACAGCGGAGGATGGGTGTTCGCGTCGGGAAGTCCTTCACATCAAAACCAAACGGATCAAATTCAATAGATACATTATTATCTACTGTAAAACGCCTAACAGATAATAAATTTTTGATAAGAGAGGGAACATGAAGAACATTATTTAGTTTTAGAGGAGGAAAAGGGGAGGATAATGTTTGATGACCCGTACCATGGACCGGAAGTTGTGAGCCATTGCCAACAATAATATTCCGAAATAAACCATTATTAATATAGGACGAGAAGTTACCTGAGGTGTTAGTCATGTGTGCCGTGGCCCCGGAGTCCATGTACCAATTTTGGTCCGGTGGGTTTAGAGACATAGTGTGGAACGCTTGGTCGATATCAGTGGGTGAGTAGCTAATTTCCGAAGCTGTGTATGCCTGATTGGGGCGAGGACCAAGTATGCCTGGGCTTGGAGTGGGGCTCGGAGTGGGCCTGGGCTGAAAAACAGGTTGTGTGGGATAAGGACAGGGTGGGTAGGTCCAGTTTGGATGAACAGGTTGAGCCCAAGGGGAGGTAGTAGGCCAAGTAGAATTGGGCCGAGAGCTGCCTGGAAAAGGGCTGAAGTTGATATTTGGACCATTCCATCCAGAAGCGCCTTTACCCCTGTTTGATCGGCCTCTGCCGCGGCCACCGCGACCACGGCCACGACCGCGTGGGTTGTGTGAGGAGTGTTCCGAGTGAGAGGGATTGTAGGCAGCAGGCCCACGAGTATGAAAAGGTTGCTGGTTGGCGACATGAAGGGCAGATGGGGTAGCATTGCTGGTGGAATTTGCAGCCTGATGTGTCTTGCGAGTTTCTTCAAGGATGAGCTTTGAACGGGCTTCATAGAACTCCGGGAGTGGTGTGGTTTGTTGAATCATCATAGCAACGTTTTCAAAGCTTTCGTTCAAGCCTGCAATCAATTGTAACACGAGTCGTTGATTTGACACCGGGGCTCCGACGTTGGCAAGTTGGTCGGCAAGCATCTTGAGAGTCTGGCAGTAGGATGAGATGTTGGCATGATTATCAAGTTTAGTGGTTACAAACTTGTGTTCTAGATATACAGCACGTGAACTTTGGTTATCCTGGAAGATGTTTTCCAAGGCAACCCATGCTTGAGAGGCGGTGGCGTTAGGTTTGAGAATTGTATGTAATAAATCGTTTGATATGGTGCTATATATCCATTGAAGGACAATAGCATCAATACGATTCCATAGTTCTACAACAGCAATCTGTTCTTTTTCGGTGACTTTTTGTGTTGTGTCCTTGTCTTTGGTGGTTTCGGAAGATGACGTGGATACCGTAGGTGCGATTGAGCGCGGGTCAAGATGTTCACTGACCTGGAATGCGCGACAATGGATGCGAAAGAGCTCTGCCCAGGAGTTGTATTGTCCACTTCCATCTCCAACACGAACGGGATGAAGTTCCGAATGTTGGTAACGGTGATAGCAGGATGTAACTTTTCTGCCATTGTAGTAGGTGCAGAAGGGTGGTTTGAGTGATGGGTGAATGAGAAGGGGAGGTGTAGAGGAAGGGAAGATGGAGGTAGGCTGTCAATGGTGATCAGAATTACAGCTCTGATACCATGGAGCCTATCTTTGGTTAATAAAAAGCATTAAAATGGCTTCTTAGGAAGGCGATTGGTGTTTGAGATTGCTTATTAGAACTATTTATGCCTTATGAAATAATTAAACTGATAATCAACTGTAACATAGCACAATGCAGGAGATATGTTTTGATTTGTTTCTGTTTTAAGCTTAACTTGATAACCAGATCATTGTTTGACTGTATTAGTGTTCTGTTTGTTTCTGTAGCCACTTATCTGAGTGTGTAATACCTCTATGGTCATGTTAGAATAATTTCATCATGCATACAGCCATGAGATACGTGAATGTTTGGTTACATATCTACTTTTACTCGCCTAAATCCTAATAATACATACGTGAATCTGTACGCGAATAACAATACATTGGCTAACCTAGTTAAAGTCATTAATGGTGGGATAAAAGTATGATAAATGAGTAAAAGTAGATACACAAGCCTAAATGAGTGATTTGTTTCTCACATGCCCATATAGATATATTATACACCCAATAAAATGATTATTTTCACGATTTCTCTTGATTAAGTGGCTTGGTTTGGTGAGCATCTTTGACTTACCTCAGTTTTATTATAGTAAGCAATAGTTTGGAGTTTTTTTAATACAAGCGTTTTGCCATTGCAAGTGAAGCCTTATTTTCCCTCCTCTATGAGAAAAAAACATGACATGAAGCAGTGTTCTTATTGATAAGTTGCTTTGTGGCATTTTAATATTTTTCATACTTCCTTTCCAGTGGCCTCTGATTAATTCTATGCACATATTGGTTTACTATCTACTAGCAATCAAAACAAATTACACTTTGTTTATTCATTATGTTTCACTTCTGCATGATATCACTGTCACTATACATCCTTGTTATTTATTTATTTTTTCTCTTTAGGTGCCTATAGATATGTAAAGCATATGATTTGTCATGTTGAATAATGTATTAAATTAATAGTATATGTTAACTCAACAGGATGAAGATAAAGAATTGCATATTAATTGGAGACGTGTGGCTACCACAAGCATATTTGGAGCGGCATTTGTTGGACCAGTTGGTCACTTCTGGTTAGCCTTTTCTTTCAGATTTTACTTAAATAATTTCATGGTCAACTGCAAGTGCAGAATTTGTCAGTTTCTTTCTAGATATCTAAATACAGTAGTCTTAGAGCTTGATGACATCTCTACAAAATCTATCCATTTTTTGATACCATTAATTCTACAGAACAGTAGAAACAGTTTATTAGGAAAGTGTACCATACTTGGTCTACGTTCTTATTTAGCAGTATTGTTATGTTCTCATAGACATAGTTTTGAGAAGGTTCATAAGCTTGATCCCGGCATATGAAATGGTAAAATACATTTCATTTGATCCAACATTTAAGATGTTAATTCACCTGTTAATCTACCTAGTATCTCAAATTTAATGTGTTTCTCCAACATATGTTAAGTATTCATGGTATGAACTTGTGGTCTATTATAGAGATCTGGTGGTAATTTACTGCCATACAAAGTGGAAGAATAAGATGAAAATAAGAGAGATTTAGAGAGAAAAGGTTATGGAAGATTAGAAGAATTGTAGATGTGAAACTTTACTTGACTCCAATTCTTGAAAATAGATTCTGTAACACTTTTGGGTAGCTACTAGTCTCGAGTGTTGGACATTTTATTTAACTTTTTTGGCCAAAAAGCAAGTCAAGTAGTTCAAAATTGCTAAACTAATTTTATGTTAATTCTCAGAATGGCAAATGTATCCTTAAAATATTAGGAAAGCAAGTTTTTGTATCAAAGGTCAATCGAATATACGAGGTATGATGGCCACATAAGTTAAATCTGATAGCAAAGTAGCCAAGAGACACAAAAACTTAACGGTACAAGTGTACAACCATACAAAGCTAAAATAATCATTTTCTGAAGATCTTCCTTTATTCTCGTTATTGAAGGGCGTTATTGATGACTCACCAATACTATTGTTCTTGTAGGTATGAAGGTTTGGATCGCTTTTTAAAATTTAAGCTTCGATACCAACCAAAATCCACAAGGTTTGTTGCAACTAAAGTAGCACTTGATGGGATCATTTTCGGCCCTGTGGATCTATTTGTTTTCTTCACTTACATGGGCTTTGCTACGGGAAAAAATTTCAATCAGGTGAAAGATGATGTGAAACGCGATTTTCTTCCAGCATTAGTTTTAGAAGGCGGAATTTGGCCTATTGTTCAGGTTGCCAACTTTCGGTTTATACCCGTAAAATACCAACTTTTGTATGTCAATTCATTCTGCTTGTTGGACAGCTGTTTTCTTTCTTGGCTTGAACAACAACAGGATGCTGCTTGGAAACAATGGTTCAAGACTGTCATTGAAAGAAAATTAAAAAAAAAAGAGGGTTAACGGGTCGGGTTTTTATCCCATTTATTTTTGTGGGATTTTATTGCTTTTCTTATGTGTTGAATATTTTGGGAACTTTGAGAAGGAAGTGTCTGCTTTTAGCTGGATGTTTTTTTTTTTCAAAATCTTTTGCTTTGCTTGTTATATAGCTGTAAATATGTAGAGTGCATAGGAAGATTGTTGGTCCTAACACATGGTTGACATGTCAAGTACCCGAACACGGGGGCTGTTTGACCATGTCATAGCGTCAGATGTTGCGTTCTTTTTAGAGGTGGCAGGTTTGAACCATTTAGATGTTTCATGTTAACTTTTATTGCTGACGGGTAGAAAATCATCCAAGGTGTTTTGTGATGCATGAAAGCAGGTCCAATAGTTTTATTCAAGAAGTTAGATTAGTATAATCATAAGATTTTTATTGTTATGCACAACACATTAGTTGTCTATGGAAAATTTTTAAGTTTATAGACAATCTCTCGAGTCAATTAAACTTGACACTAATGAAGTATACCTTGACATGTTTGATTTGCATATTGTGCCACCTCTAATCACTTTAGTTGTTGAATAGCAATGAGAGTAAGGGACTAAGGGTGATAGTGCGACTCTTTGAAGCTTATCTTTGTATGATATCGCGTATCAGCTACGTTTTTGTGCACGAATATGGCATTGTGGTGTAACTTTACACATTAACTATTTAAATGTGATGTATGCAATTTAGAGCTGTGGCGTACGCCTAATGTAAGTCAAAAGTCGAAGATCTCTTCCTATTTGACCACTCCGTTAATTTCAATCTAGATTACAAGAATATAATGTATTTATCACTTATAAAATATGAAAACAAAAGAATTTTTTGGAGGAGAGTTAAAACTGAAAGTGTAAACAAGCTCATTAGTCACATCCAAATTTCTCTTTCTTATTTAAAAAATTGATTGTTTAAATTCTATATGATATAGATTTAAGTGGTTAGTAAAAGTTTTATAAGAACCTAATTAGCTATTTAGATGTTAAAGGCTTAAAGCTACTACGTTTTGAATTGCTAATAACTTGAACCATACCATATTTAATGTCAAAGCTACTACATATTTATTTCACTAATTTGATCTCTTCTCAATAAAGCTATTACATTTTCATTTCACTAATTTGATCTTTTCTCAATAAAAATATATGTATCTATTTTACAAATCCCCGTTAATAGCTTTGCTATGCATGAGATGTATTGGGTATGTTTATAATTACGGTACAAATATAGAACAAAAACAAGTCATTCCTGGAAATTGAACAAGAAAAGATGCAAACAAACATTGAGCAACAATAAATAGCATTCTAGTGCTCATAACTGGATAAAATGATGGAAATAAGCTAAAGTAAACAAACAAAAATCCCAGATAAGTTTTCTGAAAAGCATATAAATAAGTAGTACCAGCACAAACAAACAAAATTGTATTTCATTTTCAAGTGCTGGCAGCAGCAGCTCCTTTGGTCCTTGGTGTTGCTTGAGTACCTGTTTAACAAAATTTAATAACAAATTAAAAAACTGGAATAAAATTGCTTTTCTTTAAAAAAAGTTATCTTAACTTGAAACCATCAGTTTATATACAAACTTTTAGAAAACAAAAAAATAAAGTTTGTATTCAATTTACAACTTACCTTCCCTGAAGTTGCTCTTGAAACTGCGGGGAACATTACGAAGGTAACGCATACGACCAGTTCCTGTAGTCTTTCTTCTGATTGCCTTTTCACTCCGTTATCTAAAAGATTAGAAAATGTAAGTTGATTAAACAATATGCAGAAAGAGTTTTCCAACTTTTATACGAATGTGCATCTTAACAGTCTTAACATTTTCTGAAAAAAAAAACTAATTTTAAATTCCCATAATGCGAAATACAAATTCCACCACCAGACCATCTTAATTATCATAGTTCAAAGCAAATTCACAATGGGTCAATGGGGTAAATTTTTTATCAGAAACTGATACATTGTCAAGCAGCATGGAATCCACCAATAACTGATAAAGGTGAAAAAGTTCATGAGAATGATAATATATAACTCTGAAATATCATTTCATTGTTCATATAGTTCCACTTCATTTAAACTATGTTGGCTTCATATTTTCATTCACATTAACAGTAAACACCAAGTGAAAACGAGCAAGATTTAGACTGGCATGCGATGTCAGTTTGCTAATGTACCGATCAAAATCTGTACACATCTCTAAAAAATGCAACCTTTGGCAATATGAACAAGTAATAAACTAATAATACAATTTTAAAGATGTGAAACCAAACAAGTGATTCATCAAAATCAGCATCAACTAACAAGTAATTCAACTTGACACTTGAGTATTTGATAAAGAATTGGCTGAGCTAACATAAAATCTCCCAAGATAAAAACTTTTGCAGCACTTTTTAAGGAAACTTAGTATTTTTCACTTGCAAACATGCAATTAGTCTTCTTGACTAAACTCAATAATAGCATTCAACAAATGTGAACAAATAATGGTATCCAATTAAGCAAAACACCATACTCATAGTCAAATCCAAATCTAATCCACCTACAGTCAAAACACTAGCAACAACTTATCAAAATCAAATTACATCAACATTCAGTCATTCACACCCAAATTGATTGATCATCACACACAAAGGAAATCACAAGCAATCATAACGAGATAGAAGAAGACTTACATTTTCTGAGGCGAGCAGCAGGATACGCACACGCAGAGCATCGGCTCTTCTGCAGATGAAAGCTGCGTCTGCCGCATCTCACACACAGTGTGTGTGTTTTGTTTCTCCTCTTACCGAAACTCCCTGTTCCTTTACCCTAGATCAAATCAACAAAAAGACGATGAAATTAAACAACTTTCAAAAGTATTGATGTGAATGAATGTATGAGGAAGATTACCATCTCTGCAAATTGAAAAGAAACAAAACCCTAGTTTCAATAGGATGAAAAACGAAGGGTGAAAGTATATGATGCGATTAGGGATTTGATTTGAAGAAAAGGGATTGGGCCATGCTGGGCTAATTAGCCCAAAAGTTTTCTATATTCATTTTTTAAAACTACTACTCACATATTAAACTACATTAATTTCTAAGCTATCGTATACTATAGTTTAAACACTTATAAAGAGTATTTGATTTTTACCATTAAGCTAGCAACTTAAGTGGTAGTTTTTTTTATATATGTAATGGTATAAAACATTATAACATACTACCACTTCAAACTTTAAAAAAAACCACAAATTTATTTATTTATTAATTATATTTATTTGTATCAAACATTGTTTTCGATTACATGATCATAAAATCTAGAGAAAAAAAATCTTGCATCATTGAACGTACAAACCTAGCCAACTTTTGACTTTACATAGTTCTGAAACAGCAAAAGGTTGGTGAGATATTGTATGTCTAGAACAAAAGTTAGACAAATCATGAAAACAAAGGCGTTGAAACATTTCTTTGTAATTTTTCATGACTATAAAGGTAAAACTTACGTGGTGTCCATGGGTTTGATTACTTCCACACCTTCAGCCTTGTGGTAAAAGCCTTTAGTATACGTGTTGTTCTTTCTTTGAAGATCATACATAACTGGAAACTTTATCAGCTTAACGTGAATAATGCTTTCCTTCGCAGGGTGTTAACTTAGTTTTTTTATATGGAACAACCACCGGTCTTTGTTGATTCTCGGTTTCCCGACCACTTTTGTCATCTCAATAAGGTCATCTATGACCTAAAATATGCCCCGTGAGTTTGGTTTCAGCAACTCAATAACTTCCTTGTTCACAATGACTTCACCTAAGTCACTCTAACCCATCTCTATTCATCTTCTCACAAGGCTCTTATGTTATGTATCTTCTCATATATGTTGATAATATCATCTTAACTTGCAATCAAGCTCCTGGTACTTGAATCCTTCATTACTCGATTAAATCAAGAATTTGCTATTAAAGATCTCGATGGTCTCAACTACTTTCTTGGGTTAGAGATTACTCGCTCCCCCAATGGGTTGTTTCTTAGGCAATCAAAGTATGCCTTTGGCATCCTTCAATGCATGCTAACCTTCTCGATGCTAAACCAATTAACACCCCGTTAGCCACCAATGAAGTCTTCAGCTCTCATAGCGAACCTTACGCATATCTAACTCATTATTGGTCCCTTGTTGGAGCTCTACAATACTTAACTATTATCCGACCTAACATTTCTTACGTAGTAAATCAAGTGAGCCAGTTTCTTCAATCCCCTACTATTATTCACTACCAACATCTTGAATAGATTCTTCGGTATGTTAAAGGCACATTGACTTTTGGTCTCACATTCACCAAACCACCTAATACATCTATCCTGGGATACTCTAGTGCCGATTGGGTTTGTTGTCTTAAGACATGTCGCCTGACCCGTGGTTACTCTATATTTCTTAGGGGAAACTTCATGTCCTGGTGTGTTAAGAAGCAACCTATTGTATCCCGCTCCAGTTATGAGTCTGAATATAGAGCCATGGTTAACACTACCGCATTTGCATTTGGGTTGCTCACTTATTATAGAAGTTGTATGCCTTGCCACTTGATCGCCCTACCTTGCTCTATTATAATCGGAGTGCTCTCTTTCTCACTTGGTATCCCGTCTCTAACCAAAAGGGCTAAATATATTGATTTGGACTATCACTTCATTCGAGAACTCATCACTTCTTGAAAACTTCACACCAAGTTCATTCCAACCAAACTACAAGTTGTTGACATATTTACAAAAAACCTCCCTTGGCATCAATTCAAAATTTTTAGATCTAAACTTCATCACGTTCCACCGACAGCTTGCCTGTGATGGGTGTTAGAGTTAAAATCTATTTATTCTTGAATTTATTTTAGTTCTTTCATTTTTCTTGTATTTATGCCTTTCTTCTAAGTTTTCTTTATTTTCTCTTATTTGTTTGAGCCTATTGTTTCACTTTACTTATTGAGAAATACAAGCGTAGTCCATATACCAATATGTTAATTTGTGTCCAAACCGTCTCAATTTGCCTCCAAGCTCCTCCTGAAGCAAATCTAGCTAAAGCCTTTCAAGCCTAATGTAATGTTTCTCCCTCGGGCCTCGACTAATTTGTTCACCTAGAGCCATTGATCATATGACTGCCTCCCCAGATAGTGTTGCCAAAGCCACCCCGTATATGGGTCAAGCTAATGTCACCCTCGAGCCTTGACTGATTTGTTGATTCTAGAGCCAATGATCATATGACTGCCTCCCTAGATGGTGTTGCCAAAGCCACCCCATATATAGGTGAAGCTAATGTCACCTTTGGAAATGTTAATAAACTTCAAGTTACCCATATTGTTTACACTATGGTTTCGCCTTATATTAAGTTGAATGATGTGTTGGTTGTTTGTAATCTTATGGAAATTTACTATCTACTAGTAAACTAATGGATGGTAACCATTTGGATGTGTTATTTTTAACAACCACACTTTTATATTCAAGACCACACGACGATACAAATTCTAGCACAAGGAAGATGTGAGAATGTTTTGTATGTTTTGAATTCTAGACCTTAAGCCCTTGTTGCTGCCTTAGAGTTGAATGCCTCTTTTGAGTTTTGGCATTGCGGTTAGGTCACGTGTCTTCCAACACTTTTTTGCGTTTAAATAAGGAGGGGTGCTTAGGTGTTACCTCTATTTTACCTAACCAGTCTTATGTCATGTGTATAAAATGTCTAAAGAGCACCACTTATATTTTGATGTAAATAACAATGAGATTAAAACCCCTGGGATTTGGTGCCCTATGATTTATGGGCACTGTCACCGGTGACCTCCAATGATTGTTACCGGTATTATGCACTTTTCGTGGATGATCATTCACCGTTTAGTTGGTTATACCCATTAAGAGCAAAATTTGAATTTCATGTTGTTTTATCTATCTTTATGAAATTTGTTCAAACACAATTTTCCAAAAAAGTTATGTTGTTTTCAAGTGATGTTGGTTCAGAATTTGTAGATCATCATGTTCATAACGCATTCTTAAGGAAAGTGGCACATTCCATCGCTTGTCATCCTTGCACACTCCTCAACAGAATAGTAGGTTGAAAGAAATGCATAAATACAAAAAAATAAAAATAAAAAAAAATGACTAAAAACAAATTTAAACTCTAACAACACTAACGTACAAGTATATCGGACATATACACAATTTTTTATGAACTTGTAAAACATATGTTAGCTTTTGAAACAACCGTAAAAGTTTTTTTTTTTTTTTAACAACAGTCTCACTAGGCCCAACAACGGTTCCATATTTTAACAAATTAACCAACTATAATCTATAATAGGATGTATTCGAATATTAATACTTTATAAAAGTAATCACAATCAGCAAGTGTACGAACTAGTGAAATTAGAATATCACCTAATACTAATGTGTCCTATACTCGTGAATTTTCTTATAATTTTATTCTCTAGTGAAATTAGAAATATACGAACTAGTGAATTAATAGATTACTCCATTACCTAGGACAAACAAAAATAAAAGGAAAACAAGTTTACGAGTACAGTATGCGTAAACAGATATACATATGTTTTAGTAATATCACCTAATACTAATGTGTCCTATATATACTCGTGAATTTTCTTTTCTTGAAAACTAATCACATGTTCGGTCCCATGTGAAAATTACGATCTCATTACTTGTCCTGAATGTTTTGGGTCAGTTAAAATTGGGTTTGTTTGGCATCCGTAAAGTGTATTGTCGTGTTAGGCGAATTATGTCACTAACAACACGCCTGCATGTCTTGCCATTATCAGGCATGCATGTAAAGCGTCGTTACTTATTAGCCCCTGAGTTTGTGGAGCATGCATTTATGTGGGTCATATATTATATCCTGATTTCTTGAAATATGTTTGTTCATATAAGTCATCAGCTTTTAATAACTTTAGTTCCCTAATATAGTTATAAAAAAAGTATGTTATGTATAAGGTTAGTGGGGGTGGGTGGTTGAGTCCAATGGTAAATTCATTTGGAGTTTCAGCGGTGAAATTTCTCTTAAAGTCAAGACAGGGCCGTCCCGAAGAATTCTTGAAAACTTTTAGGCCATGGGCGAGGAAAATAATTGTTATAACAATAACAAAACAAAAATATTATAGCAACATAATCTAGCTTACTTATTTAAGTGAATCATGAGATTTTTCTAACGTATTTTGTAGCAAAGCTTGCGACCAAGTCTTTATAGTCCATAAGTAATGTTCGATCGGCCTTTAACCACGCCCACCATAAATCACAAATTTTCTTATTTAGGTTTTAAAGTGAGGTTAAAATTTAGACTTTTAGTGATAGGTAAATGATAGTAGGCTCATATAATTATAATGTTAATGACATGTAATATTTAATAAGGCAAACATAATTAAATGGTAATGAGTTTGTTAATGACCTAATGAGTTTAAGTATTTAATTAAGTATATATATATATATTCTTTTTAAATATGTATATTTCCAAGACCCGTTGAATATAATATATTTTTAAGTTATTTACTTTTAAATCTTTTTATAACTTTCTATGTTTTAGGAAATACTGAAAACATTGTTACTATACGTCAAACTTATTTTTTCTTATGTTTAATTATGAGTTTATTTCAAAACCGACGTATGTTAACGCTCACTAGATACATATTACACACGTCTAAATCATTTTTTATAAAAAAACGTAATAACTTTTTACCAACGGCATATTTTGCTCCAATCGTTCATGTATTGATACTGTTTTGTGCATATACATGATTCCCACAACACCATGCGTGGAGTTTTAATAGTATTTATTTGAAGTATACCATGGAATTGTAAATAAAGCAAAAATTCTAGATGAATTAAAAATTATCTGACTAGAGAATGATTCTTTACGATAAACATAAATATTAAAGAACTCATGAAGACCAATTTAAATCATTTATTTATCATTAAAAGTTAAGTAAAAGTATATGAGTGTATAACATTAAACTAATAGCGTGCCCGCGCAATGCGACGGGTGCGACACTTTTAATTGTAATGCTCGTGTTTAGTAAAGATCGTATGTGCGATGCGGCAACAACAATTTACAATGTGGTACTCGCTTTATGTTCGTTTATCAATCATCTCGTAATATATTATATTTGTTTACGGGCTATAAAAATAGTAATTTAATTAAATTTTATTGTCACCTATTCAATGGATAATGAACAATAAATTTTGTTCATATATACATGAAAGTAACATCATACCATAAGTTTCATATCAAATTTTTATTTTTTTTATTTTCGATAACTAACCCTATAAAAAAAACAAAAGACTGTAAGCCAACTAACACCGCCCTTTCTTTCGAAAGAATTAAATAAAGGTATTAAAAAATTCCGTCACAAACAATCAAACAATTTCTGTACATATTCGATCAAATTCACTTTTACTTGACACATCAAAAACAAAAGAATCCATTGTACTACATCCTTTGAACTTAGTTCTTTTGTTTTATCAAAAATAGACTTTAAATGGTTTTCAACCTATTTTTATTGTTCATATATTCAAGAATAAAAGTTGTACATGGCTTTAGCATCACAAAACAAATCGTAATACTTGGAGGGATGAAGAGAAAAACACTACACATAACACAGAGTTTAATACAAGACCAAAAATAGATCTTGTGTAATACATCACAGCTATAATTGATTAATACAGAGTGTAAAAGCCAATTATGACACAAAAAGCTGACAAAATTTATAAATAAAATAGAATTACCCAGATCTATTTTGGTCTTGTATGGGACAAAACACACCTAAATCTCAGTTCTCACATGCCTTGAATTGTTCTAGCTAGCAAATTAGAATTAATAATATTGTTAAATCTCATCAATTAGAGATTATTTTAGATTAAACAAATAAACATGTTGGGTGCTGCCATAGCATAATGGATACCTAATGAAGTTGATATGTTTAAAATATTTAAATCTATTAAACCTTAATATTAAAGTAAATGAAAACATGTTAAATGGATTAGGTAATTGAAAGTCATCCAAGTTATTCCTCTAGTATTTTCATTTAAAATTCTTTTGTAATCACATTCAATAACTAATATGTTACAAAAAGTAAAAATAAATGTCATTTTGAAATAAAATAAAGTGGCATAAAAACAAAATGTCCCTTAATGAATACAAACTAATAATCTAATTCTGATCTATATTATCTTATCTGAACAAAACTCCTCAAGCTACAACAATGATTTTGAAAACTCACATCCAAACAGCCCCTTAATTACAAAAACTCATCTTAAGGTGTCATTTTAGTTACATCCAAAGTACTTGTTTTCAACCATTAAGTCCTTAACATCTACACAAAACCAATGTGATGTTATATGACAAAAATATAGGGCTAGAAGTCAATGACAATAGAAATTTTAAATGAAATTACCGGTGCCCAAAACCGGAAGTAACGTCAAATGAGATAAAACTTGAGCCGCATGAAATTTAATACATGTTACGGTAAAATGGACTTTTAAAGGATTGAAATTTTCCTATAAAGTTTAGAAAACATTAACTACACAGTTTTAAATGATACATATAAAAGTGCATTAAGTAAGATCGTGAAATCAAATACTATGACCTCTCACCCCATATCCAATAATAAAAACCTCCATAGGTAATAATTGTTTTTAGATTCTAGCAAATTTCAAAAAGAGATAACCGCTCAGGGACAATATAAATCTAAAAAAAAGCTAAATAGAATATAATAATATTTTGTTATTTACAGACTCACCTAATGGCAAATGAATTGTAATATATACGTGTGTGTGCAAATAATTTTTGTAATAATGTATATTTGAGTAAAATGATTTAGAAGGTTATGTGCACTAAAGAGACACTTTGGGTGACTTTCAATATGTTTTCTATTAACTTGTTTTAAAATTTCACCCCCGGTAAAGGTTAAACATAACTAGAATGACCCATTTGGTAATTCACAAGTAAAAGGGTTGATATTAGATTATTACCCTCTCTATTGTAAAGTAAAAATAATGTATCGTAGATCAAGAGACTTTTAATGAATAACCTAAAGTTGAAACAGATTTTAAAGTTTCAGTAGTCAAATCAAAAAGAAAAACCAGATAGGCCATGTTCATACACCCGTAAGAAATGTGATTTATGATGATACATTCAACCTTGACGTTCGAGATTTTTATAAAATAATAGTTCTTACTTCTTACCTAAAGGCCTAAAAACCTCCCAATATATGCAAATAAATGCAAGAAACTCTTGCTTCTCAAGATTATAAATGCTTTAACCGCATTCATATTTCCCTGGTTTAATGTTCCCTCACATTCTTGTAGTACTGAAGATGCAATGATATTTCTTGATGAATGAAGGAGAAATCACCCGGTCCTTATAAAGGGCAACAGTTTTTACTATGACCGTTATCTTCCGTCCCAGAAAAGAGTCATGTATAATAATACCTTTTTAAATAACTGTACAGTTCATTTATTGAAAGCAACGTCAACAGATTGAGTACAATGCAATGATGCATGCTAATTGCTTTGTCTATAAACTATAACTGAACAAATGAACAAGACCCGCCAAAACAATCACTACTTAGGTATGTGTTTTATTTATATATCAGCCATGTTAATTTACTAAACTGACTAATGCCATCAACAAAATGTGTATGGCCACATTTAAGAATCCATCAACATTCAGTGAAGATACATAAAAAAAAATAGTACCGTAGAGATACATATTTATATCCGTGTCGTCTTCCTCACACCAGGATCTGTCTGTCTTGGTTCCAGATCCAGCACCACCTTCCTTATTAAGCTCTGGACATTCAAACTTGTAGTGCCCTTGTTCATTGCAGTCAAAGCAAGTTATCACTCTTTTCCTGTAGCAAGCCTCAGAAGTATGTCCTGAAGTCTTGCAGTAGTTGCAGAATAGAGAGGATCTACATCTTCCTGTGTGTCTCTTCCCACACGTTTTGCGCCTGAGGAGAGAGTATGAATCTTCTTTCTTTCCGGGCCCTTTATCAAATTTCTTTGTCTCTATATTTGGTTTATGGGCTACCTCTTTTTCTTATTCTCTTCTTAGGTTCTAACCATTCCATCTGTCAAAAGCCCAGCTAACTCTACCATAGACTCTATTGTCTGTGGCATGACCACCTTCACCATATCACGAATTTCATTGACCAGTCCCCAAATATAGCGACTTATCATGTTGCATTCGGGTGTCACAAGATGTGGCACCAGTCGGGCATATGCAAAGAATTTGGTATTATACCCCTTGTTATCTGAACCAACCATTCGAAGATTCAGAAATTCATTGTTGATTTTCTCCTTTTCTTTCATTGGGCAGAACTTTCGAGTTACCAATGCACAAAATTCATCCCAAGTCATTGCATAAGTCTTATCTCGTCCCATCAACTGAATAACAAAGTTCCACCATTCCAATGCCTCATCCTTGAAAGAATGTGAGGCGAACAGAACCATATCCTCATTAGCATACTTGCTAATGGCTAAGACTGCTTTGATCTTTTCCAGCCATCGGATGGCTGCAACTGCTCCTTCGTTGCCTGAAAACTCAGTAGGTTTACACGCTTAAAATGTTCGATATGAACATCCATCCTGTTTCTTCATTTTCTTAGGCGTTTCATCTTCGAAATTTTCACCACTCGAGCTATGACGATAATCATCTTTCTTTCTAGATCTTGAAACTTCTTTAGTTTGGCTGGGAGGTTCTTTCTCTTTCAATGATGAGATTATGGTAGGAATCGCATCTTTAATTCCCTCATGTAACAGCCCAGCGTAACCGCATCGTGATATTGTCCGCTTTGGCCGGGACGTACCACCGTCGCCGCACGGTTTTCTCAAAACGCGTCACAATGGGGAAGGTATCAATCCCCTTATAAGGAAGCCTTCGTTCACCTTCCCAACCGATGTGGGATATATCCATCGACTCCACCCCCCTCAGGGAGCCCAGCGTCCTCGCTGGCACACCGACCCGGCCTTGGCTCTGATACCATCTTGTAACAGCCCAGCGTAACCGCATCGTGATATTTTCCGCTTTGTCCAGGACGTACCACCGTCGCCGCACGGTTTTCTCAAAACGCGTCACAATGGGGAAGGTATCAAGCCCCTTATAAGGAAGCCTTCGTTCACCTTCCCAACCGATGTGGGATATATCCATCGACTCCACCCCCTCAGGGAGCCTAGCGTCCTCGCTGGCACACCAACCCGATGGATATATCCCACATCGGTTGGGAAGGTGAACGAAGTCTTCCTTATAAGGGATTGATACCTTCCCCATTGTGATGCGTTTTGAGGAAAACCGTGCGGCGACGGTGGTACGTCCCGGCC
The DNA here is from genome assembly GCA_025506505.1 of Flaveria sonorensis. Classification (NCBI taxonomy): domain Eukaryota; kingdom Viridiplantae; phylum Streptophyta; class Magnoliopsida; order Asterales; family Asteraceae; genus Flaveria; species Flaveria sonorensis. Next base: position 1,820,213 of record CM046423.1, read on the forward strand.
AAAGCGGACAATATCACGATGCGGTTACGCTGGGCTGTTACAAGTTGGTATCAGAGCCAGGGCCGGGTCGATGTGCGAGCGAGGACGCTGGGCTCCCTGAGGGGGGTGGAGTCGATGGATATATCCCACATCGGTGGGAAGGTGAACGAAGGCTTCCTTATAAGGGGCTTGATACCTTCCCCATTGTGACGTGTTTTGAGAAAACCGTGCGGCAACGGTGGTACATCCGGCCAAAGCGGACAATATCACGATGCGGTTACGCTGGGCTGTTACAAGTTGGTATCAGAGCCAGGGCCGGGTCGGTGTGCCAGCGAGGACGCTGGGCTCCCTGAGGGGGGTGGAGTCGATGGATATATCCCACATCGGTTGGGAAGGTGAACGAAGGCTTCCTTATAAGGGGCTTGATACCTTCCTCATTGTGACGCGTTTTGAGAAAACCGTGCGGCGACGGTGGTACTTCCCGGCCAAAGCGGACAATATCACGATGCGGTTACGCTGGGCTGTTACACCTCAGCAATCATCCTTTGTATTTCGGCTTTCTAGGCCACACGATCTTCATCTTCGTTAATTATCTTACGATTCTCTCTAGTATACGCCGCGGGTGTACTTTCATTGTTCTTTGACATTCTACAATAAGAATAAGAGGGAGTATCTTAATACTAAGATTCGAAATTTTCGTCAATAGTATTATTGGATACTTCGATAGGTATCTCCATCGTTTACGAGAAATAAGGTTAGTTTATTATGTCAGTATAACAAGGCATCTAGCTACTTTTTCTTAGTAGGTAATATTTCTAATATTGGTTAAAGCCTAGATACTAAGGCAATTATCTAATTCGCTAAACCCGTGGCTCTGATACCAACCTGTCACACCCGGTTTCAGGGAACCCTAGGAGTGCGACCGATTGTACGCGTTATTATTCACTTTTTATTTGCTTGTCTTGAAAGACGTTTACGCAGCGGAAAATCATTTCACAATTTATTGATGATTTATAAAAACAAACTTTCATATATTCGTGGGGATTAAATACCTAAAATTTTACATAACATGTTCAACGTATGTTTACAAATTTTTCGGCTCTTGACAGATATTCAAAACTTGCCACAAGGTCTATGCCTAGGAAATTTAGTCCTTCAGGCACTATTCTTGCTACTATATTCATCACAGGATTTCCATGCCTAGGATTCATAGTCCATCCGACACTAACACCTGACTAAACATATTTAATCATGTTTACCTGAAAATGTTTGAAAATAATACATCAGCGAAAAGCTGGTGAATACATTTAATCTGACACAAAAATATTTCGGCATGAATAACGATAAAAAATTAATCATAAATTAATGGTAAACCACACATTTAGCAGTCTATTTCAGCTGGAAGTCCCCCCTCCATATATACTGGTATTGGTGCTCAGGCAGTCTTACTACGGGACTCTGCAGATCTGCACTGAGTCTGAACTAGCCCTGGTATCGGATTTTCACCCATTCTCAGGATATAATTTGATCAAACATACATATACTTCTGGTTTAAATGTTTTAGCAGAATACCCTCTAGCATTAACATGGTTACGTACTAATGCCATTTTCGCAAAATAAAATCATTTGAATGTTTGAAAGTATTAAACGTATTCACCTGGTAAATTGAACAGAGCCTCTAAACTTGATAAGCTTTTGTTTCTGAACCTCGAAGTAACTTAAGGATTAAGTCACGAGCCTCTAACACCTTGATTAAATCAGAACTTCTATACTTGTTGTCTAGAGCATATACACCGGTTTCCTAATCTCGGGTTATCTTTATGGTGTTTAAAAGGTGGTAGAGAGTTTCGTGTGTGAAAGTAGGGAAGATGATCAAAAGGTTATGAAATGAAATGAAGCAAGAGACATCTATTTATACATGGATATTCTTAATCGTTAAGTATTCTTACTTATTAAGTTATATCCAACTCAACTATTGAGTTTAAAACTTAGCAACTAAGTTTTATATTTTATTCAAAACTTAGCCATTAAATTTTATATTTTATCCAAGTCTTAGCTATTAAGCTTTATCCAAAACTTAGCCGTTAAGTTTCATCCTAATTTAATCTAAAACTTAGACATTAAGTTTTATCCAATACTTAATTGTTAAGTTTTATCCGTAGCTTAATTATTAAGTCGTATCTCAAAGCTTAGGCATTAAGTTTTATCTAAAACTTAGTTATGAAATCACTTTTAAAATATAACCATGATTATTTAATCGACAAAAATAATATAAAAATTTCACAGATGTTACAATTTATGTGTATTATTTTAGAAGTATTCATAAAATAATAGTCTCTTATTTTTTGGTTAAGTATCCTCTCTTAATGTTAAGCTAAAGTTATAGTGATTACTAAATATATCACTTTGAAGTTTGAACAACCAAATTTACCTATACATGAAAAACACATTCTAGTCTGATGAACAGTTAATCTGCAACTGTTTTTGCAGTATGTACTACTTATTTATGCAAATGCATATTTTAAAGCAATAAGTGCAACCTGTTTCTTTGTCTTCATAGCTTAATATGTCTCACACACAGTTTCACTCACTTTCACTGCCTTAGGCTTCTCTTTCCAGAAATCGCCTTTTGTCACGAACATAGACGTGTTTTCGCCGCTGGGATATGCGGCGTCGTTGTGTTGCTTCCCATTTCTGGCTGGGATGTTGGCGGCCGACGTGTCGCCTCGCCTTACCGGCGAGGGTGTGCCCCCTGTTGCATCGAGCCTCTACTTTCCGGTGATGTTCGATTTCAGATGTGTTTATGGTTCAGTCAGTGGCGGCATCGACTCTTGTTTTCGGCCAACGTCGTCTCTCTGGTTTGTCTATTTGGGGCTGAATCACTATCTGCATGGCGGCCGGATCTTGTTGTGTAGTCATCATAAGCCGCCGGTGACCATTACCGGCCGCCTTTGGTGGCTTCTGTGTACATATCGCGATCGGGTATCGGTTTTGTGTCTCCTATTTCGATTATCTACACAGGGGAGTTTTATTGGGGGTTTTCTCCTGTGCTGGTAGGCTCTTGCTCATATGAGAGTTCTATGTTGGGTTTAGTCAGTTCATGTGATTATTGTAACTGGGTTTCTGTTTGTGAAAGCGTAGATGGTGTTTTTGGATTTTGTAACTTTGATTTCAAACTGACCACTTTTTTTTAGTTGTTTTTGTTGCTTCATTTGGTGATCTATTCTTACCTTTGAATCCTGGGTTCTTTTACTGATAAATCTTCAAGATTTGGTTGTTGTCGATGATGATGAGTCTGGCCTCATAAGAGAAGCTATGCACCCTGTTGATTTGCAGCTTTTGGTGCCCATTCTCATCTTTGGATATTGGGTTATGTTATAATTTAAATCTTCAGGTTTGGTTGTTGTCGATGATGATGAGCCTGGGCTCATCTAAGAACGTATGCAGGTTGTCAATTCAAAATTTCTTAAGCATTTCCGGTCCGGATAGTGCTTGGTAGTTTGGTTGGTTATGGACTCCGAGATTTGTATTCACAGTTCATTTCAGATCATTTGGGCATGTTAATATTGGGAGTTGAGAGGCGACGGTGAAGGAATAAAAAGGGTTATGTTCGTTGTAATGGCGACGTGAATGTATTATTTGCAACCGTAACGAACTAAAGCTGCCGAGCCTTTCAGAATCATATGTTTGAATATGTTAATAACAAAATGAAATGAACCGTGGACTGCCACTGTTAACCCAACATAGTACCACTCCTCAATGCACCTACATATCTTAGGGTTTGTACCTTTATACCCTTTGTTCCACCTTGGTACTCTTGACTTTTCAATATAAGAGACCTGTGGATTCAACTGTAATGCTTTGCATGTTGATGTTTTGCATGTTGATGCTTAAAGCATGTATTTTTTATTAGATTCATAGGCAATGCCGATATAATAAACGACTTTTGATGTTCTGGTGCTGCAAACATATTGTTTGCGGCCACAACGAACGATCGATTCCGAGCCTTATTTTTAGGAAAAAAAAATGTCAGTTTGTTCGTGCCCAAAAAAACATGTCATTATCTTGGGTTTGAGTATACAACGTTCTCGTAAACCTGTATCGCTATTGGTAGAACTAGACTTGGGCATAATAACCGGGTTCGGACCGACCCGGTGGACCCGACCCGGAACCGGGTACGGGTACGACCCGGAACCGGCATACGGTACGGACCCGAAAAAAACCCCGGGTTGGAACCGGGGGTGCTGACCGAAAAAACCCGTAGGGTTGGAACCGGCCCCGATTTTCTAGAATTCTTAGAACCCGACCCGGTTCGACCGTTTTTTTTTTTTTTAAAAAGTGGCCGTTTTTTTAACGGAGTATTTCTGGCATACGATGAAGAATTAGCATTGATCAAGCATCTCGTAGTAGATAAAAATTAGACGATATTGTTATTTTTAAGTGTTTTAATATTATATGTCTTTCTGTTTTTAAATTTCTTTGTCATTCACAATGTTTATATATAAAAAGTATTTAATATGTATATTATAAGTGTAATATTTTCTGCTCAAGATTTGTATATATTTATATATAAGTTGTTTAAATTTTGTCATTCAAGTGAACCCGGTTAGGAAAAGAAAAATAAAAAGAAAAAAAAGGAAAGAAATATAAGAAAAAAAAAAATACGACCCGGTGTTCGACCACACACAAGAAAAAAAAAAAAGAAAAAAAAAAAAAGGCAAAAACCCGGTTGAACCCGGGTTTCATACCCGAACCGAACCCGACCCGACCCTACCCGAGTATACCGGGTAGGGTTTGTATCTCGCTGAACCCGACCCGGGTTCGTACCCGGGTTCACCAATACCCGGGTACAAAAAAACCCGGTTGGGCCCAAACCCGGTTGTACCCGGGCCCGGGTCCGGCCCAAACCCGTTTTGTACACTCTAGGTAGAACCCGCCGCGAAGCGGGATGGTAAAGCACTAGTTATACTAAAAAGCAATGTTTTAAAGTATTTGTGTATAAGTGTATATATATGGTTATGTTTATCACACATCATTAAATTATTAAGAGAACAAAATAGTAACATAAATCATTTCAATCTTTAATCAATGATTCATAATTTTAATTTTGCACGTCTTACATACAAATACAAAGACTATTATTTTTTTGTGTATAAAACCTATCAAGTTAACTTTTTCCATACGTTTTTTAAATTAAACTGCTTATCTACACATATGTAAGTTATGTGCAAGGCGACTCAACTGTTTGGGGAGCCCGAAGCGAAGTGTAAATCTGGGGGCCTCCAACGGTATTGTTATAAACCCTCATCATTTATTCAAGCTTAGAAACAACAACAATAAACTAGAAAGTTTATAGTTTGCGAGTAAACTATTGGTGTCTAGTATAATTTTTTTTTTTTTTTTTTCGTTTTTGAGGCACTTAGTTTGATTTTTAGTTTTGATTTGACATGCCAGCAACACAAAAACTAATAACTAAAAGTAAAACTATAATCCTAGTAAAAGCTAATGCCTAAATTTATCAACTATAATCAAAGTATCCAATACATCCAAGCATGCAGTAATTTGTATTAACCTTAGTCCCATTAACCAATAATCCAAGATTGTATAGTAATTATAAAACAACATATATTTTAACTCAAAATTGACTCATTCATAATTTCATATTGTATATGTAATTCAAATCTATGATTGAATGGTACTCAAACACCAGATTTACTAATCACTATACAGCATATTGTAACTCAAATAACTTATTCAATGGTTACCTAGCAACAATAGTCAACAGGTTGTAATTCAAACCAAATGCGTAAATCACTAAAAACAACTAAATACCCAATTCAACCAATTGTAAATAAATAATTCATGGTAATCTCTTTAGCTAAACACCCAAGTCGCTAAACAACATAAAGCATAATGTAAACTAAATCATGAATAGTCCTAAACAAGAGTTGGAAAATTGTAATTCAAAACTCAAATCAATCAAAAATTAAGATTGAAATTTCTCACAACTTGTAACTCAAATCATGAAATCAATACATACCTAAATAGTTGCTCACAAAATCCATTGCTGACTTCTGATGCTGATGAACAGGAGTTGAAACGACGGCGGAGCGACAATGACTCTGTAGTATTTCGACTTGGAAACCCATCGGCTGCCAACTTGTTGTAATTTGGTAAATGATGAATCGATTTTGGAGGCGCATTTCGGTAATGGATTAGTGGAATCATCGCTGTACTTGGAATTGGAATTACATCCGTCGATTTAGCTTCACGATTGGATCGATTTTGGACTTTTGGAGGTGCTTTCTTCTTGGGTTTCTCCTCTGAACTCTATAAAAACATATAAACCAAAATAATTTAGGGGCCTTAAAAATTGGGGCCCCAAGCGATCCGCTTCACTTTAATTACATTTGGGCAGGGTTATGTGTATGTTATTACCTATATATGATTACACATGTGTAGGTTTATATATTAAATAGAATTTGTTTATATATATCTATATATATATATATATATATATATACATATACATATATGTTTCTAATCGCAAGAAAGACGATATAAACATATCAATTTTATCATTCTGTGTCAAAAAATCTTAAAATTAAAAAAAAAACGTTCATCTTGTTACGTGTGTTCTACTAATATTTAGCATTCTGTATACAACACTTATATATGTATGTATTGCATGTTATATATATAACATGTATTATTATTGAATATACTATCTGTTAATAATTATAAACTGTATTGTATTTATCGTTAATGCACTATATTAAAATTACATGAAATAATTAAAAACTATACTGCAATAATTGGTAGATACATGTATTTATAGGTAAATACATCATAATTTAATCCTTAATGTATTCAATAGAGAATCCATGTATTCACACGTGATTAGAGCAATCCATTCATATTTTCTGATCTAATAAAATAGTAACTAAAAGGGACATGTGACCACATCACATCCCACCTCACCAAAATGTTTTCCCTTTATCTTTTATTAAATAAAAATATTAATTACTAATAATATTATTGAAATCTTTTTAGATTAAAAATAATTTTTAAAATTTAAAAAATATATTTGTATTAATATTATTCTAAGAAACAAATTTTTATAAAATAAGAAAATTTCCAAAATACCCAAAATTTTATAAACCAAAAATAATATATTGAGAGTTATAATAAGAAATTTTCTAAAAATGACATTCTTTTGAAATGGTTTATTTTAAAACAAATTATATTTTTTGGAAAAGAAAATAAAAATAAAAAAAACACGATTAAAAACGTGATATTATTGTTTATTACTTATAGTTTACTCATATGTAAATATAATCATTTTATATTAAAATATATTTTTATAATTAATAAAATTTTATTTTGTTTAATTTTATTTATTTAACCCGTGTAATACACCGGTTTATTAAATATAGTTCCTATATATTTAGTCGTTGTCTTTTAAAATATCCGCATATGTGTCAATTGTAATTTTTCGTACGTTGTCAAATAATTGAAAATCATGAAACTAAAATTATTAATTAAGTCATGTCAAATCTTTCACATCTAAATTCATTTCTATAAAGTTAAAATCATTAATTACTTTTAAAAGGAAAATTCGCAAAGTAAATCTTATCATTGTTGTTAAATCACACAATCACTTTGATTAACCAAAACAATTAACATGGGATGTCTGATTATGGTGGGGGCTTTGCCATATATTCGATTTAAGTCTCAACAAGTTGCCTCAAAAGGGAGGGAACATTTTCTTGTTCATCAACTTTCTTTGAATAGTCACGGAAAATGCATAAATCTTTTGTAAATTTGTAAATAAAATTATTATGTATGACATTAATATATATTGTATAACATTTTTATCAAATGAATATATTCAACAGTCTTATAGTTGGTTTTATAATCCAAAAAATTAGAGAATGACGTAAACAATTTGGTCGGATTGATTGAATAACTACTCACAATAACTATGCACTAGAATAAGTTCTCCTGATGACGTAAGTTAAAATAGTCGGGTCACATTTAACTGTTTCTTTTTTGGCAAATTGGATGTAAATCAAAATTGTGGTATACGTTGATAATATAATTCAAACATTCACTTTCATCGCTGAGGACAATCTTGTTGCTACATCATTGTTGTTGATCTGATTTTGTTTATTTTCCCAATTCTCGAACATTCACTTTAATTGCTTAAATACAAATCACGTAGAAGATGTAAACAAAATGAAGGTCGTTGACGTGGTTACCCCCAAACCCACCACCATGACAATTGGTAGGGTTTTTTTTTATATCTTTTTAAGTTTGATTGAATATATAATATTACTTTATATCTTTAAAATCAATCGTAATGAATAGTACCAACATTATTATATTCAAGTTACCCCACCGATCAAACACCACCGCCACCTGATTTTGAATAATTATATTATTTTTGTTATCTTTTATTAATTAACTAATGTTATACTATGTAACTAAGTAATTTTCTAAGTGCTTTAATAATTTAATTAACTAATATATCTAACAATGTAACATTTGAATGCTGTTTTAAACATATGTTTTGTTCAAGTGATTTTGTATAGTTCTGAAATGCTTTATTTGAATAGGTTACTATTTTCAGAAAAAAAGTTTTTTATTTTTGTAATATATACTATTTTAAATATATTTTTTTTTTGTCTAATAAACTTTCTCTGAAGCATGTATGTGGGTAAACTCACCAGTTATACTAGTGGAAATGCCCGCGCATTGCGGCGTTACGGTTGTTCCGTGATTTTTTGGGAATTTGATTTAGTCTGTATCGGCTCGGTGCTTATGACGTAAATTAGAAAATCAAAATATAATTACTGAAAAAATTGAATGAAAGAAAACAATTACGTATATTACAAAAGTCTTTAAGACAACTATATTATCCCAACAAGATTAGTGAAAGCATAGGTGGTATTTATGGTCGGAAATCACTTATTACCTAGATTTCAGGGGTGGTTTCGTTTTATGAATGTAAGTTAGAGTTTTATGATCATCGGATACAGCTTTCGGTAGTGATTTGCATAGACCAGAGAAAGTTAATGGAAAAATTGTCCCCATAAATTACGATATTGATTGTTATTGAGCTGTTAATAACCGGCAAGGAAAATGAGAAGAGGGATCAGTGCTCAATCGCAATCAATGGCATTGAAAGTAAATGATGGTTTTGTTTGGCCACATGTACATGCTTTAGCATTTGTATTATAAGCATCATATGTTATACTTTATTGTAAGGGCATAAATAGAATAAAATAGTTAATTTTTAAAATTTAAACATGACTTTTCATATGGGTGTCTTAATCCAAATGTAAAATTATTATTTATCCTCTTTTCATTTTTATTATAAAAGATATAGATAAATATTAAAATTATTAAACTCCCAATATGCCCTAGAAAAATATTAGGATTATAGTTATTATAAATATAAAGATATATATAAGTTATATACTTAAATATTTACAAATAATACTTAATTTAAATAGTATTTAGTTATAAAAATATAATTAGTAAATATAAATTTAAATGCCAATTTATATTTTTATAAATAAAATAAAATTTAATGAAGTGAATTAAATAATATAATATTATTAAATAAGATATTAATAATGGTATTAAATAATACAATAATTAGAAGAAGATAATTGAATGGGGGCAAAAGTGGAACTATTTTATAAACACTTGTACTTTATGCTTAAAATGTTGTATTAGTGTCTTACACTTTGAATGAAATTATCATTTTATCCTAATATGTATTATATATGTAGTAAAATATAGATATAGATATAGATATAGATATAATAATGTTTAAGGTGATGCACCATCTTTGTACGAGTGTGCATGTAACACCCCAAAACCCAGGGTCTCAAAGCTGATAAATCATTGCATACATAACTTTCAAACTGGACTGTTCATTTGAATAACATAAGACAAAAATCTCTTACACTAGTCTTAAATAAACCTAAAGCGATTTATAACATATACAACTTGCCTTTGTACGGATGTCAGTCTTTTATTCAGGAAGGTACATTTTATCAACTTGTCAAGATGAAATCTGCTAGCAAAAATACCTACATCAGCCTGATGTGTATGCTAAAAGTTAAATATACGGAATAAATTTTAATTTTTTAACTGGTTAAGTGTTAAGCTTTTAAACAGCCATTACAATATTTTAGACTTAGGAGCAGGAACTATTAACTTCTTGAAAGGCAACAAATTTAACAAAATGTTAAAATGTACGAGGAACATAAACTTCTTTAAAGACAAGGTGTCAATCAAAACATAAAATTTTTTATCATTATTATTAGGCTACGAAATAGCATACACGTACCACATCATAAAACGTACATTCTGACTAACCATGGTCCAAGCCTAGCACCCATTTGCGGACACAAAGTCACAACACTAACATGATATACATTCATACATTTACACCTATGATCATCGGAATTAACCAGTGTTTAATAGTCACTTTAGTGTAGTGCCCCCTAACACCATTAAGTAGGACATTCAGCTCCATCTACCGGGCTTCGAGCCCGTCAGAAAGGAATTAAATGGTAGGTCTAAACCACATAAATACTAACAAAATAACTTTATGCTTTAAAAAACAAAATAAAGAAATCATTGTACACCAACTCAATCATGCATAATTATTGACTTGATTTTCATAACAATTTTATCTTTTTGTCTATATTGTAATTAAAATATCAAATAAAACTAAAATATAACAAAAATACCAATTAGAAACACATTCTATAATAATGTAGAAAGTTTTATAACTATATAAAATACTAAAAGTCTACTCTAAAGACTATGACAAATCCTACTTTTGTCTACTTTAACAAATAGAAATTCCAAAATCATAACCAAAACATGAACATAAGATATCTAAAGATCATCAAAACCCATAACCATGTATAAATCAAAGACTAGTTACATGTAAATTTGAATAATCCCTAAAGATACATACTTTAACATGTCAAAACTTTAGGCTAAACATTAACATAAGAGTTCCTTAGTTATCAGTTTTTATTAATTCATACAAAATAACAAACCAAAATGATGACAATAAGAATAAATTCTAGGAAAACACCATAAATTAGCTTTTCAATTTTGCAATTTAAAAGTAACCAGCTTTTTTACCTGTCACGGATTACGGTGGCACCGTACGTAATAAAGTATTAGCTACAATTGACTGGGTGTTATGGTTAAAAAGCTAGAATAGCTACTACCACTGCACCAACAATGGACTTTTCTTTTATCCTTCAATCAAATAGTATATATAAACTATTGATGACATAATGAATGCCCACCGACCTTACTTTTTAAGTAAGAGTATAATGAGCATGCATCACCTCAAAATAGATTAAAATAGAAGTTTAGAACTCATCTTAGCTTATTAAATTGCTTTTTGATTAGCACAATTCAAGATGGAGATGAACCCTTCAAAATTATAACCCTAGAATGTCACCCCACATCATTTTATGGTTACAATCCAACATTAGACAAAAGCTTAGGCTAGGAACATAACAAAAAAAACTAGAACATACCTTAATTCTTGAACTTCATAAAACAAATGGTTTGTTTTCTTCCTTGTTTTGGTGAAATGAATATGGCAAAAGGGAAAAGACTATGGGAGTGTTTGATAGTTTCTTAATGAAACCATTAATTCTTGATGGACCCATTAAAATGTTATATCTGAATTAGTAAGAGGTTGATGTGTTTGGTACTATTGATAAGTTTGAGGGCATAGACGTCTGTGTAACGTTTTTTGGCTAAGCTCCTTGGTACATAAAGGGTTTTGTCTTTTGTTTTAAAGTTAGTTGCTAATTTTAAGTCTTGAAATTTGGGAGTTTCTTGCTTAAAAGCGAAGAGATTAACGATTTTTTGTTTATATATCACAATGTTTGATATTGTATCCTTCATGCATGAGAATGTTATTAGACAATAGGGTTAATTATTTATGGTTATTAACTGTTGGATGTTTATAGTTTATGATAGTTTATAGGGGTAAAATAGTAATTTTATATAGTTATTAAAAAATCCAATCAAACAACATTTACAGGCTCAACACTTAATGGTTAAATTCTTTTACCTTTTAAAATCTAACCGATTTAAGGCTTACTGGTTTAGAGATTATCAAACAACCCTTATATTTCAATCAACATCAAGAGAAAATGAGAGAGTTTGCAACTCTCAATCACTTAACTCTCATTTATAAGGTTCTTACACATTATTCCCAACTACAGATTCATGTTTTGCATCTTTGTAGATTGACCCCAATATTTTAATAATTTACAATACATAAAATGTATTTGGGATGTTACACTGCATCAATAAATAAACACACTTCGGATTAGTGCATAACCACTCAAAAGGTTTATGAAATGGTTACGTTGTCACACACTCACACGCTCATTCCGTTCTACCTTTTTTTACCATAGGCTTAGCTTCCAATCGTCTAAATTGTTTATATATAACTTCTTTTTCCCGTGCATATATATAGAGGCTGGTTTATGTTTAAAGATGAATTTTCGTAAGAAGCGCGGATGGAGTTGAGGAATAATTACGTAACATATGCATAATGATCACTCAAATTATGAACATAAATGACGTGACCTATATACATAATTACCCAATCTTATGTATCTAATTATGCAATGTTTACGAAAAACAAATTCTAACCACTAATTAGTATTAAAGAAAAAGGAATTAAGAATCTTAATTTTAGACCATTTACCACTCTAATCATGTTTATTGTCAAAATGACATGGATCTAACTCAGATCTAAAGAAACAATACCAGAGAATCTTTTATTACATCAGAAGATCTCAAGAGAATACACGACACACAAATCATACACAAATCTCTCAACATCTAACCAAAGGTTATCATCATGATATCCTTCAACGATTAACTATGGATCTGGACAACAAAAACAGATTCAAGGTGAATCTGCTCAAGAACCAACTAGAAACCCTAATCGCTCACAGAGATGAGAGAAAAACAAGACTGATGTAAGTGTGTGTGTCGAATTATGTCAACACATAATATTTGTATCAGCAACAACCTTGACCCTGATGGGCCATCACCAACTTCACCGATGCAGCCCAGTCCAGCAGTAAAATCCAAGCCCACATGATCAATTTATAAGCCCAGGGTTATAATACCTAGGCCTACCTATAAAACAACACCAGCATAAAATATGTGTATTATCAATAATAAAACTGTAATGAAAAACTGTATAAACGTGTAATTTTAACACCCCCCCATAGTTTTGTTATTGAAACAAGTCCAACAATCCCAACCGTACACACACCCAGCATGAGATTTAATCAACAAACCTTTGGGTAAAACATCAGCTAACTGATCAACAAACTTAATACCCAACACACTTAATTAATCCTTTGGCAATGTAATCCCTTAAGAAAAACAAATCTCTCTCGAAATGTTGGTTCGATCATGAAAAACTAGGTTAGCTGCTATGGCAAGAGCAGCTGTATTATCCCACCACAAATTACTAGAACAGGAATACTACTTTAATATCCAGTTCATGCAACAAGTTTTTAGCCATACAAGCTCACAGTAGCAGCACACATAGCCCTAAACTCAGCTTCAGCCGATGATCTAGACACCGTAGACTGTTTCTTACTTTTCTAGGACACAAGTGAATTACCAAGAAAAACACAAAAACCAGTTACTAATTTTCGAGAGTGTAAACCCTTAGCCCAATCTGAATCAGCAAATGCCAATAAGTTAAAAGACTCAGACTTACTAAACACCACACCTCTACCTGGAGCCTTTTAAGGTACCTCAACAAATGAAATGCAACCTTTAAGTGACCAGTGGTAGGACTGTGCATAAACTGACTAAGAAAATGAACTGCATAGGCTATATCAGGCCTAGTATGTGACAAATAAATAAGTTTCCCTACTAACTGCTGATAACCCATAACATTTTCAAGTGGACCAATATTATTGTCAAGAATGTTGTTTACACAATGACTCTGTTTAATAGGTGAACTAACAGGTTTACATGCCAACATTCCATTCTCATTTAAAGATCTATACAATACTTTCGTTGAGACAAACAAACACCTTGTTTACATTTTAAAACTTCAATACCCAAAAAATATTGTAACACACCAAGAGTCCTTAATCATAATTTGGACCTAAGACACAAAATCAATATCCAAGTTAAAACAACAGAGTTACATCTCTCCCACTGATTAGCCAGAACCTCATCATCTTTGATTTACACATAGAACCATCTATAAACCAATGTTTGTTCTTGACCTTTAAAGCTAAAGTAATTGCATTTGCAGACCAGACAATATAATTTCAGTACCCTTAGTAGTTTACCTAGTTATAGTTAAATTTGTGTATCACTTGGATGTAAATACAAAGGATTATTAGGTTCAAGTTTACTAATCAGTGTTGCAAAAGGATTAACAGGATCACCTGCAGCCATATTAAACAGTCAATAACAAGTAACAACAAGAGAACAATAAACACTCAAGATCAACAGTCAACAATTATTCACAACACAAGGTCCAGGTCAGACACACAAAACACACAGAAGAGGACCAGATCAGCGCAAGCCTTATCAAGATGCTTTCTACACACAGACAATGGACAAACAGTAACACAACAATCCCATCAAAAGGAACACACAAGTACAAGTATGATCAATCAATCACCAAATGCAATAGAGTGTACCCTCTCTGTGTCCCAATCAACAACGGCCCAACTACTCTGGCACCAAGAATGCCTAATGCAGTGTAACGAAAAGAAAATGCAAAAAACTTGAGAAGAGGAACAACAACACCTGATTGCAGTTAGCTCCTTAGCGGTCCACTAACACGGTCACCTTGAATCTTCACAGGGCTTCAAGAGACTAGCTGGCAGAAGAGACAGCAGCAAATGAGCCGTTAGTTTGCCCTGTAGTTTTCAAGAACTACAGACACAACGAGATCCTCTTCAAGGCCGTCCAAAAAACCCAAACCCTAGAGTTAGGGTTTCTCTTCTCTGCAACTTGCACAACCCAAAGCTAAAAGCAGATCAGATCTGAATCGGCAGATGCAAAACGTACCACCATGATTCAGATGTACTGATCAACTCCCAACACTAGATCTGGAACAATCTAGAGCAACCAAACCCTAGTTTCACAGCGGAACACGAAGAAAAACAGATGATCTCCTTAGAGCTCTGAACCATGTCAAAATGACATGGATCTACACTCAGATCTAAAGAAACAAATACCGAGAATCTTTTATTACTTCAAAAGATCTCAAGAGAATACAGGACACACAAATCATACACAAATCTCTCAACACCTAACCAAAGGTTATCATCATGATATCCTTCAACGATTAACTATGGATCTAAACACACAAAACAGATTCAAGGTGAATCTGCTCAAGAACCAACTAGAAACCCTAATCGCTCACAGAGATGAGAGAAAAACAAGACTGATGTAAGTGTGTGTGTCGAATTATGTCAACACACAATATTTGTATCAGCAACAACCTGACCCTGATGGGCCATCACAACTTCACCGATGCAGCCCAGTCCAACAGTAAAATCCAAGCCCACATGACCAATTTATAAGCCTAGGGTTAATACCCTAGGCCCACCTATAAAACAACACAACATAAAATATGTGTATTATCAATAATAAAACTGTAATGAAGACGTGTATAAACATGTAATTTTAACATTTATCAAGTGGCCTTTGAAAGTAATCAAGTATGCACAAACTTATGGTTTGGAATTTAAATATTTTTAGGAAACTTAAGCATGAGAGGAACAATTATTATTGCACCATCCTTTCAAAGTCGCAAACAAAAGTTTAAGCGAGTGGGTGTTTAATTTTCAAGATATGTGATGATTAATGGTATCCATGGGTTAAATATAGAAAACATACTTCACTTACAAAATAAAACTTAAAATTCTCATAATTAATCTAAAAAGCAATTTCGTACATCTATATAGAATCGTGTTTTACAATATGTTAATTTTTCTATCATATGTCTTCGTTACGGTTGTTGCAGGTATAATAATTGATATTTTAAATATGAACCTTACTGATCGGGCCAACCGATTAAACTAGGAGTGTCAGTGCCACGAGTTTGATAACAAACATGACACATATAAATTGTTCAGTTTCCAGTGAACAAGATAAAACTGGTCAAAACCAACCGAAGTTTACCTCATCCATAGTTGACTGGCTAGTTTTAAGACCGAACCACCTGGGGGGATTGATAAATTGTCAAAGCTACTAGTTGATTAAGGAATTTTACTTTTGCTAGCTACGAGTCTAGACCATACTCAATACAGGTTGTATATACATAAATGTTGTGTGATACATAACGTGGTCCTACCACAAAATCAATGGTTATTGTTGAGTTGTCGAAACTACTAGTTAATTAGGAGTTATACTTCTACAAGTTACGAGTCTTCATCATTCTAGATATTGGCTGTATATTCATAACTTTGATACGGAAAGTGGTCCTAGCATCTAGTGATTGTATGGAATTTTGATACTGCATTATCAATTCATATTTTTAATTGAAGTACGATATTTTTTTTATATTTATGTGTATTTATACGTATATGCATATACACACACATGAACGTACAATCTGCACAAGAAATTATTGAATTATATTATATCAATATTTTTATTATGCCTTCTTGCATATTTTTTGACCATTTTATTCCACTATTAACAGCTACGCATTCAAAAGCGTAAAAAAGTTAAATAGTGTTATAGCCAGTAAAATTAAGTGAAATATATCCGGTCTAAAATAAAAATTCTTCTTTATATTTTATTTTGACCTAAAAAGCATATAATTTCTAAGTAATTAGTTTTTTTATCACCCGCGGTACGTGGTGGAGTATACAATTTTTTCTATAATTATACTCGCAATTCGCGTAGCCGCTAGTCTCTGCAAACAACATATACGTTGCTTTTGCACATTCGGATCCCAAGAAATATATTATGACATAAAAGAACTATATTATATTAAAAAATAAACTTTAGTGGTCAAAATGAAAGTTCTTAAAAATTCATGCAGCTAATATTGTTCTTTTATATAGATATATAATTATTATAATTTCATTCTTATACTTATATGCAATTATCATTATACAATATTAATTTACATCCCAAAATTGTGTGAAATTAAACAATACAGCTAAAATTTGACATTTAACCAATACAACTAAAATTTGACATTTAACCAATGATCTTTAATTCAAGTGGTTAAAGTAAGATACTCAAAAATCTTATAAAATAAATGGACGTCTTAAGTTCAAGTTTTACATATGACAAAAAATAAAAGGGATGTTCTAAGTGGCCGGGCCTGAATGTTTTCTCATTTGATGAATGTATATTGATTATATTTCCAGATATATATATATATATATATATATATATATATATATATATATATATCAATGTTTCCTGGAATTACAAGATCCTTCTACTCATTTCTTGATGTTTTAAAGTTTTTCGTAATGAGATGTTGAAATTTATAAAACTTAGTTTCAATGATATTTTTTGATATTTAAAATACAGTTTGAATAAAACTTACATCAACAACTTAGCATGAAAAGAAAAATTGCGTCAAAACGTTGATATAAGTAAACATGTCGCAACATGAGATTAAAATTTTTTAAAACAACATACTATAAAAGTTGTAAGAGGTAATAAAAAAACTACAAAAATTCAAAACCTTAACGCAGCTTTGACGGTTTAGAATTTTAAGAACATCACAAAGACTTTGTACATTATCATGCATTACTTCTTAAGAACCTTGCAAAGACGTGTTCAGTATTTTATAAAACATTAAAATTATTAAAGGAAAGTAATTTCAATCCAAAATAATTATACATTAAAACAAAAACATAAGTCAAAAACTTAAAAGAAAATGTGTTGGCCTCAAGTTTTCAAGTAGAACGTGGATGTACACGTGGTGGTCTTTAAATTGACTTTCACATAGTTTTGTCAGCCACTGGTCACTTTTCTAGAAAGACTATTATCTATTGTGACGCTAATTAATAATAATAATAATAATAATAATAATAATAACAATAACAACAATAATAATGTATAATCATTTTTTAAGTTATGCCATGCCGTTTATCTTCATAGCAAACTTGCCGGTTGAGTTGGCATTGGGATGAAACAGTAGAATACACGACTCACTAGCGGAGGTGTTGGTGACGACCCCATGATTAGAAAGATGTCGTATGTCTTGGTTTCAATTAATAGAATCTAAACTAGCTTGTTCAGTCGGATACATACAAAAGCAACCTGCAACCGCTATTTGTTGAACGGTGGATCATATCTAAGAAAAATAATAATCACTTGTGAGTTTTTTTTTAATGAAAAATCTATTCTACTTATACACTAAATCAAATTACACTATTTTTAGGTTTGAACCCAATACCTTCTTTTTAAAAGACAAAACCTCTACCATATGAGCTAGCCCACATTGACATTTTAGTTAAATAGTTCTTTCGTGCATGTGGTTTGAGCGGTAGTTATTTCAATCTAGATTTTATTTTTTTTTCATTTTGATATTCTGGTTTGCTATTTTTTGTTAGTATTTTTGTATCTGACAAAAATGTCATTACCAAATAAAAAAAAATATAAGCACCACATATTATATCTTATCTCTTCCAAACCCTAAACACCTTTCCCCGCCTTCGCTATTTACTTACCATCAACATCACTCACGACCACCCTTCCACAGCCCTCCAAAGAAGTCTGATGATTTTCACAACTGAGTTAAAAAAAACCGTGTTTATAAAACAAAACCAAAGTTGAGTAAGGTTTTGATTTGGCGAAAGTTTGATTTGTGTTTTTGTAACACCCCAAATTTTATGATGTTTTATAAAAGAAGTTTGATGAGATAAAGATGTTAACTATTTATGTTCAAGGGAAATGATTAAAGGGTTACATGAGGAAAGTTGGAAACTATGAGAACAACCCTAACACCCTAGTAGCCGCCCTCCTTTCCTTATTAGCTTCGATACTCATATTCACTACTAGAAATGAAGGGGTTTTGCTACGAGAACTTTGCTGCGCATTTTTTTTTTTGTCACAAATTGTAACACATTTACAACAAAATTGCTACTCAAAAAGCAACCCTAAATTTCTTACGAATTTTGCTACCAATCTGCGACAAAACAAAATTTTCGTGTTTTTTAAATAGATTTTTAGATATGTTAGTTGAAAAAAATAGGTAAAAGTTTATTTAGATTATTTACATGTAAAATTAAAATAATAATAACAAAATGTGTCGCAAATGCGTCACAAATTATAGAAACATGGTGCGTCGCAAATGTGTTGCAAATTAAAATCTGATAAAAATATTGAAAGTCACAAATGCGTCGCAAATTTAAAATCTTACAAAAATATTGAGCGTCGCAAATGAGTACCAAACTAATAACTAATTAAAAAAATAAGTAACTTTAATAATATTAATAAATTTTAAAATTTTGCTTTTAATAAATTTAATAATTTTTGTTTGTGTCGCAAATGTGTAAGAAATTTTCCAACGCCGGTTTGTGTTGCTAATTGGTCGCAAATGGTGTAGCAAATGCGTCGCAAATAATTTGGGACGAGGGTTTTTGCTACTCAATATATGCGTTGCAATTGCGTCGGAAATGCATGTTTGCTACGCATTTGAATCGCATATGTGCGCAGCAAATTATCAAGTTTTCTAGTAGTGCATGTAATTTAGCGAGAGAAAAAGGTAGAGAGACTATGCTATTTGAGCTAGATCACTCATTTTCAAGTACTTTCAAGTAGTTGTTCACGAATTCAAGTTGGTATTACAATCCAGAATCGAAGATGGGTGTGGTTGCGACACTTTTACTAGAATGAAGTGGTTCGAAGCTCGTTCAAGCTTGGTTCTAGTTATAATAATGTTAGTACACGTATGTAAGGTGACACATGCTCTTTGAAGTCTTCAATAAAGTTATTATCACTTGAAATGCAACAATAAGTGTCTCTGCTAGGGACAATTGATAAAAATAAGTCTTATGTTAAAAAGTTATGAAAGTTATGACCATCAACTATCATATCTTTCATTAAAAATTACTATGCTTTGTTGTAACTTTCAACTCTTATATAAGGGAATAATTTGTCTACTTTGTGTATTGAGTTCTAGCACTATTTTCACAACAAAATTTCCGTACTCATCATTGACAAATACTCTGTCTTATTCAATTGAAAAATTCGTGCGTACCAAAAAAATATTTTAATATGAAAGTGTCTAACATAATTTAAAAAGATATCCAAACACATATAAATTACAATACCAACTCAATTAAGCTTTTTTATTTAATATATCTTATTCAACATATATATACAAACACAATTATCACACTTGCAACGGTCAAAACATAATTTGACCCAACAATCTTTGCCTCCTCTCTATTTCCATGAAAATTTGCCAATTAAAGCAATTGCTTTGTACTAACAAAAATTTGTGATTCACTTAAAGATCAATAGAATATGTGTTATCTACCAAGACTCAAGAAAAAGGCAAAAGAATATATAACATCCAAAAAATTACCGCGAAACAAGTAAAAACACAAAACTATGATTGCAACGACGGTTGTTTGGTTGTCTTTATGAGATGGCTCGCTTCTACTTTCCAACATTTACCAATGTCTTCTGCTATTCGCTTAGCATCCATTGATGCACCAAGCAAGCCACGTTTGGTAAACCCTACTGCATAAAGCCCATATGCACCTTTCCAACCATTAGGAAATGGTCTTTGAGGATACCCATCTTTCTCTGAGAACATCTCTTTCTCCTAGACATATAAAATACATTTTTTAAATATTAAGATATTAATATATATTCATCTGAAAAGTAGTGATTAACCTTTTACATAATCTTAATATATTATTTCTTTTTTAACATGTATATTATCAATCTTGTAAAAAAAATAATTTCAATCGTCTACAATTCATAATAAAAACTATGGAGAGAAAAGTACCTTTAACCAATATGGTACATTGCTTTTGTATCCTGTTGCTAAAATAATTGCATCAAAATTCTCTGTTTTCCCATTAAAAAATTGTACACCATGATTCCCTATTTGTTGAATGCCTGGATATATCTACAAGATTTAAACACAAAATTAATGCGATATTGCAAGAACCATATCAAGAAAGAAAATAAATCAAAAAAGTAAATGGATATATCACAAATGGTTAAGTTTTATTAACTTATGTGACAAGTAGCAAATAAACCCCAAATCAATTGGTTTGGGATGAGGTATCTTATGATTTTTCAAAATAGAGGTCATAAGTTCGAGTCTCACTTGATGCAATATATTTTAATTGGACTTGAGATTTTATCATAGTGGGTCTTTGGGTTGTGGGTTTCCTCTGGAATGATGGGTGGGCCCGGTCACCAACGTTGTTGTGTTTACGGGCGTGGGTGGCCTTTCTCCAATGAGCTTACCCGGTGACCAAACTTAAAGTATTCGTTGGTTGTTAAAAAAAATTATGTGACAAGTTAATTAATGCATCAATTGAAAATAGTAGCTGATCTATGAGACTATAATTAACAAATAGACACTCAACTCTATGTATATTAAAGATAATGATCATGTATGTGCAAAATGTAAATATCATCTATTTGGATTTTACAAACTTGAATAACTTTATGACGATGTTTGATATTTACAATAATCTTAAACCTTTTCATTTCCCACACTAGTTTTGTATAAATTTATGGACACTTTTGTTGTTACTCCCTTTCCTAAGATATTCCAACATGGATACATTTTCGAGTGATATAAAGCATTGTAGGTTCAAAAAGCTAACGGAAGTGGAGTGAAAAGCATGTATGAGTATAAATGGAGATATCTGTGAGCATACGTTAGAGCATCTCCAATAGGGCGTTTTTAGCCCTCAAAACGCCACATCATCCGTTTTTAAAGCAAGAACCATTGGGGAGGCTTGTTTTTACAAATCATGTTCATACATATGAACTTGAAAAAACACCGTTTTTAGCCCTAAAAAATGCCACATCATCCGGTTTTTTAGAGCAAGAACCATTGGAGAGGCTTGTTTTTACAAACCATGTAGCAATGTTTTTTGATGTTTTTAAAACACCTTATTGGAGAGATTTTTAAGAGTTTTAAGAAATGAGTGTTTTTCTAATGTGGCAATGACTAGACATGTTTTATAGTGTTTTTAGGGTCTTTTATTGGTGATACTCTTATGATCAAACAAATCTAAAACCAATGATTGTAGAAATCCAATTACAATGACAAGGGAAGAGAATTAAGGAAACGAAAAGCACATCAAAGATAAAAAGAAAAGCGTTCGTCAATAATAACTAGGCTTACCTTAATGTCTCCACTTTTGATCTTGGCTAGGGCCCCAACATCTAACACGGGCGTCTTTCCAGATATGTTCTTGAGTTCGAGTGGTCCCACCATGGGCCGGTCAAGTCCAAACCTAGCTGTGTTTCCAAGTATTAGCCATGAGACGAACAACAGAAACCGGTCAACTAATCTCACTGGTAACCACTTGAGCAACCACATGGACAACCCAAAAGTCGATTTTCCCAACATATCTCGTGGTAGTACATGCACCTAATTCCCGATTTAACCATCCACTAGTTAGTTGAATTGCACTTTTTCATAAAATGACAACATAAGAATCACATATATGGAAAATAATTTGACAACCAAATGAGCGACAAATTACCAACAAAAGATAAGAGACTAAAAAAGTTAATGTTAGTTACTTTCTTACACATTTGCTACTATCATTATCCCTAGATATATAATAACTACTATATTTTGAAAATTTAAGGAGTAAAATTTCTTTTTACCATAGGATTGTCTAACAAGAAAAAAGGATAGAGGAAATAAAGGTGAAATTTGATGTGGGTGTGTAAACAAGTCTTTTTGCCTTTCTTGAAGTGGTAGTTCACTTTCAATATTGAGGGCCACGCACCCCATATATTAAAGGACCCTTTACAGTTATGAAACGCTCTTCTAATTATGAATTTTATTTTAGGCTTTTGTTTAAGGTGCTTTTCATGAATGGAGTTCCATACTCCATTGCACCCATATGCTTGAAATTACCAAGAAAGTCACTTTTTGAAAAGATTTTTCTACTGATTACAAGATCTTTTAATATATTAATACTAATTTATTAATGAATTATAAATCAATATTCAAATATTATCAGATTTTTATCGTTTAGTTGCTCATTGCAATCTTATTTAATCATTGCATAATATCCATGTGATGTATAAATCCTCCTTAATTAATTAATATATGTTGATGAGTCATTATTAAAGGTAACTTTGTATTATAATATTTTTTAGAACAACTTATAATGTACTTCTACTGATAATCTCTATGCTTACAAATCATTTAATTTAAACACTTGATCTCTTAAATAGATGGAAAACATATTACCATCAGAATAATTTCTTAGGGGCTTGCATGATAATATTTTTATACAATGTAATGTCGTATATTCAATTTACGTTCACTTATTACTACAATTAAAAAAACTTTAAAATCAATAAAAATAAAAGTTAATAACTTTGTGTCTAGTGACATTAATAACTGATCTTATAAATATAATATGAATTTAAATCTATATAAACATATATATTTATGTGATATTTTAAAGTAAAAAAATTGTTAAAAAATAAAAAAAATAAGAAGTTGATCAGATTTGTATTTCTAAAGAAAGAAAAAGAATATACTAGCATAAATTTCACTCATGAAATAAGTACCCGTATTTCCTTGCTATATAGATAAAAACATTTTGACATGACGCACATGAGCTTCCGACAGGGCCCTCATTTTAGAGTGAACTACTTTGAATCACTATAATTTATCAATTATATAAAATCTTAGAATATGTTCCCCTAATTAGTATTAACCCTAGTTCATAGCCTTTTTCACATCTATAGATTGTAATAATATATTTATCAAAACAACTAAAGTACAAAAACAAAATTTTAAACTAAATTTCTTATAACTTATTTTCTAACTACTAAAATATTATATTTCTCAAAACACAACTCTTAATATATAATATACAAACACTCATTTTTACAAGATGATATATTAAATTAGATTAGATTTTTTTAATAAGAAACCATTTATTATACGCAAGCCCGCATGATAAAAACATATGCCTTTCAAGTGAAAGTCTTATATATGTTTCCATCCCGGACATGATGTAATTAAAAGATATAGTCAGAAGCAGTAATACCGTTTAAAAAACCAAAAGAAAAAACATCTAATTTGCAAATTAATCTAAGAGTAGTTTTGATATGATAGGAAGTAAAATACTCACAGCATCCCTAACGACAAGTGAAGGTTTAGCATTATGATTGCATAGATCCAAACACACTTCCATTCCTGAGTTCCCACATCCCACCACCAACACTTTCTTCCCCTTATACACACTTCCACTCTTATACTCCGATGTATGCTTCACCTCCCCACCAAACTCCGGCAACCCTTTGATCTCCGGCACCACCACCTCCGCATTCTCGCCGGTAGCCACCACTAACCACCGGCAAACATACTCCATCTCCCCCCCTTTCACCCCCACACTCCTCACTCTCCACATCCCTATATCCTCATCATACTCCGCCTTCTCTACGCGCGAATCAAACACCGGATCAATCCTAAACCGCCTCGCATACGCCTCTAGATACTCAACAAACTGTTGTTTATCCGGGTACGTCGGGAAATCCTCAGGGAAGGGCATAAGAGGCAATTCACAGAATCTTTTAGGAAGGTGTAACCTTAGCCTATCATAGGTTTTGAGCTGCCAAAGAGAAGCTATACAGTTTGATCTTTCGATTACGACACTTGGGACTCCTTGCTCTTTGAGACAGGCCGCGGTGGCTAGCCCTGACGGACCAGCTCCTACTATGACGGGCCGGGAACCCATACTTGGCGCCTGAGTTTGCAATATGGGAACACATAATGAGGGTCATGAGCCATTTTTCCTTGTAGTTCTTTTAAAGTATCCATCATATCTTGTTGTATGTTGTTTAATTTTGAAGGGTTCAAGAAGATGAATATGTGGGTTGGATTAAATGAGATTAATGAGAGAGAGATGGAGATGGTGATATATGAATACACACATTCCTTTTGTTCATAGGAGATGGTGTGAAGAATTAAATTGGGTGAGTGTATATATGAGGGTCAAGTGGCATGGAGTAACTAATGGGAGTGGGGACATATATATAGTTTTTTTTTCTCCAACTTTAATGTTATATAAATAATATTTTGGAATATTTGGTTATATATTAAATATGTGACCTAACTATTTTTATGCTATAATGTATTACAATACATGTACACACATGTCCCTTTAGTTTGTAATCAATACAGGTTCTACCTTTACATATAAATCATGTATCTTTGTATGAAGGTCCAAATGTAGTTATGTTTGGTTAGATTCTGATTTAATTATTTCATTTCATTGTGTTAGTTAGTTACAAATGAAAATTTACTTTAAAAAACCTTAAATCAGTGGTTTTTTGTCCGGGGAAGAGTGTAAAGAACCGGAGTATATAATATAAAGTATAAAGGTTAGGATATATATTTAGGTAATAGTAAAAATACATAAGCATAGGAGAACTATTAATGTTAATCATGTATAAAGAAAATGAAATTAAAATTGCTAACTTTTATTGGTCAATTATTTCTATTAAGAGAATTGTTGAATAGGATTGTCATGTCAATATCAGAAAACAAGAAATGGAAAATAATTTTAGCATACCCACGTTAATGATTTGTGGATGGAACTTTTTAACTCATGGACAAAATAGATACGAAATATAAAGTTTATTAGTTTATTGTAACCAAAAACCACTAAATGACTAAATAAGTCAATAAACTAATTGGATAGAAAACCAATTTTATTTATTACAAATGTTGTGGTCTTTAGATGTCACATTTCACGAAAATGCACCATCCATTTTCTAGGAGAAGTGGACAAATATGTTTTGGAAACGATTGTGGGTGCACTAAAGATTCTAATACTTAAGCATTAGCTTAAAAATTACAATGGTTAATTATCGTATTTTACCTTCATGGTGAACTAATTTATGTAATGTTGTAAAGTAAAAACTTAAATTGAAATGTTGTTAGCTTCAACTCGTTCGAATAAAAATCTGCAATGGCCTCTGCTGTCAGTTTATTATTAATTCAAGGCACTCGGCCGGTGCTCCTTTCTCAAACCGGAACAACTCTGAACGTCAAGGAAGCTGTAGATGGTTTCCAGCCCTACCCTAGAAGGGATTGAAGTTGAATCAGACGTCCAAAGGTGTCTCTCTTGATGGAATCAAGGAATTAACTCAAAATGAGAAAAATTCCAAGAGATATCAAAAATTTCCTACTCCCACCGGGATTTCGTTAGGGGGAAGCTCTGAACCCCTCACGGTCTAGCTGCTTAGCTTATCTTATGTGGTTTGGGCATACAGATTCGAATAGCATTCATGTGGTTAACATTTTTCACTTAACTTGCCTCTCCCATGATTTTCAGAACCAATCAACTCGGACCTATCCTCGTAAGTCTCTCTGCATTTTGGAAGCAGAGCATGCAAAAAAAATCAAGCAATTGATATTAGAAGAATTCCATTTTTTTTGTACGATTCTTTTGATGTAGTACAAGAAGAAGATGAAATAAATGCTTTGTTTTAGCTCTCGGATTAAGTAGGAACTAATAGTTAGAGCTTGCTTTTAATTTTTTTAGAGTTAACTAGGTTAAAAAAGTATTAAAACTGACATGTATTGTAATTGTCAAGAACATGTACACTTAAATAGCTCTTCTTTAAACGTATAGTACTTTAAAACTTTCATGTTTCATGCAATGAAAACCAGAAACCGAAAATTTTCATGACACCGATAACTTCAATAAAAATATTATGAAATTAACACGTATTATGATGGTTTATACATTAAAATTTGTTATATTATAATGGTATATATAAAGATTTACTTAACTTAAAAGCCAGAAGATTACAAAAATAAAGTATTTGATTTAATAATGATAATCACAATAACAACAATTATAGTTTTATGTTTTAAAATTATTCAAAAGAAAACAAATTTTTTTAAAGGGAGTCATAAGCACCTTTAAGGATAGGGGCTATTTTATTGTGGTAGAAATTGCAAATGAGCAAGTAGGGGGCGACAACTAAAGAGGTAGTGAGACTAACCATATATGCGATCCCTATTATATACTCATCGTGGAGCAACGTTTTCTCTAATTTTTTTCTCTATAAAGAGTTGTTTTTCCACAAAATCATCATAGGTTAATCTATTTATTTTTTCACTATTCCCAAAGAAACAGCAATGAGGCGATCCTCAAGTTTGTCATAGTATTATTAATCTTCCATAAGTAGTTTAATTACCTCAAGACCTTCAGGAGGGGCGTTTTGGTGTGCTATAGGATGGTACCATAGGTAATTCCTTTCTTGCACTTAGACAAGACATAACTATAACACTATTATTTGGAGTTTTACAAGTTTACTACATAATTCTTTTCTTCCATATAAGCAAGACTTAACTATAACATTCATAGCAAATATCACTATTTAGCTATAATTGAAGTAGTCCAAGTGTGGGTCATTTCGAACGAAGGAAAAAATGGTTAAGGGTTATAATTGTCAAATTTAAAATAGTTAACAAAGGTTTTTCACAAAATACGATGATTTAATCGATATAAATAGTCAAATATAGTGCTTCTAATTATATTTAACATTTTATAAAACTATCAACCTAATATTCATGATATAAACAACGAACCTCTTTTACAAATCAATTGATTTGTTTAGATATTTGTATTTTATTTTTTTTATAGTTGATTTGATATCACTAGTTTCATATTCCTAAAGAAACATATCCAACTTGATTATTATATACTTAAATCAATATTATATCGAAAAACTTTAAGTTAACTCCAACTTAAGCAACTAGAATACTTGTACACATACCCATTATGTAAACCCCCTACATAACTAATTGAGTGCTAAAGCATTATTCTCTATTTTGCGTTCACCCTTCCAAATATAACTTAAAAAGTGTGAATCAATTAAACCCAAAAAGTCATAAAGAGGGAATAATAAAGGTTCTTTCAAGGATTATTTATATTCAAAATAACTTTCTTTAATAAATCCGTGTAAATACACGGTTAAATAAAATAAAATAATTTATTAATTATAAAATGATGTTTGAACATTATATATGATTGAAATTACGTATAAGTAAGAAATATAAATAGTAAAAACAATGATACTAACATTTTAAATTATTTTTAAAAACTTTTTTAAACTTTTTTTAAAACTTTTTTTTTGTTTTTTCCAAAAAAAAAGTTAAACATTTTGTTTCAAAATAAATCATTTTGAAAAAGTATTATTTTTTAAAAATTTCTTATTATAACCCTTCATTTTAATTATTTTGGGTTATAATAAAATTTAACTTTTATAAATTTTATTTCGTATTTTTTATAAAGTTTGATTTTTTGGAAAAAAATTATTATCATATAAAAATTTACTTCTCTAGAAATTGTATTAACAAAAAGATCACTTTTGTAATTTATCAAAAACTATTTTAATCTAAAAAGAATTTAATAATTTTATTAATAATTAATGTAATTATTTAATAGACAGAGAATCGGAAAAATGATATTATGTAAAATGAAAATGATGTTATGTAAAATATAAAAACCATTTTACTAGGATAGTTTTGCTCTTGCTATCCCAAATCATCAAAATGAATGTTCCGGTTTTTCTTAGGAAGAGATTTATGGTGAGAAATGACACCTTAATTAAATTGTTTTTAAGCTATTCGAATTTTATTTTTTTAAAGTGAATTCAAATTAACTAAATTTGAAAATTGAGTTGATATGAATAAACTTAATTTGTAATAAAAATAAAAGCGATGTAAATATATAAAACAATAAAATATATGAAATTTTGGTAAAAATGAAAATTACAAAATTCGAAGTCGATTTGGGATATTTGGACCAAATAAGTTGAAAAAAATACGATTTAGAATTCAAAATTTGGTTAGGATGCTAAAATCTAATGATTTTCATTTTTAGAGACATATTCAGTTAATATATATCATATGAAATGATGAAATATTAATTCTTAATATTTTTTAATGAAAATATATATCTAATAAATAAGTTATGTCATGTATCACAATTATAAGAGCATATCATTCATTTTCTCGCTTCTCTTTTAATATTACAATATACAAAAATTAAGTTATAACTATTTACTAATTAATTTATATTTTACATTTATTGTAATACGTTTTTTATAATTTATTTTAATTTTTAATTAAATATTTTAATTATTGATATTATGTTTTTATTCCTATATATGCATTTGAAATTTCATTTTTCACATTTTACAGATACATCATTTACTCAAAGTTTAAGAAATTAACTTTCTTTGAGAATCTTATTTTTTAATATTTTCTAAATCTTATTACTCTCTGCTTAAAAATTTATTTTATTCAAACTTATGTTATACATGAGCTTGTAAACTAACCTAGTCACCTAGAAAATAGAAATATACAAAGATTGAGATGTATGAGTTTGACCACCGTAGAAGTGAGAGACTTGTGCCTATTATGAGATTAACTTATAAATCTTGATGGAAGATTGCTCATAAGATAAACTAAAAAGTTAACTAATTAATTAATGTTTAATTAACATCCATATTATGCTTTCGTATAGAGTAAGATTTTATATGGCCAAATATAAACTAATAAAACTATATTACATACATTCTCTCTCGTAAAATCTCTCTGTATATAGGTCACTTCCTATAATTTGTAGCTTATGAAACATACAATTGACATATGAAGCGGCTTATGTATGAAAAACGAAAGTTCTTACCGTCTCTTCTAATTAATTACAGGGTTTTAGACATATTAAATTAGTCATACAATTAATACATACATAAAATCTTGGTAAATTAGACGCACATTATAAGGTAGACTGCATCAATAATTTAATAACATCGTTTTTAATACAAAATATTATTATGTTTAGGTTGAAAAGTATAAAATTCTTGATTATGATATATAAAAAAAATGATAGTGAGCTATGCAAAAGACATTTGAGATTAAAAATATGATGAAACTAAATTTAGTAGTATATTGAAAAAATTATATTCAAATTTCATTTTTGCTAATTTACTCCCTATAAATTAAGTTATTATCCGTCTCAATTTCGACCTTTCAATGCTAAAAACCCTGTCGTATCTGTTGCCTTCCTACCATAGCCTACGCATGTCCTAATATCAAGTCTTAGTTTCGCTCCACGTAGACCAAGTGTATCCGTCTTTGATTAATGAAGATTTCTATTGACATCTTGCTCATGTAATAAATAATGTTTCTCATTGCTCTCTTCTCACGGTTTAAAGGGGGCGAACACTATATTTATTAATACCGGACCGAAAATTTACACTGCCGAGCCGAAAATTAACACTACTGATAGAAAAAAGAGGGGGGACGGGCGTCCCCCCGTCCCTGTGAAGCTTCGCCGGTGTCTAAAGGTTAAAAACAATATATGAGCAAATTAGTCTGATTGCTTGTTTACTCTGATTGCTTGTTTAAGTATGTGACATATAACAAAACATTATACAAATATTGAACAATCATTAAAATATTTATACATGTATCAACTTAAACAACCCGAATACTTTTTATATGCTTGAAGAACCTCAAGCATAACAAAGTAAGCGCTAAAGATTGTTCACACTTCCAAATATGTTTATTCCTTTTGAAAACATGTGATTTAAAAAGTGTAAATTATAATAATGCTTGAAGCCCACGCCTACGCCCAAGCAACGAATAGTGCTTCTTTTAGAGTTATTTACATTAAAAAAGGACACTTTAAGGAATTATTAGCCGAGTTTATAATTCAAATAATAACTGGGAGTTTTTCTTCAAATGATGCTGTGAATTGTGACCCTAGTTGTCTTGGACATGCGAGAGGGGTAATAAAAATAAAATAAACAAGAGGAGTCTGGATTATTGTCAAAATATGATAAACTGATAACGATGAACCAAGATCCAACAATGTCAATGAACAAATCTTACAGACGGACAAATCTCATAAATTCTCTTTGAACAAGAACATCAAAGTGATGAACTAGAAATACAAACTTGTACAAGATCAGAACGGGTCATCAATGTGATGAAACCCTAAAACAAGAGAAGATGAGCACTATGAGATTTTGAGAGAAAGTTTGTGAAGATTCAGATGCTCCTTACTAGAGAAAACCCTTGCAAATATATAGACAAGAGAAAACCCTAAAACAACACAACCGGAACAAACACAAGCCCAGACGATCAAAGCAAAGCTTGGCCCAGCAGCCCAGCAACAACAGCAACTCTGCGCAGCAGCCCAGCCCAGCACCAGCACTCAACATGCACAAACAAAGAACAAACATAAGGTGTAGAACTGAACATAAACAAACTAAAGAAAAAAGAAAGAATAAGGAGAGCTACACCTTTTAATACCCCCTCTCAGGTTTAACACCAAATTCATCAAAAAGACCTAGCCGAGTGCACATATCAGCATGCTGTTTGACCAACAAGCCTTGGTGAACATGTCTGCCAGCTGATCAGAAGACTTTACCCCAGAAGTGCGAATTACTCCAGGTGAAATTTTTTCACGCAGAAAAAACAAGTCTATTTCGAAATGTTTCGTGCGCTCGTGAAACACTGGATTTGCCGCAATAGACAAGGCAACAGTGTTATCACAAGACAAAGATACATGAAGATAAACATCAACCTGCAGCTCACGTAAAAGGTTAGTAACCCACAACACCTCACATGCAGCAGCATACATGGCTCGATATTCAGCCTCAGCTAAGGATCGAGAAATAATGGACTGCTGCTTGCTTTTCCAAGAAATAAGAGATGAGCCCATAAACAGGCAGAAGCCAGTTACAGAACGCCAAGAATCAATACATTTACTCCAATCAGAGTCAGCATAAGCAGTTAATTGAACAAACTCACCTTTATGAAATCTAAGACATTTACCCGGGGATTGTTTTAAGTATCTGTGTAACCTCAAAGCTAGTTGTAAGTGAGCTTTAGAAGGCTTATGCATTAAGCGACTGAGAAAATGAACAGTTTATGAAATGTCCGGGCGAGAGTGAGACAAATAAATAAGTTTCCCTACCAACTTTTGATACCCTGTTATGTTTGTAAGCAGCTTAGTATTATTGCTACACTGAGAAGCAAGAACATAGTTCTGCTCAATAGGGGTTGAGACAGGTTTACACCCAGACATCCCATACTCGGCAAGTAATTCAATGCAATATTTCCGTTGAGACAAGGAAATACCAGAAGCAGATCGAATCACTTCAATACCCAAAAAATATTTTAGCAGGCCCAAGTCTTTGATTAAAAACTTAGACTGAAGCAAACCTTTAATTTTGGAAATACTAGATGCACAATTACCAGTGATGATGATATCATCCACATACACAAGAAGGACGATAAACACAGAATTCTTAGAAAAAACAAACATAGAGTGATCACATTTGCTTTGAATGGAACCAAAACTACAAAGCACACCAACAAGTTGTTTATTCCACATACGTGGCGCTTGTTTAAGTCCATATAATGACTTAGTTAAATTGCACACTTTAGTCTCAGATTTAGAATAATACCCTTCGGGTAGATGCATATAAACCTCTTCATTTAAGTCCCCATATAAAAAATCATTATTAATGTCCAATTGGAACAAAGGCCAATCATTTTGAACAGCCAAGTTAATGAGACATCTAACAGTTACCATCTTAACGACAGGTGAAAAAGTTTCATCAAAGTCGAATCCCTCTTTTTGACTATACCCCTTAGCAACTAGTCTGGCCTTATATCGTTCTATTTCCCCCGTGGATCATTTACAACCAATTGGTTTTCGATTAGGAGGTAAATCAACAAGATCCCAAGTGTGGTTACGATGCAATACTTCCATCTCTAGATTCATCGCATTAACCTAGTTGGGATCAGTAGCCGCCTCCTTAAAACTTCTAGGTTCAACTATTTTATTTAAGTTAAAAGTGAAACAAAAGCTTTCAGGGGAAAGGTAGGTGTAATTAACGACTTTTTCTAAACCATATTTCACCTTCCCATCAACTATAAAGTCACTAAGTTTTTTTGGAAATGTTAAAGTTCTAGCAGAGCTCCTAAGGCCAGTAGAATCACACGGTGTGTGATCTGACCCCTCAGAGGTATTAGTTTATTCATTTTCACCACCAGCTCCTTCTACCTCGCCAAGACTAGCTTCTGGTTGACTGGGTAACTGACTGTCAGCCACAACATCAGTCGTACCAGTGCTTGACTCTGGCTCTAGAGACTGAATGCAATGCTCTCATTGTTCCCTCTTTCATCATTGGGGATCTCTACATCTTCGTGATAGGTAGTTTTATCATATAGGTTAAAAAAATTAAGATTAGTGAGTGTGGAGTCAGATTCAAGGTCAGTTTCAAAATGGTTCCCTTTAAAAGGAAAAATTGAATCATTGACGTCTTTTGAGAAAATCATTTGTTTTCTGTCAAGACTCCATAATTTGTATCCTCTTTTATTATTTGAATATCCCATGAAAACACATTTTCTGCATTACTGACAAATTTATCAGTTTTATTAAGAACAGTACAAAAACATAGGCAGCCAAAAACACGAAGATGATCAATGGAGGGAACACAGCCATGGACAAGTTCATAGGGGGTTTTACCTTTTAAAATAGAAGAGGGAGTCCTGTTAATAAGATATACAGCAGTGAGAACACATTCAGACCAAAACCTAAGAGGAACACCCCCTTGAAACATTAAAGCTCTAGCCACATTGAGAAGGTGACGATGTTTCCTTTCGGAAATTCCATTTTGCTGAGGGGTATATGAACATGATGTTTGGTGATTAATACCATTATCGTTACAAAAATTTTGCGTTTGAAGGTTAACAAATTCGGTTCCATTATCAGATCTAAAAGCTTTAATTGAAGACCCAAAATGATTTTTTATTAACGCAAAGAAAGTCTGAATATTTGGGAACACATCATCCTTTTGTTTCATAAGGAAAACCCACACATCCCTTGAGTAATCATCAACCAAGGTGAGGAAGTATTTAAAACCTTCCCTACTGGCTGTCCTATAGGGACCCCATACATCTAGGTGAATGAGTTCACCTACATTCTTTGACTGATGATTACTAAAAGGAAATGGAACCCTGTGTTGTTTAGCCCTATGACAAGTTTCACAAGGGTTGGATTCAGGGTTATTCAATTTTAGCTTATTGTTTAGAGTAGCTAGAGCTTGTTCAGCAAGGTGACCTAGTCTAGAGTGCCACAAGTTAAACATGTCAGTACCGTTATAACACACCTTAACACAATTAGGCTTATCAGCACACAGATAAAGGCCATCACATTGACTGCCAGTCATCAAAATTTTCTTTGTGAGAGAATCCTGTATATGACAGGAGTTTTCATCCAATGTTACATTTAGTTTGCTATCTCTAGCAAGTTTATGCACAGAAATGAGATTAACATGATATTCAGGGACAACAAGAGCATCTCAAAGAGTGACCTGCTCATTAATTTTTATATCGCCAATTTTAGACACATGGGCGCTTGACCTATTTGGGTGCTTAACTTTAATATTATATTCAGACACATCAACAGAGTTCAATAGATTTTTGTTCGATTTGACCATGTGTTGACTCGCCTCTGAGTCAATAATCCAGCCAAGTTCAATTGAGTTTGGAAACCCCCCCCCCCACTAAGGCAATACCCAGGGAAGGTATTGCTATAAGTAGAATTTAGAGAGTTACCAGCAAAGTTTGATGCATGAGTACCTTCACCGCTCCTTTCATTTAACAATCCTAGCAACTTGGTAACTTGATTAGGTGTAAGGGAGTTAGCAATTATAGATGCAGGGGAAGAGGAGGATGGATCAACTTTAACTCCAGATGAGTTATTGGACTGTACCATTCGTTGACCCTGACCTCCTTTAGGTTTGTAACCAGGCGGGTAACCCACAATTTCAAAACATTTTTCAATAGTGTCTCCCAGTTTATTACAGTGAGAGCATTTCAGGTTAGGGTTAGGTCCTCTCAGATTTTTACATTTACTTTCATAATTTTGACTTAATTTTTCAAATGATTATGATGGTTTTGATACAAATACAACAGATTGAGATTTAACCGATGTAGAGGAGGAATTCCTATAGGATTCCTCTCTAGAGATGATAAAGAAAGCTTCTTTATTGAGGGTAGAGGATCCCTTAGTAAGAGATTTGTTCTCACTGGTAGCCTGGTAGGTACACACAATCGAGAACCATAAGGAACTGCATCATTTTTATCAGGTGATTAAAGTCATTAAAGGACTTAGCAGCATTACAAGTACAAGATGGAAGTTGCAGCATTTGGTCTAGTTGTTTCCACATAATGTTTAGTTTATGATATTACGCAGACACAGAACAACCATTTTGAGTTGTTTCATTAATTTTTTGGTACAGACCAAAGACTATAGATCCATCAATTTTATCATAAGTTTCTTTTAAGTCAGCGTAAATTTTTGAAGCTAATTTAGAGTAAACTTGACCCATGAATAGTTCTTCAGAAGTAGAGTTTAAGATCCAACTGGTAACCACTGAGTTACACCTATCCCATTATTTTGACAAAGTTTGATTACTGGTGGTTTTAGTGCACGATCCATCAATGAACCCAGACAATGTAATTCTTGGAGCCTTTGAGTTTAAAGTAATAATGGTTAGGTTACTGGTATCACTTGGATGCAAGAACAATGGGTCACTGGCATCAAGTTTACTTATAAGGGTTTCAGTATTAACAGGATTAGCGTTAACAATTTCAGATTCAGCCATTTTAAGGACCCAACAGATATAGAATGAATATCACACAAGCACACGCACAGAGTGAGCACCAGAGACCAAAGCCAGGTTTTTACACCAATCAGTTGGTAGATCAAGGATTAGCCCCTGATGTCGAATGCAAGAACACAACAACAAGAAATCACACAATTGATGTACACAAAAGACCACTAGAGCAAATCAGAACAATTAGTACCAGTACTCCTAATCCGATCAACAGGCAGCCTAGAAAAGACTAAGACAAATCAAGAATAAAGACAACAAAATGAAATAGAGATAGGGAAGAAATTCCTCACAGCGGGTTCACCCAAGAACTGGATAAACCAAGAAGTACCAGCGACCCGTAACCTTCAAGGGTTATAGATGAAACAAGAGAGACAAACAGTCGATGTTATAGCAACTTCGGAAACCACCTCCTCTCCGATGCAGATCTTCGGAATAAGGGTGATAATAAGCAGAATTCCTCAGATTTGTAACTTCGGAAAGTCCCCAATATTATGAAAATCGAGTTTGATCCAGATTGAGATCTAGGGTTTTCGCGTTTAGAAATCCACAACGAAAAGCTCTTCACAGTGGTAAGATTAAGCAGAAGCACAGAGAATCAGATCCGTAGCTCTGATACCATGTCAAAATATGATAAGCTGATAACGATGAACCAAGATCCAACAATGTCAATGAACAAATCTTACGGACGAACAAATCTCATAAATTCTCTCTAAACGAGAACATCAAAGTGATGAACTAGAAATACAAACTTGTACAAGATCAGAACGGGTCATCAATGTGATGAAACCCTAAAACAAGAGAAGATGAGCACTATGAGATTTTGAGAGAAAGTTTGTGAAGATTCAGATACTCCTTACTAGAGAAAACCCTTGAAATATATAAACAAGGGAAAACCCTAAAACAACACAACCGAACAAAGATAAGCCCAGACGATCAGAACAAAGCTTGGCCCAGCAGCCTAGCAACAACAACAACTCTGCACAGCAGCCCAGCCCAGCATCAGCACTCAACATGCACAAACAAACAACAAACATAAGGTGTAGAACTGAACATAAACAAACTAAAGAAAAAAAAAGAATAAGAAGAGCTACATCTTTTAACAATTACTATTTTAGATTTTAACTTATTTATAACATTGCAATAAGCTCACTATCATTTACATACAAACTTAATTGTTTCACGTAGAATTGTGAGAATGAATAAACATTATATTTACTGAAAGACAGAAACGTAATAAATAATTAATGATGTTGAAATGTCAACTTGGGGTCTGGGGAACAATTTAGTGTTTTATGTGGTTACAAATTAGATCAAGTAAAATAGTACTGTATAATATACGTGACTGCTTTTTATTTAATCATTAATAATATCTAAAATATACAACCAACAGCTTTCATAAGCGATGAACTAAAATTCGATGCAATTAATTGTATCTTATAAGAAGTTAGAGAATGATATGTGGAAACTCATTATTTTTTAAAGGGAGTCAAAAGCACCTTTAAGGATAGGGGCTACTTTATTGTGGTAGAAATTGCAAATGAGCAAGTAGGGGGTGACAACTAAAGAGGTAGTGAGACTGACCGTATATGCGATTCCTATTATATACTCATCGTGGAGCAACGTTTTCTCTAAATTTTTTTTCCCTATAAAGAGTTGTTTTTCCACAAAATCATCAAAGGTTATTCTATTTATTTTTTCACTATTCCCAAAGAAACAGCAATGAGGCGATCCTCAAGTTTGTCATAGGATTATTAATCTCCATAAGTAGTTCAATTACCTCAAGACCTTCAGGAGGGGCGTTTTGGTGTGCTATAGGATGGTACCATAGGTAATCCCTTTCTTGCACTTAGGCAAGACATAACTATAACACTATTATTTGGAGTTTTACAAGTTTACTACATAATTCTTTTCTTCCACATAAGCAAGACTTAACTATAACATTCATAGCACATATCACTATTTAGCTATAATTGAAGTAGTCCAAGTGTGGTCCATTTCGATCGAAGGAAAAAATGGTTAAGGGTTGTCTGTTACGGATCTGCATTCTACTTGCGATGGTGAACCTGTTATGGATGAAGGACAATGTCTAAGTGTTATCTCTAATGGATAGGCATGGTTTAGTACAGATGGGTAAAATTATTACGGATGACCAGCTGTTACAAAGGAACATGTGAAATGTTCTAAGTGTAGGTTTTTGGGGGATGACCATTACAGTCTATTATGGATAAAGAATCCTATTACAAAGAGCAACCCCATTGATCTTTGCGAAACTGTTGTGGATGAGCAATCCCATTACGGACAACTAGTCTATTATGGATGCAGCAACACTTCACTAAAGTAATAGCAATGGCGGTGAACTTTATTTTGTTACAGATGGTTCTATTTTAAATGAAATGTGTCTATTGCAGAGCACTAGTATTATAATACGTGTGAACTTCTTGGCATGAAGCTTTCTGTACTAGTATCCTTACTTAGTCACATTCATAGTTTAAGTTTAAACATCAGAAAGCCCAAATCTATCAAACTACATCTCTAATAACAACTCGTAAGGCCCTTTTTAAAAGTACTCACAATTAGATGTACGCATCAAAAACATAATTCTTAATACTCAAATAACTATAATTCATACTAGCGAAACATAAAATTTCTTTACATTAGCATTTTTTTTATAAAATACTAGTGTGTGAACCCGCGCTTTGTCGCGGGTTGTTAAAATCTATAACACTTGATTTTGATTACTTGTACATTAGTATTCAATCCGTTGATATGAATAAAATAATATTGACAACCCTGTTTTGGAAAAAAATCATGCCAAAACGTTAATATAATTTAGCACATCACAACGACAAATTTAGATTTTATAAACCATCATATTTTTATGATTATAAGAGAAAAACAATATAAGATTCAGAACCTTGAAACAGTTTTGAGAGCTTGTATATTTTTAGTTTGATGATTTATATATAATTGCACATTATTACTTATACTAAAATTGTTTTCATTTGTAAATAACTATTATAATTACTTTAAATATTATTATTATTATTATTATTATTATTATTATTATTATTATTATTATTATTATTATCATTATTATAATTCTTATTATTATTAAATTCAATGAATTCATATGGATTAAAATAAATAAATTAAAATCCACCATAATATTACCATACTAACCCTATAGGTGTCTTAAGATCAAGATAAAATTATTATTTTAACATCCTAAAATATTTTATAAATAGTATATATAATATAGATATATATTATTATTTTCTATATGTTATGTACAATGAATTGGCTCGCTTAATTCGCGGGTGCTACTGAGTTTCTTTTCCTATCAACATTAATACTGATTATTATTATTATTATTATTATTATTATTATTATTATTATTATTATTATTATTATTACTCTATGTAAATTTTTGATAAATAATATTTAGTTAATAATAGAATACTTAATTTAAATAGTAAAAATGTAAAATATAATGTTAATTTAAATTATTATAAATAAAGTAATACTTAATATAGTGAATTTAGTCACATGCATTAACTCATGTATTAATTAGAGTAAGTTTCTTAAATAAGAACAATTTAGGAACACTTGCATAAAATACTTGTACCATATGATTAGATAGTTGTTCTAGGTGTCCTACAAAAATAAAAAATTACCAATCTACCCATGAGATTTATATTATATAGTAGTAGAGATAACATATCATAACGTTTAAATTAAAGTAGTGAAGCTTGGATGCTAGTCTTTGTTAAGCCGGGTAGCTCTTATTTCAACGCTAAGCTATCAATGTTTTCGTCATACCTGGTCAGCCTAATATGCATACTAACAATTCAGCATTGATGAGCGAGTTAGAGTTTGAACTTTTAAACATATCTTGACATTTAATATAACAATACATAACATTATTAGATAATTCATCATGATATATCATACCACATAACATAATATAACATAACTAATCATGGCATATCATATCATATATATCATAGTCTAGTTAGTTCTCATAACCTTTACATATATAACATCTTGAATGCAACTGGAGTTACATTCATCAACGTACGGTTATGGGATCCCAGAAACCTTTTCTTCCATAAAGCAAGACTTACATTGTTAGCCCTTTCTTGTAAGACTTGTTTTCCTTAATTTCTTGCCATGCTAGCAAGATTTACCCTTTCCTGTGTAAAACACAATATCCTTTTCATGTACAAGATTATACTCCGCTCTTTCTTTTCATTAGACAATACTTAACCATTTCTTGTTAATGGACAAGACTTGAACCTTTCTTTTACGAAGACAAGACTTAACATACACACATTGACATTAGTCATTTAGATATATTTATGATCTTTTACTTAGCAGCACACAATCCTTTTCTTACTTCATAAGCAAGAATTAGTGTACATACTCTTATTTTACATATGACCCTTTCTCACACTCGGTAAGACTTAACATATCTTTCATCCTCCATTGCCCTTTCTTGTATGAATACGAGACTTTATTCTATCTGTTAAGTTACTTTACTATACATGCATCATACTACACATTTTGTTTAATATTGGTCTTTGGATTACGTAGGTTGTCTCATAAAAGGGGTGGGGTTGGTTACCAAGAGATAAAATGGTTACAAATGTTGGTCATTTGGCTAAGACATACCGCTTATGGATTTACAACTAGTTACGAAGATACAATGAACTTGCAGAGGTATATTGTTACTTATGAAGGTGCATTATACTCCGTAAGTACTATAACTTAGGTAAATTTGCCCAACTATATAAGAGGAGCTTATGGGCACTCCGTAAGTGGCTTGCCGAGATACGAAGATAAAATGAACTTTTAAAGGGGAGCTTGCAGAGGTACATTCCACTTATGGAGGTTATGGGCACTCTGTAAGTGGCTTGCCGTAGAACTCTCCACGTGTTATAACTAGTTATGGAGGTGCACATACTTACGAGGTACCTACTTGTGAACATAAAATCTACTTGCGGGGTTTCATACTTAGCCATTTCCAGCTTTACGATTCTAGGGACTTTACTTACGGAGGATATAGTTCACTTACATATGTGCAGTCCCCCCCTTAAGTATCTTGCCTTAGACTCTTTTGTGGATATGTGGTCACCCCATTACTTACTTACGGGAGTAACAACCAACTTACAAGGCACTATAGCATGCTCAATAGCCTTTAACCTAGTGTTTTTATATAATCATCAACATATAATCTTCTACTACATGCATAGATCTAACATGCCTTTAATAGGCTTCTAATGTTCACGTACATTCATGTATGCATATAATTATGTATCAAAACATAACCCAAGAAATATCATGCACAAAAATCCAAGCTATATTTTTTTCCAAAGCGTTAGATCTACAACAAAATCGTTCATGAGTATGCATGTCAGCCCAAATCATTATCATGCACATAAAAAGGGCATTTAGAACTCACATCAACCAAGTACACAAGAAAATCCCTAGAAATGGAGCTTCTTGTTGGAATACTTCAAGCTTCAATCTTTTTGTATGCAAGTCACTTTTAAATGTAAGATCTTATCACCCTGAAGCTAGATGTAAATAAAATATAAATGCTTTATACATCAAAAGCTTATCCTTTTATAAATGTTTCTTAGTTTCTCTCTCTAGCTCTTTCTTTTGACAATTCCAACCCCCTTGGTTTCTTTTCAACCAACCATGAGCCCCCTTTTTATTTCTTCTTAAAAGCCACAATTAAACCAAGTATTTTTGAGGCGTTATAACTCATATATTCATGTAATAATGAAATAAAAAGTTAAACTTGATCATTAAGAAGGCTAAAAAAAGTGAGAGGGTTTATAAATATGAAATTCAATTTTTTTTTTATTTTAACTTCAATTATTAGGATGAGTCAACCCTTAGAGTTCTTTTTATCATACTTATCATGTGAATTTTAATATTAATGCTACTTAGTTACAAGTAAAAAAACTGATATGTTTATAAAAATCATAAAGTGATATTGAATTTTGATCCTGTCATTTTCGTTTTCAACTAGTTAGATAATGTTGAGAGTGTTACACTACAAGAAAAAGACCCCATCGTGACCAGGTCTATGACGACGACACGATGTTGTCGCTATAGGGCGACCTATGGCGACGACATGTCGTCGCCATAGGGTCATTTTTATTTTGGCTATTCTAGCTCTATGGCGACGACATGTCGTCACCATAGGTCAAAACATTTTTTCCCCCTGAAATGACTAAGAGGGAAACAGTCCCGCCATTATGAAACTCTATGGCGTGGCATGTCGTCGCCATAGGGTCTTATGATTTTCTTAAATATGATATTAATAAAAGTAATTATAATTAATAATAATAATAATAACATAATAATAATAATAATAATAATAATAATAATAAATAATAATAATAATATTAATTTATGTGCATGCTATTGTTATTGTTATTATAAGTAATAATATATTATTATTATAAGTAATAATAATATAAAAATATTATTATTTAATTAACCGTGTGTATGTTTGTATTATTTTCTTAAATAAATATTATATGCTTTTAATTTATTTTGTAAATGGAATAAAATCTTATTAAATGTGATTTTTTTTAAATAAAGATAAAGATAAGTTAGGACTACTATTTTTTTTTAATATAAATGAATCTCAGTGGTATAATGTGATTAAAAATTGGTGAAGTTTAAGATTGTATTTCAATTTTGACTAAATGATATATGTTCAATCATCTAGTCATTTATTTTTAGTTAAAAGAAGAAAAAAACTAATTTCATATGTTGTGAGAATTATAATTATTAACAATTAGTGTCAATCATTCTCCAATATGTTCGATTATAATAGTTAGAATCGATTGAATATGTCAAAGTTTAGCTATGATCGAGTTATGAATATCAGTGTTAAATTATATACATTAATCGTAATTTACGAGAAATTATGATTGTTAAGGATAAGTTAAGTTTGTTTATATTTAGTTATCATAAATGAGTGTTAAACAAGGTCAAATATATTTGGTTATGATGGTTCTGGTCGATTACATTCGTCAAAGGTTAGCTATGATACAATTATGATCATTGGTGTTAAATTAAATACGATGTTGGTAATTTACAGAAAATTATCCTTATTAATGTTAAGTTAAGTTTGTTTATGCTTAGTTATCATCAATAAGTGTCAAAAAGGTCAAATATGTTCGGTTATGATAATTAGGGTCGATCAAATACATTAAAGGTTAGCTATGATTGAATTACAATGATCAATGTTAAATTATACAATTCGATGGTAATTTATGGGAAATGATGCTTATTAACACTAAGTTATTTTTATTTACGCTTAACTATCATCAATGAGTGTTAACAAGGCCAAATATTTTAGGTTATGATAATTAGGGCTGATTATATATATTAAAGGTTAGCTATGATTCAATTATGATCACTGGTGTTAAATTAAACACGATGTTGGTAATTTACGGGAAATTATGCTTGTTAATGGTAAATTAAGTTCATTTATACTTAGTTATCATCAATGAGTGTCAAAAAAGGTA
Source organism: Flaveria sonorensis (assembly GCA_025506505.1). NCBI lineage: Eukaryota > Viridiplantae > Streptophyta > Magnoliopsida > Asterales > Asteraceae > Flaveria > Flaveria sonorensis. The sequence goes on from CM046423.1 coordinate 1,863,730, forward strand.
AAATAAGTTCAGTTATGATGATTAGGGTGGATTGCATATGTCAAATGCTAACTATGATCCAATTATGATCATTGGTAAATTAAGTTTATTTATAATAATTAAAACAATAATAATAATAATAATTGTAATAATAATAATAATAAATAAATAAATAAAAAATAACCATCATAATAATAATTATAATAAAACACTAATAATAATAAATAATAATAATATAATAATATCTTTAATAATAAATAACAATAATATAATAATGCACCCTATGGCGACGACATGTCGTCGCCATAGGGTTTCAGGACCCCGCGCGTAACCCCGCCCAATTATTTGTCAAAAAAAATTAAAAAAAAAAATTAAAAGACCTTATGGCGACGACAAAACCGATCTGCTTCGTCTCTTTCACCCAAAACACCTAAATTTCACCCCTAAACCACCCAGTTGAACCACAACCTTCAATCCTTCAAGTTGAAGCCGTCCACCACCACTATCGCACCTCCTTGTTCGTCTCGTTACCCTCCTACCCCAAGATTGAAGCTACCCACCACCATCATCGCACCTTTTGCAGTCCAAAGAGGCCACCGCCGCCACCATATCAGCCACCAACACCAAGATTGGCAGTCCACGAGCTTTCAGAGACCGAAGATATAACATGAAACAACATTTCTTAAATCAAAGAGGCTATGATAATATTGAGCAGGCTCTTAATAATCCACCTGAAGGTCAAAGTCAAGAGTCATGGGAGCAGGTGGTTGAGTTGTTCTCAAGTGAACAACATAAACGTCTTTCTCAAAAAGGCGTAACAAATAGAGCTAAACAGCTCTATCCAAATCTGCATGGTAGTCAATCATATGCTCAAAGGCGATATCTTCAGGTAAGAAAACATATATTATACATCCTATGTATTATTAATTCTTTTCAAATATTATGAATATTGTTTTTAATGTTTTTAGGAGCAACAAACTGGGACCCCAAGTCACATCGAAATGTGAAGGAGGGCGCATTACAATGAAGGTTCAGGAAGGGTCAACCAGAGGGCAGAAGAAGATTGGGTAAGTTTAATATGTTAAGTATGCTATTATCATGTGTTCATATGTTTATAATATATCGTGTTTGGTGATTTTGACCCAATATGATCTATATGCTATCCATATTTGAGAAATATTGGTTTTGATGAATTGTTAGTTTATATATTGAAACTTAGGAATTTTATGTTAGTTGTGCTTATAAATTTAAAAAACATGGTCTATATGCTATCAATATTTGAGAATCGTTGGTTTTGAGTTGTTAGTTTATATGTTGAAACTTGGGATTTTATGGTATTGTGCTTATGATTAAATAACATGGTTTTTTTTTTCATTTTATAATAGTTATGCTGTCGAAATTTCATAAGAATCTTAATACCGTTTCATTTTAATTCTTTATAATTATAGGAAAAAATTGAATATTAATATGCCCAAATGCAAATGGAGGCGGGTGAGTCGCCCGTTAATGATATGGAATGTTTAGAGTTGGCATTAGGATAAAGACGTGGTCATACGAGAGGTGTTAGACGAAAAGTAAAAAATATCTCTCGTTATGAGCCATCAAGCGGGTCATCATCACATCGGGATGAAAAAATAGAAGCACTAAAGCGACAAATACAAGAAATGCAAGAAAGAATGAATCAATTTGAAATACAAAACAAAATCCCGATAACGATGAAGATGATGAAAACGACGACAATTAAATAGTTTGTTTGTTTGGGTTGTAAAAACTTAAAATATATTAGTTTGATATGTAATTAACTAAAATTGGTTGATTTTCATTTGGATATTTGATATATTAGTTTGAATTTCTGTGAATTTGATTTGGGATTTTGGTTGGTTTTTAGGTAAAAAACTAGAAAAAAAACAGAATTTTAAAAATTCAATTTTTTAAAAACTAGATACCCTACGGCGACGACAGACGACATGTCGTCGCCATAGGTTAAATTAATTAATTATTTTTTTATTTTTTATTAATTAATTTAAAATAAAAAAATATTTACTAACCCTATGCCGACGACAAATCGTCGCCATAGGGTTCACTTATTTATTAAATTTAAATATCTATTGTGACGAGGTTTTGGCGACGACATGTCGTCGCCACAGGGGTATATGGTGACTACGTCTATTGCGACGACCAATTTTGAGCTATGAAGACAAGGCTATGACTACTGATCCTAGCCTATGGCTACGACAACTGGACCCTATGACGACGACTTTTGTCGTCGCGATAGCTACGTTTTCTTGTAGTGTTAGCGGAGAGAGGAGGATTTAATCAAAAGAATTCATAATAAATGACCTCTCTTGACAATGGAAATGATAGGATAATAATCGTTGATATTACCATCAAAACAACATATGAACATATCTTATGTTTCTACTTGTATACAACTTAAACACAAAAATGTTAGCAATTATTAAAACTAGAACAATAAACATTATAAGTTAAACTCGGAAAATCCAAAACCAAAGTAGCCTAAGGTAGAAATTCACAAGGAGAAGTTTTCAATTCACTTTTGACATGTGAGAAATAATACTTAGTAAAAGACAGACTGTATAATATGTAAAATAAATATAACTAGGAAAAACAAAACAAAATCAATAACAAAATCACACAGCTAAGATTGACTAATTTTCATAATTTGTAGCAAAGATCATATAAAAGATGAATAAACACTTAAACAAATTTTACGTTTATTTAGGTAACTGCAGCCAAAGTGATATTTGTAATGTTAAAGATGAACTCAATGGTCCGAGTAAGACATCAAGGCTTATGATTGTGTACAGAACAAGAAATCTGAAGTAGATTTATCACGTTGAGATGTTTCAGGTATCATATATGGGGTACAGCTATTGAAAAAAATATATTAATTTTAAAAAACTAAAAAAGAATTCTAGGCTTGACATATAAAAAAGATAACATTTTAGTCGATCTGTTGAATACGTCAGGTAATTGTGTCAATATCAGTTTATAGTGTCAAATATTAATTATAATTTGTTTATATGTATTCATTATTGTGTTTTACGTTTTATAACATTTCATGCTATTTTTGTCATTGTTTTTTATATATTAAATAAACTTGTTTTTATCTTATCATTGTGTATTACAATTAGAAGTATGCAATAATGTTATTTCATCGGTGCGTTTTTCAAAACTCATTGTGTCCATTATACTACAATGATGAGCAAAAAACACAATAAGACATTTTATTGTTGTGTTTTACGTTTTATATAAATATGTGTTATGTAAGATTAATTCATTGTTAATTTATTATTATGTTTAACATATTAAATAATAATGTTATTTCATAAAATTCTTCATTTTAAAAAAACACAATAAGGTTCAGAAAAACACAATAGGGTTCAGAAAAACACAATAACTAACAAAAAAAATACAATTAATTGCACTAAATACATAATGACAAACATATTTCATATGAGCTGAAAAACGTATAAAAAATTATTTTTTTATATAACGATACTGTATTCAATTTAAAGACAAAAACACTTGTTTTTTATGGTGTAATTTTTATAAATAATAATATCGTATATAACAGTTATGAACGTTTAAAAAGAAGAAAAGACTTGAAAAATGTCAACAAAAGTGGTAATGTTTAAAATACACATGTAGCAAACTTTATCCTTGTGTTATCTCTACTACTAATTAAGAAAATTGATAGTTGAGATTTTTATTTATACTTTTTAGATTTATTACCTCTTTTATTTGAACTATTTCTTTATATATGAGAGATCTTTGTATCTTATATCATTTTTTATATTCAGAATGAACTAAAAATTTAATTGATTATTAAATGAATAGTTGTAATGACGACACTAAGACGAGGTGGTTTCGTGAGCGAGGGAGGGTGGGGAACTCTCGGCCTCGGGTGGGAACACCACCCCTCGAACTTGGTATTTTTTTAGATCCATGTCGAGTGAATTTTCACCGGGTAACACCGATTGAGAGGCCAATGTTTTTACTATTGGCAACGTTCATTTATTTAACATAATAAATAAAAAATTAAACACTACAAATATCACTTTAACATATTTCTTTTAACCCATTACTTTTAATCTTCTATACTCTTTAAATTATCTACTATTTAATACATTATGAATAAGATGGATTTTAATTTTTATGACGCATCAAGCTCGAATGATGAAGATAAATATACACGTAAGCGTAACTTTGAGTTTTTGACTACGTTAGTTTTTTATCATTAGGCGAAGTGCAAGACATCATCTCATCATCAAGAAGGTATTTTATTTGCCTTTTTAAATAATAATTTTTATTTATGTAATTTATTATTATTTATATTTAATTAAAGAATTTAATATGCCTGCATAATGACGATCGTAAAGATGCTCATAAACAATTAGTGGCATAATACTTTGTTGATAATCATTATTTTTATTTATGTTTAAAATTTTAAGATACTATTATTTATATTTATATTTATGTTTAATTTTAAGGTATGTGTAATTTTTGATTTTTTGACTTTGGTGGTTTCTTTAACATTAGGCGAAATATTCATATGTGGTAAATAGCTACATATAAACTTTGATATTATTTAGTTGAGGGGATATATCCAAATTACACATCGATAGTTAAGACAACTAAAGAACGATTTCAAACGACAACGATTTAAGAGGGCAAAAGAAGCGGCAAGAAAGGATATTGAACGAGCTTTTGGGGTCCTAAAAGGTAAAGAGCATACACTTCAACAACCTACAAAACAACTACATTCACGAAGAATTAAAAAAATCATACACACATTTATTATCTTACACAATAATATTTTTAAGAGTGATGGTACGCCAATATCTCTATGTTACATAAAAGATCCTGCAAACAATGAACTGGTAGAACATGATATACTTTCACTTACGCAGTCACACAACCCGCAATAATTTCGTTTATTATTGAGCATTTAAAGCACTTGTGTCAATTAAACTAAATGAATCTCTACTAATTTTTTATAATGTATAATTTATTTATACAAATCTAATTTTTTTCTATAATGTATTTTTTTTATTTTTCTATTTTTCTTAATTTAATTATAAAATATGAAATGTAAGTACCAATTAAAAAAAACCTAAATTGAAGAAAAGAAAAATAGGAAAAACTAGGACGACACCCTATATAATTGGAAAAAGCTGGGAAAAGTAAGAAACTACGAGACGTTGATGTGCCACCCGGGAAAAAATAAAAAAAAATGATAAGAGAACATGAAATCATTATGCACATTAAAACCTTGGTTCTTTGAATGTTCAAAACTTCCATCATCTTTTCCAAACAATTGATTTTTCTAACAACAATTTAATCTACATCTAACACTACATCATTGTTTACCGGAAGACTCTAACCCTTTATCTTATGTGAACTGGTAGCCTTTAGATACCTACATACCGCTAGCACCCTTTAGTTCCAACAATAGTTATAAATATAGTATATAATTAATATCACTATTTAAGTGTGGAATAAAAGAATCTTGGTTTTAGTGTTTTATAAGTATCATCATTTCCCAAAAGGACTTTATCCCAATGACATTAGTGATTTTCCTTCGATTAAATGAGACGATTTGTGACATCCGGTAATTTTCCGTTACCAAACTCCGTTTGTTCCGTTAAGTCTTGCATACACGTGTCGGGAGCACACACTGGTTGTCGTTGAACGTTGGTGACTTAACAATAATCAGTAATGTTAAATTGATGATAATTAAGTTAACAATGTGATTATTAAGTTATGCTTATGTGATTTGAATGTTAACTGTAATGTTATCGCGTAACGTGAAAACGTGCATATTTGTTCGTGTGTTTTGTGATAAATGGGAATTATGCATGATTGTTATTTGTGATTAATAATAATGTGTTTAGTAGTTAAAAACTATTTAAATCTATTCAAAAAGCTTAATTTTTATAAAATACAAATTATAAGGGTTAAAAGTGTAATTATGGATTATTAATTAAACAAAACTAAAAACCCTAATCCCCTAACCCTTTCGGCCGCGACTTGCATCCCCTCACCCTCACCATCGCGAAATCGATCAAGAACAAGCAAGAAACCATCGGATTTGGTCGACTTCAAGTTATACAACAAGTTAGAACCTTCAATTGCAAACTATTACACATCTAAAGGTGACCTTTGAAGGTTGTCTTTCCTTCTTTCTTTCAAGTTAAACTCTAAGTTAATTCTTGCGCATACCAGGTGAGTTCTTGCCCCACTCTTTTTACATAAATCTCTTTTGGGGGAGATGGCATACTGTTTACAAACGCTTTTATTTATGAGTGTGTATAATATTGATATAGTGTTGTTTACCATGGAAAGTCCTCACACTTTCGGATTGTTAATATTGACTAGCGGGGAAATTTGGGTAGTACTACTGGGTCTGACGAGCCCCACCTGTGCGACTCGAGGTCAAACGGGTGCAATTTTGTCCTATCACATATTCGTCACGACCTGGTAAGTCGTGACGGGAGGCAACAAACGTATCACAGTCAGCTTCAATCGCGAGATCACTATGATTAATATTTTATGTTAATAGACTAGCTATCTATTGCAATACACTACTTATGCTCTGAAAACCATTGATTGGTTTATATTTTAACGCAAACTCTTGAACTCACCAACCATGTGTGACTTGTTTAGTATGCTATTCTCAGGTTAAGGTTGCCAGATTGCCTAGGAGCACGCACGTCAGCATTGTTGAGTTGTCTACATTTGCATTGTTTACAAATTGGGATTATTTTCATTTTATACATTTGTGTTTGGGGCGCGTTTGTTTTGCGCATTCTCGTTACATATTACTTGTTTTGGGTGTTCTAGTTTTAAAAACGCTTCCGCAGTATTTTAAACGCTTCCGCAGTATTTTAAACGTTAACTCTGGTTTTGTTTATTTATCATATAGAGTCGTTCTTGGTAACTAATGACTGAGATCCTGGTATGTCACGCGCCTCGCGGTAAAACCCCGCTCGCGGATTTTGAGGGTGTGACACGATTAGACGCCGTCCAAAAAAAAAATGAGACGATTAGACATTTTATACATCAGAAAACAAAATCCGTGTTGTTTTGACGTCAGGTGCTTGAACATTAGCATCAGTTCTGTGTAAGCGAACGATACATCCACCAAGTTACTTCAAAATGGTATGACATGAATGTTTAGATGAATAATTTCAAGGTACTCCACATCCAAGTGGTATATTTATATTAATTTAATTATAATTATTATTCTTTTTAAAGTTTTATTTTAGTTATTAATTTTTTAATTTAAAAAATATTGACCCGTAGTTGGGCTAGTTGACACTAAAATGCAGATATAATGAAGAAAGGGTTGAAGGACTACAAAAAGGAACATGAGAAGAAAGGTTTAAGCCAAATCAAGACATAAGACATTGTCAGACCTCATGCAAAGTGTGAAAAGTTTCGATGATGGGTGCGGAGTTTGATAGTCACTCCAAAAAAGAATAAATAACATTAGAGTCAGCCAATTACACAATTTCAAACAAGCAAAATCCCAACTTATACGAAGACATGACACCGACACGACTGACACGTAAAGGTAGAACGTTATTGGGTCATCAAGCAAGGGAAAAGAAAGTTTAGCGGACCTTGTTTGTAACTACAGAACGATGAAGGGGCAAGAAAAAGAAGAGAAAAAAATGCTTCGAAATAAAATAGCTTTGCAATTAACTTTAATTTGAATGTAATTTTTAGTTTTTATTTTTTTATTTTTAGTTAGTTTAACTTTATTTTTAGCTTTTATTTATTTTGTAAGTTTAATTTGAATGTCTCTTTTTTAATTAATGAAATTGTCTTTTAAACTTTATTTAAAAAAATGTTCAGGCTCATTGGGTTTCACCCCTTTCATTTTCTATAGTTTTAAATGAAAATAATGTGACATCTTTCGAATGGAGTATTTTTTAAGTATTTTTTGTTAAATTCGGCGCCCCCAACCCTTATGTTCCAAAGGGTGGAGCTTGAGTTCGAGCATGGTCGGCTTCATGGAAATCCGGCCACAACTATGGCGGGTCCGATCGGGTTCATTCTTTGGCTTCACTTTTCGGTTTCACGTACAAAACAAGCGAAAGGCCAATTTTGATCTTTTAAACTTCCACTTAAAGCTTAAGATGTGCTATTTTTTTTACTTTTTAAATATTATATTTAGATTTCACAAATAACTTGTATTCGTCAATTAAAAAAAACTATATATATAGTCTTTTTTTCCAGAACATGCCCACATAGAGTTTAACGAAAACAGATTCGTTTCAAAATAATGTATCCTTAGTCTCGTAAGTGGTTTAAGTGTCGGTTTAGACTTTAATATTATCTTATGTAATACACCGGACATCTTACATACCGAATTTGAATGACAATAGTTATATTAATATTCTATGTATTTTTGTTGTTATTTATGTCACTTTTTAATTAATAAATTTATATTTTTTAATTTTAATTATTTTTTAATTTTAATGTTTTATTTATTTCAATATATAGTGTTAAGTAGTTTCAGGTAGATGACAATTTTTTTATTATGAAATGATTTGAATACTTTTAGTTTGTTTGGGTTCCATCTCCACCCTCATAGTAATCGACGAATACTTAAATGGAAACACTACCCTACAACAACTATAAGGATTCTATTTGAAAATGATTACCATAACGTATATGTCTAATAATTTTATGTTGTACCAACCAGTAAGCGTGCAAAGAAAATGTGTGAAAATTATTTTTTTTATACTTCAAAATATATAAGAATTGTAATTTTATAAAAATACATGAATATGTATTTAGTTTTTCACGCTTATAAAAATACATAAGGATGTGAATCTGGTATTTTTCTAATAAGTAAGTCTAAAAAAATGAGTCGAATCAATTATTTTGTTGTAATGCTATTAAAAGTGTATTATTTTGTATATTTTAAAGAGAGTGGTTAGTTTCTTTTTCTTAGTGTGATTCTTAGTCTAGATATAACATGTCAAAACAACTAATAGGAAAAGTTAAACCAACTAAATGATTGGTTATGTTTTATAATATGTATGGGTGAGTGGGGAGTAGTTACCGGCTATGTGAACTTAGTATGTTTTCCACTTATAAGTTGTATCACTTGCGAGTGTTGCCTAAAATGATATACACAATCCACATGGCCAAGCGAATACATCTTTAATGACCAATACATGCACACAAAATTTGAATTTTAAATTCTTTTAGTTTTTTTTTAACTGCAATTTTATTACTCAAAGCTAGCAAAAAACTACATCCACAAATTAAATTTTTTTAGTTAATTAATTGTTTACATAACAATTATATGTTTAGAAGTGGAAAAATAAAATTGACACCATAATTTAAATTATAATTATTATACTCTGACACTCAATTCAGGGACCTAAAATAAATTATAAAAGATTAATACGATGCATAACTAGCATTCATTTAGGTATCCGTAATATATTCATCGTACAAATATATATTAAAACCTGTAATATTGGGAGGATGACAGAAAAATATAAAAAATTAAAATTTAAAATTTAAAGCTGAAGGGTCTATGGTGACGATATTGGGAGGATGACGGAAAAATATAAAAAATTAAAATTTAAAATTTAAAGCTGAAGGGTCTATGACGACGTCGCCATATTTATTTTATTTATATATATATAATAATAATATTTTCTGCTAGACCTATGGCGACGACATGTCGTCGCCAAGACCTTTTCAATTTAAAAAAAAAAAAAAACTAAATATCAAAGTATGTGACGACAACTCTATGGCAACGACTTGTCGTCGGCACAGATGTCTGTGGCGACAAAGGTTGTGGCGACAACAAAAACAAACCTATGGCGATAGATGTCGTCGCCATAGGGTCAATTTCTTGTAGTGTATATAGGGTTACACTACAACAATTTAATTATGTCCCGACGACACCTATAGCGACGACATTTGTCGTTGGTACAGGTTGCTCTATACCGACGACTTGTCGTCGGTATAGAGTAATTGGGATTTTTGACTGGTCAAACTCTATACCGACGACAAGTCGTCGGTATAGAGTTGGCGGGATTCTAAAAAATCAGGCGGGTTTATGAAAACCCTATACCGACGACATGTCGTCGCTACAGGTGAATTTTATTTTATTTTTAATTTTTTCTATCTCGGTTTACAGATTTAAAAAAAAATTAAATCAACATTTCCCGACGACATGTCGTCGGGATAGGTAAAAAGATAAAAAAATCTTTTCTCAGTCCCGATGACATGTCGTCGGGACATGGTTTTTTTAATTTTTTTATTTTACCTCTATAGGGACGATTTTTTTACTCTATAGGGACGACATGTCGTCGCTATAGAGTACAGAACCCTTAAATCACATTTCAGACCTTCTGCCTCATTTTTCACCAAACCCCCAATTTTTCTCCCAATTTCATCTCGGTTTATAGGCCTATTTGGTATCAAATTGGAGTGTTTAAAGGTAAGAATGATGTTTCTTTTACTATAATAAAGTTATATAATCTTGTTTTTATAAGTTTTATCTAAATTTTGTGTTTTAGGTGAGATTAAAGTTTAAAGCTTGAAAGTAAAGGATTTGAAGATTTGAAGGTATGAAATTCATTTAAAGATTATGATTTAAGTGTTGTTTAGTGAATATGTTTGTGATTAGGCTTGTATGATTGTAAAAGTGTATATATATGTAAGTGTATATGGGTTTGATGTTAGATTAGGTTATGCCCACCAAGTGTTTGATGAAATGCCACTATATATATTTTCATGGTTTTAAGTTTGTATTTATTTTTATATGTGTTAATTTATATGCATATGGTTTGATGTATTTAGTTGTTTATGTATATGTTTATATGTATGTAATTATGTTAATTTTGAATGTGAATGTTTGTATGTATTTATGTTTATATGTTTGTTCATTAGTATATTATATGTTTATTTTTTTGTAATTGTGTATGCAAGTATGTTGTATACTTGTATGTTTTTTGTATACTTGTAAGTGTGTATGTAAGTATGTTGTATACTTGTATGTAAGTATGTTTGTATTTTTGTAATTGTGTATGTAGGTATGTTGTATATTTGTATGTTTGTATACTTGTAACTTGTAAGTGATTATGTGTTGTGATTATGCTTGTATGTATGGATCTGTAAGTGTATATGACTTTAATATTAGTATATCTTTGTGTATATGTTAATTCATAAAGTTGTATTTCCATGTTTTATAACACCATAGATATCACAAATGATAAGAGTTGGATTAAATTGCGAAATCGGAGTTCTCCGGAATTTATAAAAGGTCTTCATCGCTTTCTAGAAATTGCCAAGAACCATGTCGACAGTTTAGGAAAAACTTTTTATCCGTGTAAACGATGTTGCAATGGGTGTCGGCAGGATCTGGATATCATTTATGCCCACATACATGACAATGGGTTTCTACAATCATATAAGACGTGGACTTATCATGGTGAGAAATATCCACGTGCTTCAAAAATAGAAGACCTTTTTGCTCCAAGAAAATCTATTCCAGCAACAACTAATGAGATGTTTGATGCAATTGATGATGTTATGGCGGAGCAGAATGTTAACGAAGAAAATGTAAACGAAGGTGGAACTAGTTTTGACCCGGAGTTTGATGCATTATTTAAGGAGCTGAATACCGAGTTATACCCCGGTTGTAGTTGGATGTCTTCTTTAAACTTTTTAGCAAAATTGATGCATATCAAGGTTATCAACAAATGGACGGATAGTTCATTTAACCAACTTTTAGAGTTTTTGAGAGTTGCATTCCCTAAAGAAAATCAAATTCCAGCCTCATACTATGAAGCTAAGAAGAGATTAAGAAAGATTGGGTTAGGATATGAATCTATCCATGCTTGCATTAACGATTGTGCTCTGTTTTGGAAAGAAAATGAGTTGATGCAAAATTGTCCGGTTTGTAACGAGAGTAGATGGGTTGACAAAAACACAAAAGGGAAGAAAGTACCTCAAAAAGTGTTGCGCTACTTTCATTAACTTCCCGACTTCGACGAATGTATAGCTCAAGATTCACAGCAAAAGAAATGATATGGCATTATACTGGACGCTCAACGGATGGTATGATGTGTCATCCAGTTGATGGGAAGGCATGGCAAGACTTTGATGAAAAAATTTCTGATTTTGCCAAAGAACCCCGAAATGTACGTTTGGGTTTGGCTGCGGATGGTTTTAATCCATTCGGTAACATGAGTCAATCTTACAGTATATGGCCAGTGGTGTTGACAACATATAACACACCACCATGGTTATGTATGAAAGAGTCTTCTTTTATATTGACCTTGCTTATTCCCGGGCCTAAATCTCCTGACATTGATGTTTTCCTAAGGTCTTTAATAGATGTGACCTCTAGTATTTTTATTAAACGTTTGTTTAACGTCGTTACCTCTTGTAAGGATTCGTTTTAATATTAATGCAAGTACGAGGACTTATCTGTAATTTCTTGAAATCTTTATAGTTTAATTATAACTAAATAAGTCAATACTTAATGATAACCATAATATAATAATAATAATAATAATAATAATAATAATAATAATAATAATAATAATAATAATAATAATAATAATAATAATAATAATAATAATAATAATAATAATAATAATAATAATAATAATAATAATAATAATAATAATAATAATAATAAATAATAATAATAATAATAATAATAATAATAATAATAATAATAATAATAATAATAATAATAATAATAATATAATAATAATAATAATAATAATAATAATAATAATAATAATAATAATAATAATAATAATAATAATAATAATAATATAATAATAATAATAATAATAATAATAATAATAATAATAATAATATAATAATAATAATAATAATAATAATAATAAAATAATAATAATAATAATAATAATAATAATAATAATAATAATAATAATAATAATATAATAATAATAATAATAATAATAATAATAATAATAATAATAATAATAATGATAATAAAAAATAGAAGAAACTATCAATATTATTTATAATAATGAAAATAATAATAAAATAACAAAATAATAATACATGTAATTTTAAATAATCTTAAAAGAATGTTAAATCTTGAAATTTAGTAAAAATAAAATGTTTAATATTTTAAAACTTGTAAATAATAAACTTTTTTACATAAAATAACAAGTTTAGAACTACAGGGACTAAAGCTGTAAGTTAGTTAAAATAAAAACTGAAACTTTGGTTTTAAATTGATAGAACATAAAGTACAGGGACTGAAGTGTAAAATATTTAAAAAACCCAATTTTTTCCCCCGGTTGCCCCGTTTTTCCGATGAAGACCCCGGCCGAGCTCCGCCGAGCTCGGCCACACCCAAAGTCCATGAAACTCATGGATTTTAATCATTTAAAACCGTTATCTGCTTACCCATATCAGTTTCGAACTCGATTCCACCTTTTATTCGAATTTAAGTGCGGATTCAAACCTGAAACCGAACCTTAATCAACCCAAGATCGGTTTTATAATTTAATCAAGTTAATAATGTAATTGATTGGTGCTAACGTTCCTCTAATCATCTCGAATTCAATGTGATGATTTATTGCACTTGAAACAACAATTGATCATGTTAATGCGACCTGAAACCCCCGACTTCAAGAGTATAACCGTTGGACGCGTAATCGAACAAATTAAGGTATAAAAACAGAGGGGAAATCCTCAAATTGAGTTTCTTAAACTCCCTGTGCCATCAATTTCACCGAAACACACACGCATCAAAGATTTAATTCAAGAACACAGTCACGGTTTTGTTTGAATCCTAAATCGACAATTACAACACCAAACAGGTAATTAAAGGACTCTTTTGATTCGTTTTTACATGAGAAATAAAATCCCCATGATTAATTTGAGTTTAACTAACGACTTGATGTTCAATTTGGTCGATTTCAAATTAGGGTTCTTGGCAAAAATTGGGGATTTCGGTTGAATAACTTTTTTGTTTGTTTTCTATTTCATGACACAAACAGGGCTCTTGGCCCAGTGGTTTAGTCGCTGCCTGGTGTGGCAAAGGGCTCGGGTTCGAACCCGAGGCCCTACCACTATTTTTTTTAAAAGAGTTTTATTAATATTTAAATTTCAGAAAATATTTAAATATCATTATTAATCATATAAAAATCTTTTTAATCAGAAATTAAAATAAAATTATTTTCTTTTTAATTTTTTTAGAAATTCAAGCAAGAAATTCTCATTTATCTTATTTTATTTTATAAATTACAAAAATTGTTACAAAATACCATTTATTATTAATTTTAAATTGTAATAAATCCCATTTAATTTTAAATTTAATAAATTCTTTATTGTTATAAAACATATTTACAAACTTATTTATATATTTTAAAGAAATATATATGTACATATTTAAAAATTGCATTTATCGTAATTAATAGAATTATTTTAATCATTTAAACCTATAAATTACTATTTTAGTTAAATAGTAAATAATAATCATTTAATAGTAAAAGTATAACTTTTATTAATAGTGTTAATTACTAAAATTCTTATTTAAACCATTTAATTACCAAAATAATGATAGATTACATCTCTTTAATAACATGAAAATCATGGACAAATGGTTTATAAATATAATACCAAAATCACCATGAATAACTTAATACGACATATCATTTAGGTTGATCGTTATCGTATTCCCGGCATTATATTCAAGACTTATTATCTGTCATCCTTATTATTCATGTGAGTTTTCCATACCCCCTTTTTTTATATTTTCACACTTTTGGGGTGAAACATGTTAATCTTATGATAAATGCACTTGTAAACCCGTTTGAATCTTGTAAACACTTGGGCAATTCATCTTATTTGTCGTGGTTTTTTAAACTCTTGTAATTATCATGTGATGACTTATGATATGTATAATCATTAACTATTGCTAGCCTGGCGACGTCATAGATCTATGTGCCTGACAAGCCTGCTTGGTGCAAAATCAAGTACACTTAGCTAATCGTTTAATCTTGTAATCTGTCAAGGTTTGATTGTTACACTTGTTCATCCATCTTTAGTTACTTTATTCAATAACCTATGACATGAATTATCACCTTTTGATTTATACTTATGTATGCCAAACTATGGAAACTCACCAACTATATGTTGACCTTTTATTTTTTAACATGTTTCAGGACTTGTTACCGCTTAAGTGCTCTTGAAGACTTGGTCACATCTAGGATTGGACCTAGAATAATAAAATGACTTATATTGTCACATGACGCTAGGGTATCTTTTGTATTTATGGTTGCTTGAATCTTATGTTCTATTCTCAATGTATGTTATGAACCTTGAAAAAATTAATAATATTTACACTTTGTAAATAGCGTTGTGTGGCATGAACAATCTTAACCCTCACATCTCGACGTTTCCGCTGTTAAGGTTGGGGTGTGACAGATTGGTATCAGAGCCCATAACTATAGGGATTTAGGTTATTAGAAATGGTGGCCTAGACTATGGTTAAACTAGGGACCCTTTACATGACATTTGTTATAACCTTGTAAGTATGCTTATATGCCTATCACATGTTGCTACATATTACATGATCAATTCCCTATGTGCTATTTGTTTACATTTAGAAAATAGTGCCTTAGGAATATGCCTTGAACCTTGTTTACCCAACTTCCTAATTCTCTTCTTATGCCTTTAAGTTCTACCGCGTCTGATCTTTTCTAAAACTTATTCTCGACTACGTGTGGAATTCTACGCATCTTATCGAGTGGATAAAATTCCTTAGACGTTATGTCTAAATCTTTAAAATCTCATCGAGGTTTTAATTCTAATAGCCTTAGGGAAGTGTGTGACACATAAACACCTGTATTCTGGATTTCCTGGCAAAAGGCCCTCGGGCTAAGGCAAGCATTTCGTATAAATCTCATTGCGAGAACTGTTATGCTTACCTGGGGATTTCCGGGATGAGTGCAAAATTATGGTCAACACACACATCTTCCTCAAAGTAATTGGGATTAAGTCACCTCGACGTGTGCATGTTCCTATTGGCTATGTGGTACCAATTGGAACCATCTTGGTTATATTTATAAATATCAAAAAATTCTTGATTTCTTAAACTGGTTTGTTACCGAATTCCAATATTTTCTTTATGTTCTAGTTAATTGAACTCGTTTTACTCCTCAATTCCTATGTTTAAACATTATTATACGTTATGTGCCTCATGTGACTATCTCTATGCTTTGATCAATGCGTACATAAATCTTAATATATATTTAAAGGCATTGTGTGCCTAAATCGAGGGGTTTTCAACATTTTAAACTGTTACTTATGGTTTTTAAATCTCCTTAGAGTGTGTCCCATAATTGAATTCATGCAATGCTACAAAAATGGGATACCTGCATCTCGGGATGTTTTGTCTAGGCAAGGTATCCATATTAATTCGATTCGACCGATGGATCTGTTTACCTTACCTGGGAACCCATAAGGTGAGTGTCCGCTTATAGGTACGCGTGTCTTCAATAAAGTTGTGGTTGACCTAACACTTTGAGGAGTTAACGTATTCTCGTTGGTTTGCAAAATGAACGTTTACATTTGGAGCATCTCATTGTTGTTTTGAATCGTTTTTTTCATTGATTTTGTTTTCTAGATTTAAACCGTTCAAGCTTTAAAAACTTATCACCATTGATTTCGAACTGTAACCTTAATCCTGGCAAGCATGATTTTCATCTTGTTAATGTTACATTGAGGTAATTTGAAGTTTTTCTAAATTTCTAACCGACATTTTCTTTTCTTTTCGTTTGCTAAGTCGAGCTTTGTAATAACATTGTGTGATAAAATATTTTAACCGTTTTGCACCGTAGGAAATGTAAGAGTTTGCAAGTCAACTTATGACTAAGGACACTCGTATCTCCTAAAGGAAACAATTTCATCAAGACATGAGTGAATTTCTCACCTTGATGACCATTCCTTCTTGTTCTTATGAATTCGTATTTTACCAATGGAATTACCTCACTAAAATAGGAGTGAATCCCGTACTTTGGTGATGAATTTCAATTCTCGATTGTTTTTTTTATTATTATGAAATTCAATCATCAAGATAGGAGTGAATTCCATACCTTGATGATAATTTCACCCACCTAAATCTTATGGATTTGTATTTCCTCAAATGAAATGACCTCATCAAAGTAGGAGTGAATTCTGGACTTTAATGAAGATTTTCATTTTGCTATATGTTGTTTCTATAAAATTTCACCGTTAAGATAGGGGTCATTTTCCTTACCTTAATGGTAATTTACCTCATCTTATTCCTGTGAATCCTTAACAATGAGTTAGGATCAAGCTCTCGTTTTGGTTGTTAAGAGACATGTCTTAAGAACTACACCACCAAGTTAGGAGTGATATCCATACCTTGGTGACCATTCTTATTATTTGATTTCTATTTTACCAAAGGTCTTAAGATTTCAATTGGCAAGAAACATGTAGTAACTTAAAGGGTGAACATCGTTACCCAATTTATCGGCGATAGTGTTCCACCCTATCAAGTCAAAGCATGATTCCTGAACTCAAAAGAGGTCCTGACCACTTTAGGTAAATTTAGTTCCAAGACTGGAACATTTAAATCGATTTTTTTTCTCTCTTTCTCACGCCTTCATGTTTCAATTTGTCGGTTGATCTAGCTTTATGGAACCTTTTATTTCATACTTATCGATCTTCATTCGGATTATCATCAAAACTTAATTGCACGATGATAACACTCCTAAAACAATCAAGATAAAGTCATTATAAATTTATGTCATGCCTTTCTGGTTATACCAATGTTCGGCTATGTTCATGGGTTTGATGAACCGCGCGTGCAAGCCGTACCTAATTGTGATTGTCTTTATCGATGATATCTTGAATTATTCAAATTGTTAATCCGATCATGAACGAAATCTTTGTCTCATCCTTTAACCATAATTAAAAATACAATTCTTATTGTGTGCGTTACTTCTTGGTCGTCTTTGAATTCTTAAAAATCTCTAAATCTCTATCTTGATTGCAACTTACAAGACTCGTTATTACATTCACCTTGATGTGGATACAAAGGCTCATGAATCTTCATAATTAGTATTCATGTTTTGGCATAAAGGAAAAGAAGGCATAGCTTGGTATATGTACAAGTGCCTCACCTGCTCAAAAGTCAAAACCAAACACCTATATTTCTGTAAACCTTTTGTTTAACTTGAAATTTCTATGTGTAAAAGGAAACATTTATCGATGGAGTTCATCACCAATTTGTCTCTTATTTCTATACATCGTAATAACACTTGGATCATCATTGATCGAATGACTAAACCGGTGAAATTCATATCGAATCTTGAGGAATATCGAGTTGAGAAATTGACTGTATCTACACCAACGAAATAATCAGCCACCGTGGTGTGTCTTAAAAATCTTTGATCGGGATAGTCTACTTATCTTTCGTTCTGGCCGAACCTTTAAATCGTCTTCAAAAGCACAAGACAATCTTAGTACAATTCATCATTCGCAAACCGAAGCTGAAAGAACGATACAACCTCTCAAGATATGCATTGAGCTTGTGTCATTTTATTTAGTAGCTCTTGGGATTCTCAATTTCCGTTGATCAAACTTTCATACAACTACAGGTCTTTCCATTAGCATCAAGATGTCATTTCATTTTGTAGGTTCCTTCTAAATGGTTGAGTATATTGAGAAAGTGGCTTATAAGCTTAAATTGCTCTAAGAGTTCAGTATTTCTTATCCAACATTTCATGTGTCAAATCTCAAAAATTTATCTTGTCAATGATAACTTTCGTAACCTACTGGAGGAGTTCAAATCGCATGCATCTCGTCGAGAAACCTGTAAAAATTCCGTAACTCCCACGTAACCGAACAAAGTACAACACCGATCGTCAAAGTCTGTTGGGAAAACAAACATGGAGCTGAGTTCACTTGGGAACGCGAGGATCACATGAAGAAGAAATATCCCTTTTTTTTGTTTAGTTTTATCTTTAATTTCGGGACGAAATTCCTTAAAGTTGGGGATACTGTGACCTCTAGTATTTTTATTAAACGTTTGTTTAACGTCATTACCTCTTGTAAGGATTCGTTTTAATATTAATGCAAGTACGAGGACTTATCTGTAATTTCTTGAAATCTTTATAGTTTAATTATAACTAAATAAGTCAATACTTAATGATAACCATAATAATAATAATAATAATAATAATAATAATAATAATAATAATAATAATAATAATAATAATAATAATAATAATAATAATAATAATAATAATAATAATAATGCTAATAGAAAATAGAAGAAACTATCAATATTATTATAATAATGAAAATAATAATAAAATGACAAAATAATAATACTTGTAATTTTAAATAATCTTAAAAGAATGTTAAATCTTGAAATTTAGTAAAAACAAAATGTTTAATATTTTAAAACTTGTAAATAATAAACTTTTTTAAATAAAATAACAAATTTTAGAACTACAGGGACTAAAGCTGTAAATTGGTTAAAATAAAAACTGAAACTTTGGTTTTAAATTGATAGGACATAAAGTACAGGGACTGAAGTGTAAAATATTTTAAAAACCCAATTTTTTCCCCCGGTTGCCCCGTTTTTCCGATGAAGACCCCGGCCGAGCTCCGCCGAGCTCCGGCCACACCCAAAGTCCATGAAACTCATGGATTTTAATCATTTAAAACCGTTATCTGCTTACCCATATCAGTTTCGAACTTGATTCCACCTTTTATTCGAATTTAAGTGCGGATTCAAACCTGAAACCGAACCTTAATCAAGCCAAGATCGGTTTTATAATTTAATCAAGTTAATAATGTAATTGAATTGGTGCTAACGTTCCTCTAATCATCTCGAATTCAATGTGATGATTTATTGCACTTGAAACAACAATTGATCAGGTTAATGCGACCTAAAACCCCCGACTTCAAGAGTATAATCGTTGGACGCGTAATCGAACAAATTAAGGTATTAAAACAGAGGGGAAATCCTCAAATTGAGTTTCTTAAACTCCCTGTGCCATCAATTTCACCGAAACACACACGCATCAAAGATTTAATTCAAGAACACAGTCGCGGTTTTGTTTGAATCCTAAATCGACAACCACAACACCAAACAGGTAATTAAAGGACTCCTTTGATTCGTTTTTACATGAGGAATAAAATCCCCATGATTAATTTGAGTTTAACTAACGACTTGATGTTCAATTTGGTCGATTTCAAATTAGGGTTCTTGGCAAAAATTGGGGATTTCGGTTGAATAACTTTTTTTGTTTGTTTTCTATTTCATGACACAAACAGGGCTCTTGGCCCAGTGGTTTAGTCGCTGCCTGGTGTGGCAAAGGGCTCGGGTTCGAACCCGAGGCCCTACCACTATTTTTTTTAAAAGAGTTTTATTAATATTTAAATTTCAGAAAATATTTAAATATCATTATTAATCATATAAAAATCTTTTTAATCAGAAATTAAAATAAAATTATTTTCTTTTTAATTTTTTTAGAAATTCAAGCAAGAAATTCTCATTTATTTTATTTTATTTTATAAATTACAAAAATTGTTACAAAATACCATTTATTATTAATTTTAAATTGTAATAAATCCCATTTAATTTTTAAATTTAATAAATTCTTTATTGTTATAAAACATATTTACAAACTTATTTATATATTTTAAAAGAAATATATATGTACATATTTAAAAATTGCATTTATCGTAATTAATAGAATTATTTTAATCATTTAAACCTATAAATTACTATTTTAGTTAAATAGTAAATAATAATCATTTAATAGTAAAAGTATAACTTTTATTAATAGTGTTAAATACTATAATTCTTATTTAAACCATTTAATTACCAAAATAATGATAGATTACATCTCTTTAATAACATGAAAATCATGGACAAATGGTTTATAAATATAATACCAAAATCACCATGAATAACTTAATACAACATATCATTTAGGTTGATCGTTATCGTATTCCCGGCATTATATTCAAGACTTATTATCTGTCATCCTTATTATCCATGTGAGTTTTCCATACCCTTTTTTTTATATTTTCACACTTTTGGGGTGAAATATGTTAATCTTATGATAAATGCACTTGTAAACCCGTTTGAATCTTGTAAACACTTGGGCAATTCATCTTATTTGTCGTGGTTATTTGAACTCTTGTAATTATCATGTGATGACTTATGATATGTATAATCATTAACTATTGCTAGCCTGGCGACGTCATAGATCTATGGGCCTGACAAGCCTGCTTGGTGCAAAACCAAGTACATTTAGCTAATCGTTTAATCTTGCAATCTTGTAATCTTGTAATCTGTCAAGGTTTGATTGTTACACTTGTTTATCCATATTAGTTACTTTATTCAATAACCTATACATGAATTGCCACCTTTTGATTTATACTTATGTATGCCAAACTATGGAAACTCACCAACTATATGTTGACCTTTTTTTTTAACATGTTTCAGGACTTGTTACCGCTTAAGTGCTCTTAAAGACTTGGTCACATCTAGGATTGGACCTAGAATAATAAAATGACTTACATTGTCACATGACGCTGGGGTATCTTTTGTATTTATGGTTGCTTGAATCTTATGTTCTATTCTCAATGTATGTTATGAACCTTGAAAAAATTAATAATATTTACACTTTGTAAATAGCGTTGTGTGGCATGAACAATCTTAACCCTCACATCTCGACGTTTCCATCTTTAAGGTTGGGGTGTGACAATAGATGAGTTGAAAATGTTATGGGCCGAAGGAGTTCAAATGAGAAATGCATCAACCAAAACTGTATTCAGGATGCGTGCAGCTCTATTATGGACTATAAATGATTATCCTGTTCGTAGCTATATGTCTGGATGGAGTGGTCAAAGTTATATGGCATGCCCTACTTGTAACGTACACACACCCTCGTGCCCTATAACAAACAAAATAACTTTTATTGGTTATAGATGATTCTTGACAAAAAAGCATAGTTTGAGAGATGGTCTTTTGTTCAATGGCAAAAGAGAGACAAGAGATCCTCCTAGAAGTTTGAGTAATGCACAAATCTTAAAACAACTAAAAAGCCTCCCTACTCGTGTTCTAGGGAAACATCCTACACATAGAGGTGTGAAAAGAAAGCGTGCTGCAACCGAGTTGAATTGGACCAAACGGGGTATCTTCTTTGAGCTGGAATATTGGTCTTCACTCATTTTAAAACACAATCTTGATGTCATGCATGTAGAGAAAAATGTTTGTGAGAGATTGTTAGGTACTTTGCTAATGAATGAAATATCAAAAGACACGCACAAAGCAAGACAAGACTTGCAAAATATGGGTATTTGACCTGATTTATGGCTAGTAAAGAAAAACAACAAGGTCTACCAACCACATGCTTCTTATTCTTTCACACCCGATGATCGTGAACGTTTTTGTCAGTTCATTAAAGGAGTGAGACTACCTGATGGTTTTGGTTCAATCTTTAAAAATAAAGTGCTTTCTAATTATTCAAACATAGTCGGGTTAAAGTCTCATGATTATCACATCCTAATGCAACGATTGCTACCGATCGGGGTGAAAGTTGGTCTCCCAAAAAATGGTGTCGACAACAATCATTGACCTTTGTATATTTTTTCAGAAAATATATGCAAGATCAGTAAATGTGAGTGACATGTATAAAACAAATAAGGAAGTGGTAAAGATATTATGCAATTTGATATTGATATATCCTCCAGCATTTTTTGATATAATGGTTCATTTAGTTCTTCATTTACCTGAAGAAGCTATTCTTGGTGGTCCCGTTTATATGAGATGAATGTATCCTTTTAAAAGAAAAATGAAAAAGCTCAAAGCATATGTTAGAAACAAAGCTAGACCTGAAGGCTCAATAGCAGAAGGTTATGTTACAGATGAGGCATTGACATTCTGCTCTATGTATCTTGACGGTATGCAAACCAAATTCAACCGACCCGATAGAAATGCATATTCTGGCATCCCAAAGAGACAATTCCATGTGTTTTCATCACAATGTCAACCAATGTCTAAAAAGAAAATCATTGCGCTATGTGAAGATGACTACAAATTATTACACTGGTTTGTTCTAAACAATTGCAATGAAATTAGTGACTACAAATCAGAATTTGAATCTAAATTTCCTGGACGAAGTATGAAAACATAATTTTCTTTATGGTTAAAGTATAAAGCTAATACATCATCATCATCATCATCATATTCTTCTTCTTCTTCTTTGTCTTAAGAGGGTATCAAAGAATTAAAGGCATTGGCACATGGTCCTTTAAACACATATTCTTACACTGCTTGCATAGTCAATGGTGTTAGATTTGTGGTTCATAGTTGTGATGTTCGACACACAACTCAAAACAGTGGTGTTGTTTCAATCGGAGAAGACGATACTCCATTTTATGGTCACCTAGAGGAGATCTTAGAGTTGAACTACATAGATAGTTACTCGGTTGTACTATTTCATTGCAAATGATTCAAAACATCTGGTAAGAGGTTAATCAAGCAAAACATTGCCACTTTTATCGACGTCAGCGACACATGGTATGATGATGATCAGTACATTTTAGCCACACAAGCTAAACAGGTGTTTTATCTTGAACCTTCTCGAACCACCGATAATTGGAGGGTTGTTGAAGACGTTCACCATCAAAAACTTTGGGATCATCCAACCATGAGTGTTGTTAAAGAGATAGATATATTGCACGACACCCAATCATCTGATTATAACTTGGTTGTCGACTCAGGCTGTGAAGTTGGTGAATCATGTGCACAATTCATTGATAATAAGACAAATGTCTTACAACACGTGCAATCAGATAGATTTGGCAAATTGGTAGTCGACTTAGGCTACTTGCCCATGAAGTCGACTTTAGATGTTGGTGAATCAAATGCACAATTCATTGATGATGAAATTTTTATTGATGATAATGAAGAAGATGAA
The DNA here is from genome assembly GCA_025506505.1 of Flaveria sonorensis. Classification (NCBI taxonomy): domain Eukaryota; kingdom Viridiplantae; phylum Streptophyta; class Magnoliopsida; order Asterales; family Asteraceae; genus Flaveria; species Flaveria sonorensis. The sequence goes on from CM046423.1 coordinate 1,887,735, forward strand.
GATGAACACGAATAGAATTTTTATGAGGAAGATGATATAAATGATGATAATGAAAACGACGAAGAAGATGATCTAGTAGATACCCTTTATTGTAGTGATGATTCCGATTGAAAGTATGTTTATTATTTTTGTTTAGGTTTATTGTTTATGTTTATTATTATATATTTACAACATATTTATTTTTGTATGTGTTTATTGTTAATGTTTATTGTCTATTTTGTTTAAGCATGACAACATATATTGCTCGAGGTCATGGTGGGGATGGCGGGGATCTACCTCCGCATGGGGATCCAAATAAGATCCCAACAGGTTGCGAGTCTTGTAAGTTATTTGTTAAAGTTAAAAAATACATCTTTATGTTGAACATAATCTCTGTTTCCTAACTTTTCAATTGCATATATTAATATAGCACAACCCGCAAGAAAAAGAAGATCTAAAGGAAAAAACATTAAATTATTTAAAAAATTTGAGCAAAATAAAGGCCAACCACTACCGATCGAAGTTGAAAGCAAGGGGGGCCAATATAAGTTTGTTGGAGAAAACAGCTCGGATTTTATAAGGTTAATCTCTGATGAGATTAGTAAGGTTGTTCCTTTCCATTATCCCAGTTGGCAAGCTATTCCCGATGAATTTACGAGAGCCATATATCCCACACTTTTTGTAAGTATACAATGTTATGTTTTTATCGTATTTTAATTATATAAGTGTTACATATTTTCTTATTACATGTTTTACAGGAATATTTTGATCTTGCTAGATGGAGGGAATCTGAACAGTGGGAAGGCGTAAGGCTCGAAATCACTGTCGAGTGTCAAAGAGCCTATAAAGATCGAAAGCAAGATCTAAAATCTCATTTTGATGATGTGAGTGGTTATGATGATGTGGAAACAGCGTTAACTTGTCCTCCTGAGAGAACTGACCCGCAAGCATGGGCTCGGGTGATTAATGAGTTGTTCTTAGATCCCGCTTATAGAAGCCAATCTGAGGCAAACAAATTAAACAGAGGTAAACAACGCTATCCAAGTTTCCATGGGAGCCAATCATATGCACAGAAGAGACATATAGAGGTAAAAGTATAATTGTTAGTATAAAAATAAGTATTAACTATCAGAAGATGCATTTCTAAGAATTTTTATTATTCACAGGGGAGTCGTCCGATTGATCTCTTTCAGAAGATGCATTTCAGAGAAGGCACAGGATGGGTGAATGCAACTGCAGAATCGGACTGGGTAAGTTTAAGTGTGTTTGGGTCAAAATGACCCATTTGAACTAACTTTTGATTGATTGTAGCATGTTTAAGTGTGTTTGGGTCAAAATGACCCATTTGAACTAACTTTTGTGTGATTCTAGTATGTTTAAGTGTGTTTGGGTCAAAATGACCCATTTAAACTAAGTTTTGTGTGATTCTAGTATGTTTAAGAGTGTTTGGGTCAAAATGACCCATTTGAACTAACTTTTGATTGATTCTAGTACGTTTAAGTGTGTTTGGGTCAAAATGACCCATTTAAACTAACTTTTGTGTGATTCTAGTATGTTTAAGTGTGTTTAGGTCAAAATGACCCGTTTGAACTAACTTTTGATTGATTCTAGTATGCTTAAATGTGTTTGGGTCAAAATAACCCATTTGAACTAACTTTTGTGTGATTCTAGTATGTTTAAGTTCGTTTGGGTGAAAATGACCCATTTGAACTAACTCTTGTGTGATTCTAGTATGTTTAAGTGTATGGCCCAAAATGACTCATTTGAACTAACTTTTGATTGATTCTAGTATGTTTAAGTGTGTTCGGGTCAAAATGACCCATTTGAACTAACTTTTGTGTGATTCTAGTATGTTTAAGTGTGTTTGGGTCAAAATGACCCGTTTGAACTAACTTTTGATTGATTCTAGTATGCTTAAATGTGTTTCGATCAAAATGACCCATTTGAACTAACTTTTGTGTGATTCTGGTATGTTTAAGTGTGTTTGGGTGAAAATAACCCATTTGAACTAATATTTTCAATATGTTTAATGCAGGAAAGAATTCAAGAGGAGTATGTGAAATCTTCTAGCGAGACCGGTGGAGACTCATCTGCTGTTGATGAGATTCAATGCATTGAGTGTGCCTTAGGTCAAAGGCGATGACATATACGAGGTGTTGGTCGTGTGGTGAGATATCCCACCCCTGATTTTTGTAGCTCGCAACCTCCTCCAACACAACATTTGCATGATGAAGTTGCAGAACTTAGACAACAGCAACAACAAAATCAAGAAACTATACAGCAACAACAACAAATCCAACAACAACTACAACAACAAATACAAGAAATGCAACGATTGCTTCAAGAGCAGATGGAAATTATGCGCTACTGGCAGCAGCAACGACCACCGGGTGGTCATTAGCGTTTGTATTTTTGTTAGATTTTGTTGAACTTTAAACTAATTGTATGAATTATCTGTTTGTTAAACTTATATTTGAATTTGTATGAATTATTTATTTGTTAAACTTGCATTGGATTTTTATTAATTATATGTTTGTTAAATAGTTTAAAAAAATTAGGTTCTGCATAAAATAAAAAAAATAAAAAAACTGAGATTTATAGCGACGACAAGTCGTCGCTATAGATTATTTTCTGTTTTTTTTAAAAAATTAAAAACTCCTATAGCGACGACATCGCTATAGGTGTTTTTAATTTTTTTTTTAAAACAGAAAAATAGACTGTAGCGACGACTTGTCGTCGCTATAAATCTCAGTTTTTTTATTTTTTTATTCGATAAAATAGAAACCACGACACTTATAGGGACGATTTGTTGTTCCTATAGAAAAACTTGTGCCGACGACCTCTATCCCGACGACATATCAGCCTATTACAACTAATTTTTGCGAACTAATTCTATAGCGACGACATGTCGTCGCTATAGACCAAATTCAGCTATAGCTACGACATGTCGTCGCTATAAAGTGCCAAATTTTCGTTGTTATAGGCCCACTTTCTTGTGGTATTAGAGAGCATGTATGCAGAAGGAAGTCATTATTTGTATTTATAGTATTTTGATATTTTATGATAATAATGGCATCTTCATTAGCCTTATCCCTCCTCTAAGCTAGCAAGGTACGATAACATGTTAACTGCTTGTCCATGCATGTTAGTTTGTCTTTATGACACCATTAAATGATCGCCTCGTGATGTTTTCTTACAATTTTTTACAACATTCAAGTTTCTAAGGTTCTGACATGGAACCTTTAAAGTTCTAACCTAACCTGTAAGTATTAACCTAGAAGCTTTTTTTTTCATAACAATTTTACACCTAATTCCAGGTAATCTTATACTTACAATTGAATCCACACCACATTTGTCCCTCATATTAATTTAACGTAAACATCATATTATAAAAAAGAATAACCATCCAATTTGTCATTTTTATAAAAACATTAATCTAGATTAAATATCAAATGTTTTAGTTCATAATATTAGACACTTTTATTTTATTGTCTTTTAGTTCATTCGAAATGTTTAATTTATATATTGTAATATGCATAAATGCATTATTGTTGTTTAATGTATTAATCATTTGAATCTAGAAACACAAACAATAAAGTTCAAAAAGTAGAATTTTGATGCTATTCATAAATAATCTTATTTTTATAGTGTTCAGACAGAACGCATAATATATTAATAATTACAAGCGTGCGTTAAATATGATTACCACTTTAACCAGGTTTAAAGTGCAATAATTTGTTGGTTAAGTTCGCATTCTTTTACTCGACAAAATTAAACCGAAAGTAGCGTTAGAATATTATTAATCAATATTTTTATAATATAAGTTTTCCCATACTCGCATTTTAAATTCAGAAATCAAATCAACTTATAATTAAATGATTAATGCCTAAGTTATGATTGCTAAATCTACAAAATAAAGTAAAGCAACTCAATTTTAAAGTTCTTAACAAATAGATTTAATGAAAATAAAAAAAGTTAAGCACTATCATTTGAATTATGTATTAAAATGTAATCAAATATTTAGTCATTAAAAAGATGTAAAATCGTATGTAACTTCGCTTCGAAGCCTGCAATATAAAACTCAAACGAGTATGGAGAAGAAAAAGAGCTTTATTTTTTAAAGTTAATTCCACAAACATATATATGCAAATTTAGTTTTCGTAATATAATCTTACTTGCAACAAAATGAATGGTAGGACGGGACTCTTATAAAAAAACTAAAAATTCTTATTGCTGATCTAAACGAGTTTCATGTGTTTATTTCCAAACCATTCTTTATTGAATGTGTAATTATATTTAGGTTCATGTGGTTTTAACTTTCATGACACATAAACTATCTTACCCGTTGTATAAGCACGCAGCCGAATCTATAATAAGAAGCTTTCAAGTAGACGACTAGGTCATCATTTCCATATGATGAAATTAACACTAGAGCTTGACTGAATCTATTCTTCAATTCTTGAAACACACTTTTGGTTAGTACCCAATACAAACTTCGCTTCTTTTTTATGTCCACTAATCAATAGCATAGTTATCTTTAAGAAGTCTTGTATAAATCTTCGATAGTATCTCGCTAAGCCTAGGAAACACTGAATCTCTGATGGTGTATTTAGGAAATCTCATTGCACCATAGCTTCAACCTTAGCGGGATCTACCATGGATTCCACTAAGGTTACAATATGGCCAAGGACCTGAACTTCATGAGCCAGAAAACACATTTAAAAAACTTTGCATATAACTTCTTCCTTCTCAATTTTTCTAGTACTTCCTGTGTGTGATTAATTGTTAGACCGAATAACGTCATAAGGAACTCATAATGCCCAGCGAAATACAGTCTTTGATCATATCCTGACCGTACATCTATATCGAAGAACCAACTTGCTTATTGTAGTTGATTAAATAAATCATCAAGCGTTGGTAGTAGATTAATATTTATTACCATGAGCTTATTCAACTCCCTAAAAGCAATATACATGCACATTATGCCATCCTTCATCTTTACAAACACAACCAAAGCCCCCCACCCCCACCCCATGTGTGTACGTGGTCAGATAAACCCTTATCAAGGAGCCAGACAGAAAATTACTTTGGCAACAGGCTAAGCCCCAAGTAATAGACATATCTAAAGCTCTATCTCCCGCTTTGATGGAACTCCCGACTGATCCACAAGGAACACATCTAGGAAATTGCGCACCACGGGTACATCCTTTAGTATTTTGTTTTATCTTTAACATCAACAACATCTGCTAGGTAGGCACTACATCAAATCCTTCAAGGTTATAAGAAATAACCTAGTAGGAAATTTATGACACTTCAATTCTATATGACAGTCATCTATAACATTAGTTATTCTAGTGGATCAACCAATGCCAGTTTCTACTTCAATATATATTTTATTCTTTTAGCCTTTTTATTTATAGCATGACAAAATATAGTGGATATAAAACTCATACATGCTCCAAAGTAAAAAAGAACATTAGAAAGGATATCATCAATTAGAAACATACTTGACACCATGTCAAGAATCTTTCTTGCTTTATCACGAAATATAGCATAAGCTCTCACCTTAGCCTTAGGCTAACCCACACCAACCTTGATCGTCTTCACTAATGTGAAATCCTTCTCTGTATGCGCAAATTCTCCACATGTATAACATTTGAACATTGGGCGAAATATCTCTATATCCTAGGATAGATGTAAGTTTTACCTACATCCTACCCTCCTAGACCTTACCAATAGTCTTGATATAGGTGGGATTTCACTGGTACAATTGTTTTTGTTGTTGGATTTAAATCTAAGAAGTAGTTAAAGTTGGAAAATAGATTCTGAGCACAAGTCATTGTGGCTGAAACTTCCTTTTTCAAAATTTTTTAAGTACGGTCTACTATGAGTGAACAAGTTCTTTATTGAAAATTTAATAAGTATGGTTCACCGCTCATGAACAAAGTTCACTACATGTGAAGAACTTTTAATGTAGGTGAACGGTCGTGAATAGGGGTGAACAACCTTTATTATGGGTGAATAACCTTCAATACAGGTGATGAACCTTTAATGCCGGTGAACAACCTTCATTTCGTGTGAACAACCTTAATTACGAGTGAACAATCTTCAATACGAGTGATTACCACCCTACTACAAGTGTACTTCACCCTAGTGCGGGTGAAGAGTAGTTCACCACAAGTTAAGGAAAACCTATTGCGGGTGAATTCAATTTAACATTTTAAGCTTCATCTTTATAATAGTTTACCCCTTAGCATAAAGCTACCGTGTTGGCATCCTTATCATTTGCCCATACTTAGTAAAGTCCAGGTATCAAGGAATGCCCTAATCTCTCAAACCTGGCTTTATTACCAACTTATAAGGCCCCAAACCTAGGAGACCTCACAGTTGGTCATTCATAGTATAAACATAGTTCTTAAACTAAAAATTAATCACATTACAAAAGAACATTAAAACCCATTGTTTAAGACAAGGTATAAACAACAATTCAATAAAAAAAATCGTTCAATATAAATCTTAGAACATGATGCTAGTCTTTATGACGTGGGTAGCCTTCAAGTCCATGCAAAGATGATTATCCTATCCTCATACATGCATGTATCAACCAGACCTACATGCTAAAAAGTCAACTTTATTAAGTGAGTTCTAGTTCTTACACTCATTTATAAATATCATTCAAACCCTTTGTGTAAACAAGATTATTCACATATTTAAACATTATTTTAAAACATATCATAAAAGTTATTTTCCATCTCAACCATGCAAGTACATGTAAGGCCTACAACTATACATAAAAAAGCAATAGATGCAAGACCTACAACTATACTAGCTAAGCAAATAATGCTAAGCCTTTACTATATCTCGTCAAGCAACAAATGCAAGACTCATGCTACACTAGCTAGCTAAGCAAATGAATGCTAAGCCTTTAATTATAACCAATCACGAAACATATTCAAGACTCACAACTATACTAGCTAAGCAAATGAATGCTAAGCCTTTAACTATATCCAGTGAAGCAATAGATGCAAGACCCACAACTACAAGCTACGTAAATGAATTCTAAGAGTTTAACTACACTCATTCCTTAAAATATATTGGTTTAACAGTTCATTATATATTATAAAATCATTACTTTGCTTTTAACAATAAATTATGCATAATCATTTCCATAAAACCTTTATCAAACATGCATATAAGCCTTAAAATCATTAAAAAGTGCATTTAGAACTTACCTTGAATGCGAAGATAATGAATCTACATATAAATGATACCCTAGACCGCCTCTTAGGAGGAAGCACTCGAAGCAACTAAAAATAATATTCAATCCACACTCCTTGCAACCTAAAACATTTTGTTCCACTCATTAATCATCATACATCATCGATCAGGAATGAAGAGTGTTTGAAACTTTACCTTGATGAAGTAGATTGTAAAGAAGAGAACAGCCAACAAATGGCTCCTTAACTTTTGAAATCACCATCTACAATAAGTCATGTCATCGACACACGAATTGGAAATTAATGGTTAGCAACTTTCTTAACCTAACATGGGTTTCTTTCGGGTTTTGACATATTTGGTTCCTCATATTCATGCAACTTTGAGTCATTGACAAACCCTACACTTAACGTTTCTTTAATCTTCATAACTCATTCGTTAAGTTTTTGACCAAGACCAATCACTGGAAAGTGGGGTGCTACAAATATATATGAGATGGATATTAATATAAAAAGCTCTAAAAATATGAGTGTTACATAACATCTTTAGCAGACCAACAATTAAGGTTAAGATTTAGTTTTCTACATCTTCAAAAAGAAGAATAAAAATTAAAATTGGGTTTACTGAGTCAAGGGACTCTATGGGTGCAACCTCCCATCCCATGAAATAGAGTTAAGGGTCGTTCTTATCTCATTCCTTATAGACCCTACATGTTTGTCTAGCTTCTATGATGACATGAATAATTCTTTGACCCAAAGGTGAACAACAAAAGTTAAAGCTAGTGCTTCTTTTGTTCAAATTTTCAATTTAACTTAGATTTTGATTTCTAATATGTTAGAGGGACTAGCTTGGTGTGGATTCAAGTTGGTGTGATAGTAGCTTTTAATGAACCGCAGTTGATTTGATTTACGGTTTTCAAAGTTCTGTACATAATTTTGATTTTGTATTGAACACAAATCTACGTAAGTAATGCCCTCATTGAATTTAACAATATTAAAAACAAACACCACCTTAGAATCTAATTTCATAATGGTCTATTAGACGTTAACCAAAAAGTGTAATGCTCTGCACAATGAATCTTGATCATTAATTTTAATAAGTAGTCATGCAAATTTAAAACTCATAAGAATCTTTAATTTTGTCCTTTAAAGTACATAATTGGTGCACATTAACAGCACTTAGCGAATGCTAATTGGTTAGCAAATTCTGCCTTAATCATTCGTTGACTTGTATAATAATAATAATCAAAAAGTAACACATCTTCAAACATACTAGCTAGCTAGGCCTAATCATCTTCCTCAAAGTACTCTAATTAATCAATGTTACTTAAACATAATTAATTAATGATCCTTTGGTTAAGTTCTAAGAACAATTCAAATCCACTTCATACAAAGTGAGAATAGCCAATAAAAAATGTAGTTCATGAAAAGCGAATTGAAATATATATTATGTTACATAAAATGTTCTTTGGTGATCAGGCATACCACTAGTACAGTGCATGCACGTACCATAAGGTTTTAATAACAAGAATTTATGAGAAATCCATCACTTAAACATATACTTTAACAGCTTTTTACGTCAGGATTTAATGGAGTTTTAGTTTACTGACTATCACTGATACGATTTGCTATGAGCTGAGAGTATTGCGACGTTCGGATTTACGATATGTTTTGCTTCAGCTTTCTTGATGGGAGTTGTGAATAGATATTTCTTTATTTGATGTTCAATGCCCTTTGATGTCCTACGACTTTTTTTTTATGGGTTTCTCACAGACGTATCTGTGAAGAATTTCAATTCACACGGTTTTGTTGTAATGCTTTGTGATGAATTTCACATGAGCATAATTTTGTCGCTAAATAAAACAATAATTAAACTTATTAGTAGACTTAATTTATAATTTTCCAAGATTTTCACAAGAAACACTCCCACAGGCATCGATGACCCTTCCCTCGAAGCTGAAATTTTGCAATTATACCTTCATCATCTTTGGTCACACAAAAAAAGTGACTGGAGGCGTGTAAATGAATTGCATCTGAGACTGAGTGTACGTAAGATTTTAATTTTAAATATTAAGGTTATTTTAAGAAAGTTACTATACATACACACGCATGAATAAGTTCTTATTAAATACTGCGAGAACACATGTACTTAATTTATTTCTTTAATCTTAAAAGTTTTAAACTAAAATAAAACTTTGTGTACATAAACATAACTATTTGTATGTAAGAAGTAATTAAGAGTTTTAAAAAAAATTAACTGTTGATAAAAATTCAAAAGGTTTATGTAGTTTTTTTCTCATAATAACTTAATATTTTGTAATACGCTTCACTCACACAAACACAAGAGTGCGTGCGCGCGCATATATATAGATATATATTGTAGGCCATTAAAAACATATACATATATAGATATATATTGTAGGCCATTAAAAACATATGAACAAATTAATTTGATAGTTTTTTGTACATAATATATGTATATGTATGTAAGAAACATAAAATTAATTAAAAAATATTAATCACAAGAGATTAAATCATTTAGATTTACTGTTTCTATTCGAGTAATAATATAATTTACTGTGATGATTGTCTTCTTATATGTGTCAAGACATATATGCACACGGCTGCGCGCACACAAAGACATGATTCTAAAAGGAGAAGGTTACATGTAACTTTTCATGTCAAGAATTGAAAATGCATTAGTATGAAAAGTATTATTTTAACTTGGAAAAACATACTTAATCAACAAGTTTCAATATAAAGCTAAAACTTTAGGACTCTCTCAGAAAAAAACACTGATACCCACTTTAAATGATTGTGGTATTTGCTGAACATAAGTAGAGACAAGGGAAGGAAGAGAAAAAGAGCTTGATATGTTTAATTAATGAGTTAATGTTGAGTTTCAAAGATTGAATTTCTAGACCATCTTAAAAAATTGCATGTGCACATGTGAAGCTTCAAAAGATGGTTGTGTCAATGTCACATTGGTAAAATGGAGATACACCAATGGTAACATGTATTGGTGGTTTACTCCATCTATTGCCATTTAATTTTTATGGTGGGCTTGATATGGCCAAGGTTTGGCTTAGAGATGGAGAAACCGGGTTTGGACCGTACCTGGGCCCGGGTACAAACCGGGTTTGGGCCCAACCGGGTTTTTTGTACCCGGATATTGGTGAACCCGGGTACGAATCCGGGTCGGGTTCAGCGGGATACAAACCCTACCCGGTATACCCGGGTAGGGTCGGGTCGGGTTCGGTTCGGGTATGAAACCCGGGTTCAACCGGGTTTTTTTCTTTTTTTTTTTTTCTTTTTTTATTTTCTTGTGTGTGTGTTGAACACCGTCGTATGTTTCTTTTTCTTATATTTTCTTTTCTTTTTTTCTTTTTATTTTTCTTTTCCTAACCGGTTCACTTGAATGACAAAAAATTTTACAAACTTAATATATAATATATACAATCTTGAGCAGAAAGGTTACACTTATAATATACAAATATTAAATACTTTTTATATAAAACATTTGAATGACAATAAATTTAAAAAGAACATGAAAGACATAATATTAAAACAACTTAAAAATACATAATGAATCAATAAAAAATAACAATATCGTCTAATTTTATCTACTACGAGATGCTTGATCAAATGCTAATTCTTCATCGGATATGCCAGAAGATACTCCGTCTTCTACCTCTTCATCATGTACTTTAGCTTCGAGTGTAATCTCGTCTTCGAGGCTTGTTTGGTCTTGTATACGATCCGTTGCGTCTAAATGATCCTTTAAACAAATGCACATCTCCACTGCTTTCGGAGTTAGTCTTATTCTCCGTAATGATATTACCCTGCCACTAAGAGAAAAAGCAGATTCCGAAGCTACCGTAGAAGCTTGGAAGGTTAGTAAATCATGGGTCATAGCAGAAAGAATCGGAAATTGAGATTCTTTTCCTTTCCACCAAGCCAAAATATCGAATGCACGATAATCTTCGGTAGTCATAGTGGAAATAAATCCGTTCCACATATCTACCGAGCTCACTTGTTGGGTGGTTACCCCTTTGACGTTTAACCGTCACATCCCGGACAACATTAACATAGTCAAACTGGGTCTTTAACCGATGTACTAGCTCTTGAGGTTGATTCGCTTGGCATGGTGCCCATCTATTTAAATAAAATTATAAATTGTTTCAAACTATGATTAAAATTTTCTTTTGCCTCGTTTGAAAAATTAGGGTTTCGTCATGCATATCCAAATGTCATTTATCTCATCTATCAAACATTCAACCCCCACACATTTAGAAACTGATTTAAAGCGGCGGCACAAGTAAAAACGGGTGTAAGTCCTTAAAATATTTTTTAAACTTTCTTTCATTTGTTCTATCATTTGATTAACATATTATTTTTATTTTGAAAATTTTTAAATTCAAAGACATAAAATTAATTCTTGAAGCACCGAATAACTAGTGGAATAATAAACTCCCGATAATTTTGTTGTTGAGTTTTTAAAAACCTCAAGAAACTCGGATAGACGTTGAAGATTCTCCCAACCCGCATCCGGAATGGGTCGGCTTCACCATTATCCGAAAGACTATTATTAAAAGCTTTCAAAGTGCTCTTTTGTTTTAAAGCACATTCAAACATGTAACAAGTCGAATTTCACCGAGTAGGTACATCCCAATTAGGACCTAAAAATCTAGAGTGCGTATCCTTACAAAGTTGTTTATAATCTTGATATCTTCTTCTACTTTTTTTAAAACGTCATGTAACATAAATCAAAAGATGTAATAAATTTATACATATTGCCCGATAGTCCGTCTTGCACTACTAAATTAATAATATGTGCAACACAACGAGTATGAAAAAATCACCGTTTGCAATCGGAAGATATTTAATTTTAATTTTTCAACCGCGGTTATGTTGTCAGAGGCGTTATCAAATGCAATTGAAAAAATTTATTTTGTAATTTAAAAGTACTTATTACATTATCTAAAAGTAAAACAAAATTCTCCGGTGTGTAGATGCGAAAAAGATCAAATGCAGTCGTATGTTTCATCAATTGCCATGAATTGGGATCCGCCCAATGAGCGGTGACGCAAAGGTACGATTTGGTAACCGATGGAGCCGACCAAACGTCACTAGTTAAGTTTACACCGGTATTTAATTTTCAAATAATACAATTAAATCATTTTTGCTTGTTTCCATAATTTTAAACAATAACGTCTAAGTGTAGTACGACTTACGTGGGTGTAACGAGGTTGAAGCTCTCTCGAATTAAGTTGGTCAACCGAGGATTGTCGAAGTGACTAAAAGGCAAAGCTTCTGGATCACGAACTTCGCCATTCGTCTCGAACCGTATTAAACATCGTAATTAAAGATTTCCACCGTCTCCACCCAATTGTGTTTGTTGCGAATCCGGATTACTTTTCAACGACTTACAAAACTTCTGCTAATGTGTTTGTTTAAAGTCGTGTTAGAATCTTAGCAAGCAAAGCTCCACAAAACTTACAACGAGCCTTTACAGACCCGTCACTCAACTCCAACCTATCCCAATTGCACCAACATCCATGTTACGATGTGTGCCAGAACACGAACGGCGGTTTGGAGCGTTGGACGACCTTGACCAACGGAAGATTGTGAGTGAGCCATATCAAGATTGAGAGAGTGAAAGTGTAAAACGAGAGAGTGAACGTGTAAAACGAGAGTAAACGAGAGTATTTTTTTGCGTTTTTTGCGTATGTTTTTGCGTTTGAGACTTGGGTACTAACCATATCAACCTACACCTATTATACTACTTATAAGCCTAAAAGTGACAAAAAAAGGCCAAAAATCGATCCCAACGGCTATATACCGTTAAAAAACGGCTACTTTTAAAAAAAAAGGTCAAAACCGGGTCCACCCGGGTTCAACCCGTTCCGGTTCGGGTTCGGGTCGGGTTCTAAGAAATTCTAGAAAATCATACCCGGTTCCAACCCTACGGGTTTTTTTCGGGTCCAACCGGGTATACATATACCGGGTCGTACCCGTACCCGGTTCCGGGTCGGGTCCACCGTGTCGGGTCGAACCCGGTTTTTATGCCCACCTCTAGTTTGGCTTAATATTGGTGTGGATGGGGCGCCACGATTTGCTACAGACTAGGGTAGCTCAATGGTGTCGAGTTGATCCATGTTGATGTTTAGTGTCAAAAGTATATAAAAAACAAGTATATTGTTTTGAATACAACTTTATTTTTCAATAAAATTTATATTAAAATGTACACAACAATTAAATATTAAACAAAACATATGAATAAGTACTACGGACTCAACCGAGTTCAATACGTGTCATTAGTTTGAAGTGTGATGATTAGATGATTAGTTTTTTGTTTGAAAACTCTTATTGATTATTTAAGGACAGGTCAACATGTAAAATAATATATCCTAAGATAATTAGAATTGTTTTGGTGCATAAAAACGCTAAAATTTAACTCTTTGCGGTTAGAAAACATAATAATATGGAAATAATGTTCAAAATATCACGTAAGTCTCTTGAGCTCATTTGCTGATCGAAAGCTAAAACAAAAGGGAGCAATAATGGAATTTAGGTAATTAAGATGAGATCACTTTTTTTATTTATATATTATTTTATTTATTTCCCTACCAGTGATGCATGGAAGGTGGACAAGAAGATAGAGGGATGATTTGGGGAGGTTTTGTTGTAATGAAAATGGAAAAGCTTGATTAGCTCATAGTGGGTTCAGCTCAACTCAATGATTGCTTATGTGCTATTATTAATTAGAAGACAAACCCAGGGCACCTCCAGCGTGCAAGGGGTTTAAGGTGTCGGGTCAAGTTAGCGTTATGTACGTATCTTTATCATGCATTTCTACAAGAGATTGTTTTTACTACTTTAACAGGTGACCTTCAAATCATATGACAACAACTTTACGATTGCTAAAAGTTATGTTAGTTAGTTCAAATAATTAGGGTGTCTTACATGTCCTTTGAATTAGCAAAAACAAAACATAATAATGACAGATATCCCATCATATATCATAGTGCATAAATGGGTATCTACTCGATTAAGACGTGTTGATTGATAAAGTATATCGAGCCAGCATTAATCCCACGAGACTTGATATTATTGATTAATTGTTAATTATATATGTTTCATCATTTTAGGAAAAGATGTCTGATATTAGGTTGAGGAGTTCAGATAAAATTGGATTAAATTTTAGATGAAAATTTATACAAGGTCGTATTGTAGAATAGATTGGCAAGGATTTTTTTTTTTTTCTTTTTTTTTTATCATCAACTGGCGTCTAGAAATGCTAGATCTAGAGATAGCTCTAGCTTAGCTCGAAAACTTTAGGTTAAGATTTATCTCAACTCTGTATGATTTATAGTGTAGCATCGGGACTGTAATGCCACTAATATTGTTTACTTTCCTTACGAAAAACTCACGGATTTTCTTTTGTTTAAGTGAAAACTTCCTAGAATATCATCTATCTACTGATTGTTACCACCCAAGCATACTAAACTTTGATGAATCATTCATTATTAACCTAACACCTCTTTCATTCATGATCAATGTGCGTCTGGGGTGTTATAGCTCGAGTGTTTTTATGATATTGACTCGAGTTATACCATTAATATTCAAGAATAGTTTTTTTAGTTCGTAGAATTCATCGGTGAATATCATGTTTGTTTTTTTATTGGGAAATTTTAATTTCTTCATTGCAAAACATAATAATTTAGTGACTATCTTTTAAACCCAACACTTACATATACATATATAAGTTTTGGAATTATTCAAAAACCATTTTATAATTGAAAACTATGAGTTACCCATATGCAAATACGAATTATGTATGTACAACTATACGTTATGAGATGTTCTATGTGGAACAATAATTATTAAAAAATACACAACTAAACAAATTAATAATTTTTCAATTTTTAAACATTTTAAAATAGAAAAAATGATAAAACACAATTTTACTTTACATCTCTCATGAAATTCAAATATATATATAGACACACATACATACAAATTTTGTATAAATACATAACCTATGTGAAAATAAATGATTAAATATTTACAAGCATAAGAAATAAAATGACTTGTACATATAGATACAGATTTAAATGTAAAATGAATAAACTTTAGAAAATATGCGCAGATTTGTAGCAAATTAGAGACGCATGCACGTCGAAAAACGAATTATCCATGATCGGATTCGCGAGGGGCCACGGAATTCCATCGATGATGTCTTTAATATCATCCATAGTAAAAGTGCAATTCTCTAATAGTGATATGCTGAAAATTTAAATAAAACAGATTTATGTAATCACCACAAGAAAAATAGTCTATGGCGACTAGACCTATGGCGACGACATAGCGTCGTCGCTACAGGTCCCTCTATGTCGTCGTCATAGGGTCAGCTTGGTTTTTTGCTACTGCAGACCTACGGCGACGACATGTTGTCGTCTAAGGTCCAACCCATCGCGACGACAAAAAGTCGTCGCCAAGAGTGGTCACCATAAGTCATATTATTTTAATTTTGATTTATTTTTAATCATACAAAAAATTTAAAAAATTATGTCCACCCTATGGCGACGACAAGTAAAAAACCATTTTTCCCTCTAAATAACTTGGAGGGAAATAAGTCAGACTTTTATGAAACATCTACGGCGACGACATGTCAAAAAGATGTGCACACGGTGGTGACGGCGGGGGTCGTGACCCGCATGGCCATGCATATTTACTTCCCTCAAGTTGCCACTCATGTAAGTTATTTTTTATTTTAAATATATGTCTATGCACATCTTTTGAATGTTACTAATTTTACTTTTATGTATCCATCTAGCATCAAGTAAAAAAAACGTTCAAAAGGAAGAAATTTAAATTTGTTGGATAAATGGGCTACAAACAACAACCAGCCACTACCCATTTAGTTTGACCACACGGAAAAACAATATAAAGTCGTCGGAGAAAACAGTCAAATATTTATTAGAGTTTTATCAAATTTGTTTCATCAGTTCCTTTTCATTATCCCATTTGGGTTAAAGTTCCGGATACTTTTAAGATATCTTTGTTTAATACTCTTGAGGTGAGTATTTTATTTATTTATATTTTGGTTATCATATCATTTATATTTTTCAAGCTAATTTCTTTTTCTTTTTTTTTTTTTGCAGGAATATTTTGATCTAGAGTCTCATTGTGCTTTAGATCACTGGCAGGGAATACAATTTGGAATTTATATGGACTGTTAAAGAGCTTTCAGGGACAGAAGATATGGTTTGAAGAAATATTTTTTGAATCAGGGAGGTTATGATGATATAGAGCGGGCTAGGAGTTATCCTCCAGATGACCGGAGTCCAGATGCATGGGACAAGTTAATTGAGTTGTTCACAAGTGAACAACATAAACGACTTTTACAAAAAGGCTCCGACAATAGAGCTAAACAACTCTATCCAAGTTTGCATGGGAGTCGTTCCTATGCCCAGAGGCGATATCATCAAGTAAAAAGCATAGTTTATATGTTACTAGTACTTCAATTGAATTTGGTATGTTGTTAGTTTGTTAATCTAGCAAGTTGTTTAATTTAAGTGTATGAAAGTGGTTTCGGTCATTATATCGTTTTAAACTATAAGTTAGATATTTAAAGTCTATTAAAATGAGTTTGGGAAATTTTGAGTAACATTTAGTTTAAATAAGGTCAGACATTTGGATATTATTACTTTCATTATTAGTTATTAAAAGTTTAGAATTTTTATCTTTTATTACTTATATTTGAACATGATGGTTTTTTTCATTTTACAGCAGTTATGCTGCCGAACTTTCATAAAAATACTAATAATTTCTTATTTTGTTGTTTAATAATACAGGGAAAAATTGAAAATCAATATGTACAAAAGGAAATGGAGGCGGGTGAGTCGCCCGTAATTGAGGTGGAATGTTTGGAACTCGCCTTAGGACAAAGGCGTGATCACAAGAGAGGTGTTGGACGAAAGATAAGAAACATCTCTCGTTATGAAGCATCAACCGAGTCGTCATCATATCGGATGAGGAAATTGATGCACTTAGGCAACAAGTGCGTGAACTCAATGAACGGATGAATGAATTTGAAAGAAAAAAATCAAATCCTGATAACGATGAAGATGATAAAGATGACGATAATTAAATTGTTAATTTGTATGATTTGTAAAAACTTAAATAATGTTTACATTAATAGTTTCATTTGTATATAACTCAAATCGTATCAACTTTCTTTTAGGTATTCATAATATTAGCTCTCGTTTTAGTATATAATTTTTTTTTCAAAACCTATATATTATGAAAAATCTGGAAAATATAAAAAAAAACTAAATATTAAAAATAAAATGAGTTGGTCTATGGCGACGACATATAGGGTTGTCTTAATTTATTTTTATTTTATTTTTTTATTAAATAATTATAAATATGAAGGACCTATGGCGACGACATAATTCAGAAATTTTTTATTTTTAATTAAAATATAATATGAGAAATTCTTTGCCACAACTATGTGGCGAAGACAACAGTTTTGGCGACGACAATAAAATGGGCTTTAGCGACAAGGTTGTGGCGACATGGGCTATGGTGTCGTCGCCATCGCTTATGGCGACGACAAGTACACCCTATCGCGACGACAAATGTCATCGCCACAGCCTCTTTTTCTTGTAGTGAGTATAATTAAGTCTATAACGACAATAAGCAAAAAAGTAAAATAATAATAATAATAATAATAATAATAATAATAATAATAATAATAATAATAACAATAATAATAACAATAATAATAATAACAATAACAATAACAATAACAATAACAATAACAATAATAACAATAATAACAACAATAATAATAACAATATTAATAATAAAAATAATAATAAAAATAATAATAATAACAATAATAATAATAACAATAACAATAATAATAATAATAATAATAATAATAACAATAATAACAACAATAATAATAACAATAATAATAATACTAATAATAATAATAATAATAATAATAATAATAATAATAATTGTTATCGTTACTACTACTATTACTATCATTATTATTATTTTCACATTTTTTTTCTATTTCAGTTACCTCTAATTTTTTCCCATTTCATTTTTATAATAAAGAATAATAACTTTTTTAGTTTTTATACTTAAATATATATGTGAAAATATTTAAAATTTACGCACATATTTGAAAATTACCTGACACGTAGACTTATTTTAAGTACTCTACATACATATTTGTAAAAATAACTTTGTTTTTCCAAATTTTAAATCATATTACTTTCACACATCTTCATTACTTTACGTTTGATGTAGAACATCTTTTTATAATTGTTTAGCATGTTATCAGTTGTCCTTTGGTTGTATGGGACATCTTCTTTTATCAGTGTGAAGTTTGAACAAGTTTATAAGAAGGCGGGGGCTGAATTTAAATTATTTTTTAGGAAGTCAAATATATATATATATATATATATATATATATTATATATATATATAATATATATATATATATAACACTATGATGTTTAAATTAACACTACTGATAAAAAAGATTTCGGGGAGGAGGGGGTGGCTCCCTCGGCCCTGATGGAGCTCCGATCAAGTATGCATCTAATATTTACATCTGGTATGCTGTAAATAAATAACAAATAAATTATGTTACACCACAAATGTTATCTTTTTGATGTGTTAGTTAAATTAAAATACATTCAATTCCATATTATTTTAACGTCTTCATAATTTATGAAATATGGATAACACTTCTGATGAAACATCTTGTTATATGATTGGATGGACTGAAAGTAACCGACCAAACTTGTATATTGCACGACTCGGGGAAATGGAGGTTTGAATAGTTCATTGGACATAAGTAAAATAAAATTGTCCACTAAAATAATAATAGAACCACTGTCTAGTTGGATAACATAAACAATTAACAATCAAGACTTACATCGTCAGTGTAGATATAATTGTTCTTAAAAACTCTAAAAAGTGACATTTTATTTCCTTCAAGTTTTAATAATTTGAATGTTGAACTCGGAATATGTTTAACAACTAACAAGCATATAATTTTGCGAATGCAATGTAGAAATTTAAAATTTAGAAATTAAATCTGGATGATTTGAGAGTCGTGTGATCACTTTTAAATTGAAATTATTCGATGCTTCATCTGAATATTTCAATCGGATACAACTCAGATGTTGATAAAGATCAAAGTATGTATTTTCGTGTGTGATTTTGAACCAGAAGAAGAAATATGAGAGGATGACCAATACACATAAATCAATTCGATTTCAGGGAAATCGAGAAAAACTACTGTTTGACAGTTTTATTTTAAATTTAAATGACAAATAAAAAATGCGGATTTTTCCACTCGAATTTCACATGTGAAATTCTGGAAAATAGATTCGAAATGCATCTTTTAATGTAGTCATTTTTACCAAATTCTGGAAAATCGATTCAAAATTCTAGAAAATCGACCCCAGCCAGGGGCTCTGCCCCTTGGACTCCGCCAGGGCCCACCGCCCCTTGGACCCCGTTACCAAGAGCGTTGCCCCCGAACCCCTGCCAAGGCGGCTTTGCCCCCTTGTAACCCCCATTACTTGGGGACTTTACCCCTAAGGAGGTTCCTAATATCAAAGATCATAATAAACTCAAACAAACGTACACTCCGCATCTCCTAACTTGTTTGATGGATGTTATGATCACATTGGTGTTTAGTCAATCTAATTACACTAAAATATCTAACATTCCTCCCCTATTTTAGTGTAATCCTTGATTAACTCAAACAAACTCACACAAAACTACAAACTTATGCATAAATGAAATATCATGACCATTGAATTTCATCTTAGTATATTACGCGTTCAAATATTATAATATTAAGGTGTCACTTAGGATTGAACCATTGCTATTCATAGTAAATACATGAAGATAATATACATAAAAGTTTACATACTTATATATTCTTACTTGACACTATATTTTACTACATGGAGATAATATACACAAAAGTTTAAATACTTATATATTCTTACTTGACACTATATTTTACTAGCCTTGTGTCCTTATCCTTCATAAGTATATCAAAGCCAAGTCCAAGCTTTTGAAACAGCTAAAGTTTATGCTCATATAGGTAGCTTTTGTCACACCCCAACCTTAACGGAGGAAACGTTGAGATGCGAGGGTTAAGATTGTTCATACCACACAACGCTATTTCAAAGTGTAAATATTATTAAATTTCAAGTTTCATGACATACATAGATGAAAAGTATAAGTTTCAAACAACCAATGTAACAAGTATTCAAATAGCATCATGTGACAATATATGTCATTTTATTAATCTCTAGGTCCAATCCTAGATGTGTTCAAGTCTTCAAGAGCAATTAAGCGGGATCATTGCCTGAAACATGTTAAATAAAATGTCAACATATGATGTTGGTGAGTTTCCATAGGTTTAACATACATAAATATATAAACTTTAAGACGGCAATTCATGTCATAGGTTAATGAATAATGTAATAATAAATGGATAAACAAATGTAACAATCAAACCTCGACAAATATGGCCACAACATGATTATACGATTAGCTAAGTGTACTTGGTTCCCATAGTGATCAAGAATACGTCACTAGGAGCCGACAATACCTCGGCTTTAGCACTAAATAGGCTTGTCCGGCCCATAGATCTATGACGTCGCTAGGCTAGCAATAGTTAATGATTGTATCTTACAAGTGTTATCACATGATAATTACAAGAGTCCAAATAACCATGACAAGATAAGATGAATTGCACAAGTGTTACAAAAGTAGAAAACATATTTATAAGTGTGTTTATAATAAGGTTAACATGTTTCACCCCAAAAGTATGAAATAATATAAAATGGAGTATGGAAACTCACATGGATTATAAAGGTGAACAAATAAGAAGTCTTGTTTTAAACGCCGATGATATGCTATAGTTCAACCTAAAAAAGACGTATTAAATTAATAACGATTATTATAATGTTAACGGTTCATGGGAACTCACGGTTAAATTTGGGTGTTTGGATGACAATTGTAATGATATTATTTATAAATCATTAAACCATAATTTAAATTATAAAATAGATACAATTTATAATTGCTTTAATATTTAAATAATTAAATAAGAATTTTAGTTAGTAAACCATTAATAAAAGTTAAACTTTTCTTTATCAAAAGATTATTATTTACTATTTAAAATAGTAAATTTGTAGATTTAAAGGTTTAAATAATTCTTTTAAACCCAAAAGAAGTACATTTTAAATATGTACATATATATATTTATCTTCTTTTAAATATATAACTAAATTTGTGAATATATCTTATAAAAATGAATAATTTATTAAATTTAAATTCTGGAAATTAAGGGAGATTTATTACAATTTAAAATTAATAATAATTTGTATTTTGTAACAATTTTTATAATTTTTAAAATAAAAGATTAAGGATTTAGTAATTGAATTTCTAAGAAAATTTAAAAGAAATTAATTTTATTTAATTTTTGAGTAGAAATATTTTTTATATAATTAATATTAATACAAAATGTTTTCTGCCTAAAAAAAATATTAAAACACCTTTTAAAATAAAAGCCGGGACTCGGGTTCGAACCCGGGTCCCTAGTCACACCTCCCCACACTTAAACCACTGGGCCAAAGCCTTGGTTTGTGTTTAATTTCGGGGATAAAATGTTAAAAACTATAGCTCAAAAGCTTCCCCAATTTACATGAACCCTAATTTCCAAATTCGAACCAATTGATCCGCAAAACGAGTTCGATACCGAAATTAAAGTTAGGGCTTTTGTTCCCCATGTAAGAACGAACTTAATCCCCAGTTTAATTACCTGATTTGGTGTAGGATGAGTTGAAACAGATTCGAACAAGGTCGCGACTGGGGTGACTTCGGTTTCGGAGGTTAATGTCGATTATAACCAAATTTGATGTACTAGAAGCTTCGTCTAATGTATAAGATCAAAAGCCCTCTGTCAATCGTTGTTTATGATGCCCGTATGTTGGAATTCGATTAAGTTGCAGGTTCGATGTTCGTGAGTGTGCTCTTTGATGATTATGTCGATTTCAGGTGAAATTAGAGGTGTGTTTAGCTTAGAAACGTTCTTAGAATGATTACCCCTCATTTAATTTCACTTGAATGTGTCGGTTTCAAGTCGTTGAGACCCACGATTTGATTAGCTTTGGTTTCGGCTGAGAAGGATGAAACCGACACTTAAAATTCGAATTAACTACATGGTGAGGTTCGAAACTGACTTGTGAATGGATGATTTAATTCGGTTATATTTGGGGTATTTCGGGCATTTTAGGGGTGGCCGGAGCCCCGCCGGAGGTTCACCGGAAAATCGAGTGTTTGGGATTTTGAATAAAAATTAAAAAAAATACATTTTGGTCCCTGTGCTTTATGAGTTTACATTACTAACCCAAAGTTTAAGTTCTAAATTAAAACGAATTTACAGTTTAGTCCCGGGAGTTTTAAATTTTATTATTTTAAGCACAAACTTAATAAATGCTTAATTTGTTTTATTATTATTATTATCATTATTATTATTATTATTATTATTTATTATATTATTATTATTATTATTATTATTATTATTATCATTTCTATTATAATGTATTTTTTTAACTTATTTATTTAATAACAAGCAAGTTATAAAATTTTAAATACCAATAAAATCAAGATTAATAAATTTTACAAATGGGCTCTCGTACTTGTATTAATGACAAAACAAGTCCTTACAAGAAATAACGGAATTAACAACAACTTAATAATTACACGAGAAGTCACAACCTTTTTTCTTTTGCACCTGCATATGCAATTTTTCAAAAGAACTATTAAGAAGTTAGACTTTAAGCTCCTCAATTTGCAGTTCTGAACACATACCTTGGGATGTTGCTACTAATGTGTTCCAATCTCTAGATGTTAAGCTTTCTGCATTAAATTCAGCATCTAGTGTTATACTAGATGGGAATTGGGTGTCTTAAGATGAGAGATTTTAGATGGACTTTAATCCCATCCCCAAAGCCGCCTTGTGCACAAGATCTCTATTTAACCCTTTGGTTAGATGATCTGCTAAATTATATTAAGTTCTCACAAACTCCACAGATACCACACCATGCATGATGAGCTCACGAATCATGCTCTGTCAAACACCTAAGTGTCTAGACTTGTCATTATACACTTGACTATAAGCCTTAGCCAAAGTTGTTTCACTATCACATCTAATAGATATAGGTGATATCGGTTTAGGCCATAATGGAATTAATTTCATGAATCAAATTTCTTAGCCATTCAGCTTCTTTACCAGGTGCTGCTAATGCCACAAACTCATATTCCGTTGTTGAGTTAGTAACGCAAGTTTGTTTCTTCGATGCCCAAGAGATGGCACCTCCTCCATGTAGGAATGTCCATCCACTTGTGGAAGAATGATCTTCCATATTTGTAATCCAACTTGTATCCGAATAACCTTCTATAATAGAATGAAATCCATAATAGGTTAAACAATAATTCATTGTTTCTTTCAAGTATTTAAATACTCGATTAATAGCTTGCTAGTGATGTGAACTAGGGTTACTAGTAAATCCTACTAAGTTTTCCAAAAGCATAGGCTATTCAGGCCTAGTGCTAATCATGGCATACATGAAACTTCCAATAGCTTTTAAGTATTCAAGCTGAGATACTGCAATACCTTTATTAGGTAGAAGCTTATGATTAAGATCTATAGAAGTGCTTACAGGAGAACAATCTTTGAAGTTAAATTTCCTCAAAATATTTTCAATATAATGTGATTGAGAAATTGAAATACCATTGTTCTCATGCTTGATCTTTATACCAAGGATCACTTCAGCCTCCCCCATGTCTTTCATGGCAAACTTAGATGACATAAATTTTTTAGTTTTATCAACTTGACTTTGGTCAGTACCAAAGATTAACATGTCATCTACCTGTAAGCAAATTATAACTCGTTTACTAGAAGTATCAAACTTGCTATATACACACGTGTGTGCTTGGTTTAGCATAAAACCATTAGACAACACAACATCAATGAACTTTTGATGCTATTATTTTGATGCTTGCTTCAGACCATATAAAGATTTTATCAACTTACAAACTTTGTGCTCATTACCGGGCATAACAAAACCTTCAGGTTGTTTCATGTAAATCTCCTCATCCAATTCACCATTTAAAAATATAGTTTTCACATTCATTTGGTGAATCACAAGATTGTGTATAACTACAAGTGGTACTAACAATCTAATAGTAGAAATCCTAGCAACATGAGCATAAGTGTTAAGAAATTAATATCTTATTTCTATCTAAAACCCTAGATAATCAATTTAGCTTTAAACTTATCTATGCTACCATCCACCTTCGTTTTCTTTTTAAAGATTCATTTACATCCCAATGGTTTACATCCAGGAGGTAAATCAGCGAACTTACAAGTATTATTTTGCATAATGGAATCCATCTCATCGACCCCAACCAGGGGTTCTACCCCTTGAACCCCACTACTAGGTGTGCTGACAGGACCCACGCAAAGGGGGAATTGCCCCCTTGGAACCCCATTACTTAGGGGCTTCGCCCCTAAGGGGGTTTTCAATATCAAATATCATAATAAACTCAAATAAGCGTGCAATCTGCACCTTTTAACTTGTTTGATGGATATTATAATCACATTAGTCATTAGTCAATTCAGTTACAATAAAATATCTAACACACAATAAATTATAAGTTGAGTTTTATAAATCTGAAAAGGCATAAACTGTAATGAAATCTTTTAATCTATCTCACTGAACATCAGTTTAACTATAATTCTAATAGTTCATGCTTCCTATTGAAGTTTTGGACATTGGTTTATATAAAATTAGTTGATACTAAACATGTGTTAACCTAATTTAAGAACCCTCATTAAGACGTAAACTAATAACCATACATGAGATGTGTCTTCACAAATTTCAATTAAGAGTTATTCTTATTACATTTATTTTTTGGTTTCATAACAAAACGAATATGCTTTTTTATCTTGTATAAAAAAAAGTCCCTAAACTTGCTTTTGGTATATTACTATCTCTTAACATGTAAAAGAATACAAAAAGTTACTAAACTAATTTTTATAAATTAAATTTCCCAAACTCTTCTAAAATAACATACCATCTTTTTTTTTTAAATATAGGCAAACTCTTAAATCGATCAAAACAAGATGATATATATTTTTTCTTTTGTAAAAATATTGAATTTCATTTATCAGATTTTGATTAAAAGCTAACAAGTCATTATTTAGAAACAAGAAATCATAGGTACGTAGGTTTTAGATGAGGGTAGTATATAAAAATAGTTCAATCATTTCATTTTATATGTTGAAGGAATTTAATATATTAAATGAAATTGAAATAAATTGTCTTAAATTATAAGTATATAATCTAAAATTTTAGGATAACATTACAAGTTCATACAAAGTTCATAAATAATAACCAAAGAAAAGCCCATTTGGCCCATTTAAACAATTAGACTGGTTACGTTAAAATTAAAACTCACTCTCACCGGTTACATAGTTAAAATTAAAACTAACTCTCACCGGTTACATATAACTTAAGAGTATTTTATTCTCATCTCTCATCCTCATCTTCTATCCTTAAAACTTTAAAATATTCACTTCATCATATTCAACATCCTTATATCTAATCCCATATTTTAAAAAGAAAACGACTTTATTCTTATAAATAAGTGCTCACTTTTCATATTTCATATGCTCTTTTAATATTTTATATGTGAATATGAGCAGAAGAAAAAAAATAAATAAGTATTATTTTAATTAAGATGATGGTAGATATGTGGAGTGATACTTGAAATGTTTTAGAAAAATATAGGTAAATTTAAAAAAAAATAGTGTTTTTAATTTAATTATAGGGATGTGGATGGTGAAATGGACTATAAATGTTCGTATAAATTTAAACAGGTATTTATATAATTAAGTTAGAACCCATGTAAACATGGGTTAAATATGGTTTATTAATCATCATAAAATTTCTGTTAGTTTAAATATAAAATCATTACCTTAAATACTATTGTCATATAGTATCATTGTTAATTTATATATAAAAAACTAGGCTAAAGACCCTAACACACGTGTTTTATCCAAAAATATTGTTGTTGTTTAAAAAGGTTCGTAAGTTATAATGTTGTTGATAATACTTTGTATATAGATTTTTGTGAAAATATTATTAGCAGATGGATTTAAATGTATTAATTCAATTAAACAACAAAGTAACTAAAGATCTAAATTGATATACAATGCTTGTTAGTACATAAACAGGTTGCAAGTTGCAGTACGCATCAAACAATCTTCGCAGGCACATAATAAGTTTGAACTTATAGGTATATATGTTATGATTTTTTTCAACTTGCAAGTAAAATATCAAACAACAGACAAAGTAGCAATATAGTTGTATATCATTAAATAATTACAATACAACTTAGATAAAAGTAAGCATCTCAAACAATAGTTTGCATATAATTAAACAATCTAAAGTAATATATAGCAAAAGTAACGATAACTTGATAATTGCACATAACTAAACAATTACAATACTACTTAGATAAAGTAAGCATCTAAAACAACCTGTTGTATATGAGTAAGTGAAAAGTCAAAGAAGGTGTTTCATTGATGTTCATAATAAGATAAAATGATACAAACACAATAAAAAACCATAATAATTTAAATTAAATATTACATAATAGTATACAGATACAAACAATGAGTTAAAAAGAGCATAAAATTTGACTCTTTAGTTAATTCGCATAACATTTCATACATACCACATTAAAAGGTTGTGTGAATTGTATAGATAGTTGTATATAATACTAAAAGAGTACTTAGAGAGTCACCTGACATATTTTTAGGCCCCCTAAGTTTATTTTTCCTGCCTCTCTCTCCTTTTAAATAATTACCAAAATTAATAAATATTAAATAATTTTAATTCTTTTTTGGATTAATTTTTTTAATAAATTAAGAAATATGTCTTTTTATTAATGTTATTTTTAGAAAACAATTTTTTATACGGCTCAAAAAATTTTCTAAAACATCTAACTTTTTTTAAATTTAAATATTTTAAATTGGTATTTTAAAAAGTAAATTTTTATATAAACTAAAAATATTAAATTAGGAGTTATAATAAAAAAATTTAAAAATAACATTTTTAATATGGTTGTTTTGAAAAAAATGTTTAACTTTTTTTGAAAAGAAAGTTTAAAAACAAAAGTTTAAAAATTGATATCATTATTTTATTATTTATAGTTATTACTTATATGTGATTTATCATATCTTATTTTAGATTATCATTTTATACTTCATAAAATTTTATAATATTTAATATTTTATTTTTTCAACCCGTTAATCCACGGGTTTACTAAAGTTAGTATTAAATAAATAATAATCAACAAATAATCAGAGATATCATGAACATTTATAGCCCGATCCAACCCGATTCAATACTATATCTCACACCCACTCAATATCTAGCTCACGAATTTGAAGAGTCTATTTATAATTGATTACATGGTCAAAATACTTCATAATTGATCTAATTATTACACATATCTTTTCAGTGTATATTATTTAGATCTTAATTTTTCAGACTAATATCATCACACCCCTCAATATCTAGCTTACGATTTGATCCATCAGAAATATTTTTTTAAGTCTAAAAAAGACAGTTTCTTTGACTGTATATTTCGCTATGACAATAAACAAAAGTCAAGGTCAATCCCTGTCAAGTGTCGGTTTATATTTGAAAGAGTCTATTTTTACCCATGATCAGCTTTATGGCATTTTTTTCACAAGTTAAGAGTAAAGATGAATTGAACCTTTTAGCTTTAGATAATGAGTGTAAACCTACTAATGTTACTACAAATGTAGTTTGCAATGATATTTTTGCTCATTTGTGACCTTATAATCAAAAGTTATTATGTCTCATTTAATACATAACACACTTGATTTTATTTTTATTTTTATGTTATTTAATAATTAACAATTTCATCAACAAAAGTTTAAAAAGATATTATTGTTGTTTTACTTGAAATATTTACATGTTTAATTTAAACATATTTTATATGAAAATATTGTTTTATATTTTATAAAATTTATACAATCTATTTGATATTTTATTTATTCAATTTGTGTGTTACAAAATCGGTATGATTTCATTTCCAAAGAAAGATACCCATGAATTCCTTCGAATTGAAGAGGAATCAATGAAGAAATTCTGTAATTTTTGTCACGATTCGAATATAAACCGAGCATTTTATGGATTTGAAAGTGATATGCAGTTTTTGTAGATGAATTATTTGAAGAAAGAAGAATCATCGAGTTTGATTTCATTTCCCAAAAAAGATGCACTCTAATTTAAGGTTAAATTTTCAAAATTTCCATAAATGTCTCTAAATGAATCTAGATAACATTGAGAACAGATACATATTTAGGCCGGAATTAAAAAAATAGAGCCTTAAGAGAATGCCACGTGACACTAAAGTTATTGTTTTATTAATAAGTATAGATATATTTATTATTTTATTATTATTTAATATCATTAATATTCATATAATCATTTAATAGGAAAGAGATTAGAGAAAACGGATGAGGATACACCAAAGAGTGACATGTTTTCCTCTTTATTATATTTTATCAAAGATTTGAACGGATCAAGTACTTACTACTATTTCTTTTCAAATTATACATATCTTTGTTTATTTATTAGGTTAGTATCCCGTATATTATACGGATTGAATAAATAAATTATTAAATAATTAGTAAAAAAGTTATGAATTATAAAACTATGCTTGAAGATAACATATGATTATAATTACTTATAAATAGTTACTTTAAGTACATAAACATTAATATATTTTTCTTAAACTTTTGTTTTATAAAAAAATTATGGTTTTTAAATAATTTGTTTAAGTAAAATGATTTTTTTTAAAAGTTCGTTGTTTTTTTTGTTTTTAAAAGTGTGTTTTTAATTTAAAATAAACAGATTTTCAATTTATTAAATTATACATTTTTTAATTTGACAATGGTATGAGTACTATTATTAGTATTCAATATTAGTTTTAATAATAGAGAGAAATGAGAAAGTTAGTATGATGAGGCTTACGATTACGTCACGTATTATTTTATTTTTTCTTATTATAGATAGATTGATAGACAAACAAACGGATAAATATATAGATAGATAGGCTAGAACCTATTTATTAACGGATTATAGTTAGTAACAAACAAAAAGAGTTACAGTACGATATTTTAATATAAGATATGAATTTTATATAAGTAATAGTTCGAGAAAATAAAACAATTATATTATTGCTTTTTAACTCTCTTATCTAAATAGTTTTATTTTTAAACATTCGTATTAAGATTCTCTTATAAAAGAATTTTTTTATAAAAATTTTGTTTATTAAAAACTCTGGTTTGTAATTATTCTGGTTCTTTTAAGATTGTTTTTAAAGAAGTTCACATTTTTTATAATTTTTTAAAAAAGGACGGATTTAGAATATTTTGTTTCAAAAAGGTTTAGTGTTTTTGAAAATTTCATATTATATAAAAAAATTTATTATTAGTTCTATTATAATTAAAAATGCGATTTTTTCTTTTCTTAATAAAATCTAACTTTAAAAAGATACATTGATTTTAAAAAATCTAGATGAGAAAGAGAAATGTTACAATTAATAAAATTAATCTTTAATAAGAGAGAGAAATTAATTTTAATGTTTAAATTACTATAATACTCTTTTGACAAATGATAAAAAGATAAACATTTGACTTTAAAAAGCTTGTTTTATTAGAATCTATAGATCTTTGACTAGAGACAAAGGATGTATAGATTTTGAAGTGCATGATATGCATATTATTTAAAGAATACACTAGCGTTAAAACATGTTATTCAAAAAGTTATATGAGAAAACCAAAATAATGATCATATTTGCAACAGCTAGGTCTTGATAAAATTAAGAACGTTACAATGGTATATTCGAAATTTGAAAAAAAAAATATTATGTAACTTTTTAATTGAGTTTATGTAATATATGTGTATATCAATAACAGAAAAATTAATAATAATGAAGCCAATAGTTGTAAAATAAGAAGAATAAACAAAAAGACTAACAAGAAGATATAATAAACAAAAAGGAAAAAACAATAGTATTTCATTTGACATATTGAGGGCGTTATATATATTAAATAGACAATCTTTAAAGAGAATATTTTTAAATTTATGGAGGTATGGAAAATAAAAATAGTTTAAAAGGGCGCATTCAACTTAAATTACTTATAATCTCTCAAACTAAAAGTTTGATTAGACGTTAGTAGGGACAATTCGTTGCTTTCTCTACTAAATTTTCTAAGCCAATTTCTTTTAAACCTTTTCTTCAGAATCCCAAAAGTGTGATTTAAAAATATGAAGTGCTCCTTATATTTTGCTCAAAAGTAAAGTTTTCCATGTTTAGAAGCTTTTAACCATCTTTATATATTCTACGTAATAAACCAAATGATTCGTATTTTAGATGATATAACATTTGGATGAAACTGAAAGTCGTGTTTCAGATTAAAGTTATTTGGTAGTTCAATCTGAATACATTAACCAGATAAACTCACTATATAATCAAGATCAAGTATGTTTGTGTCTGTGGATTCCGAACCAGGAGCAAAGACCAAATGAAAATTTTCGTATATGTAGGGAATTGGCCGAAAATCGCTTCAAGATTGCCTTTCGGGTAGTTTCCCATTGAATTCGAAATTCATTTAAATTGGAGCCAATTTTAGTCCGAATTTCACGTGTGAAATTTTGAGAAAATCACATTTTAATATACTTTTAGTGAATCACTTTATATGAAAATGAAAAGGCTAGACCCCAACAATAAGGAGCTCTAGCCGTTTGACCCCGCATCGAAGATTACAATAAACTCAAATAAACGTATACTTTACATACCTTGACTTGTTTGATAAATATTATGATCATGATGATCAACTATTTAATCTATTACACTGGAATATCTAACACATGTTTGGTCTCAAAAGAAACGTGTAGCTATCACTAACGGAAAAGAGAGCCTTTTCTTACCAAAATCGTTGAATTGCTAGAGACGTCGCTAACCCGATTTGCAACATATTTCTGCGATGGAAATCTATTTGTAACATGTATAAGTAAAAAGAAAAATGTGCAATTGCTTAAAAATCAATATTGGAATTACTCATAAAATCAGTAACTTAGTATATTTGTGGCGAGTTTTGTCGCTAATGACGATAGATTTTTTTTGTCTTAAAATTAGCTATTGATTTTTGCGATTACCAAATTTCGTTGGTATAGAAAAAAAATTAAAGAATATGAAAATGAAATTAGAACATTACGAGCTTTCTAGAACAGGTAAGGGCTACGGCTCCCCAAAAATTGACATATAACCATGTTTTCTATCTAAATCATATAAATCTATATTATATATAATGAATACATATTATACATAAATACATAATATATGAAAACCGTAAAATAAATCAAGTTTAGGCCCTCTGAGAGCATTCACAACCCATTCTTCATCATTATCTATATAATTACATTAAAAATTACTATTTTTTTTATCTTTTAATTAAATAATACTTTTTATCATTACTTTTTTTCTCTCCTCCACTTACAACCACTTAAAATATATTAAAAATATTATAGGGTTTTGAATAGTATTTCCTAAAAATACAGATTTAACAATAAATTTCTCATATTCTTCACTCACAACCACTTATGACCATACCATATAATATAGGAAATACATTTATATAAATTTAGGGAACGGATTGTGAATGCTCTGATAAAAGTATTTAAGTTCCCCCACAACATAAAATTATAATCTTAATGTAGAATATCGTTTTTGTTATAGTAAATGCATAAAAATATTGAGACATGTAATAAGAAAGTAAATGATCTTAATCCAAGATGTAATGTTTTTAATAAATCTTATTATGATTTTAAGCGGTAAAAATAGACCCTTATAGTAGTGTTTTACTTTGAACGGTGAACTTACGCAACACTTCAGAGGCCTACATCACGCGTCATTTTTGTGGTTGTGTTTGATGAATGCATGCATCAGCCTCTTAGGTGTTGTTTGTTTTTTCTGCAGGAAAATGTCTGCAGTCTGCGGATCACATCTGCAGACATCTGCAGGAGAAGAGCTGGACCAAACGTCTGCAGTCTGCAAGAAGAAGACTGTTTGTTTTCTCAGAATTTCAATAATTCTTGTATTCTATTAACACATGTATCTAGGGTTTGTTCTTCACCCCCAATTTGTTAATTTCAATTTCAACTATAATAATCTCCCTGCTACACTCTCTCAATGTTCAATCCCCTTCTAATTTCAATCAAATCCCCCAAAATCATCGTTCAATTTCACCCATTTGATTTCAATTCACAGTAATATCAATCAAATCCCCCAAAATCATATGGCATCGATTGACAACAGAAACGATCAATCTAAACATGAAGAGGATGAAGAAGATGATGAAGTTAGCAACACCGCTGCAATATTATCACCCTCCGATCCGCTGCTCTGCGATTTGACGGCGTACACGATATCGCCCATGACTCGCCATCGGAGGTTAATCCGTTGAAGGAGGAGCCACCGGAGAACGGGGTAAAGAACTCCGGCCGCCTCCGAAGCTTGTGGTGGTTGATGGCCCTCGGAACCGAGGGTGAAGATGAGTAGAAGAAGAGGGTGAGGGGGCGACGGTAGGGTGGAGGAGTGCCGACTGCTAGGGCAGCGGTGGGGAGGTGGGTGCGGGCCGGTGTTGTCCGGAGGTGGGTGCGGGGCGGCGGTGGGTACAGTGGCCGGTGGAGATGAGGGGGAGGATGGTAGTGATATTGGGTAGGGTGAGAATAAAGAAGATGTTAGAAGACTTAAGAAGTGACATGACCATGTCTGCACCAAGAAGACCTCGCGCAGACGTTTTTTAATGAAACGTCTTCGAAAAAACAAACGCACTGCAGAGCCTTATGTCTGCGTGTGCTCTTCTTGGTGCAGACATAAGAGGTCACTCAGACCTTTTTGGAAAAAAACAAACACCCCCTTAGAGATGGCTACAAACAGATATGAGGTGTTAGGTTTTTAATTTTTTTTTCTTCAATTGTTAGATTTTAATACAAGTTAATAAATATTATATACATAGTCGTACACATATAATTAAACTCAATAATTTTACCTATACAAATGTTTCTTGTACTTAGTAAATAATATATAAATATTTGTCTTCGTTAAACGTATCTTCTAATTATGAATGTAAAAGTTATTTATGTATTTAAAATTTTATAATATTGGAAGTTTTATAAACTTAATGTCTGATTCTAAATAATAAATAGTTTATTAAAATAAACAAATTTAACAAAGTATTATATTCAATTTTATAGTACTATATATATATATATATATATATATTACTTTTAATTATTAAATATTTAAACATATTTATAGCATTAAAAATATGATATTAAAATAGTTTATTAGAATAAAATTTTGGTTATGAAAAATGAGTGTAAATAATGGTGGAGGAATGATTAGAGAGGAAATGAGTGTTTTAGAAGGATAAATGTACTAGTAATACGACACATAAGTGTGTATTTATGGGCTTTTTAGAAACCTAGATATGCTTTTAGTCTTCTGCTATCATGACTCCTACATCAAACACGTGTATACATAACTGTCTAATATATGAATTATAATGCAACTTCTATTCATATACACACACCACACATATAAGGGCCGCTTCACGTAAACATTTGAGACGTTCAAAGAATTCAAGATATGACGCATGTACACATATATACACAACTGTCTAGTATATATATGACTTGTACTTCAACTTCTATCCATAAACACACACCACACATATAAGGGTCCTTTAAATAATGTGATTAATAATTCATATTTCTTCCTGTGTTTTTTGCATATTTTTATATTTAAATTAAACCTTCCCTGTATACGTATCCGTGTGTGACTTTTCAGATAAAAAAAAATTATACGAAAAGGTAAGGAGTATTGACCATCAATTACTATTATATCATCAGAAACAAATTTGGAGAGAAAGAAATATGTACAGATAAAATAAATAATTATATGAAAAAGTTAATTGATCATTTACTATTATATGTTTTTATTTTATTCTACACATAACATTTATATATAAAATTTAATAATTTAAATTGGATTATCCTTAAAATTTTCTTTATTCATGTATAGAGTGTGGTATGTGGTTGTGTCAATTACCGTTCATAGCAAGTCCTTTTATTTTTAATTTGTTATAAGATACATTGATATTGATGATAATTAGTTTATAAAAATTTAAAAATAATTAGTAATAAAAGCTAGATTGTTATTAAAAACTTATACTTAAAAACTTATACTAGAACTAATTAACCCTTAAAATATGTACTTATATGCATGCTTGTATAACACTCCTCATTGTGTATTTTAATGTCTGATTATAATGATGAGAAAAAAAAAAGGCTAAAGACGAAGAACAAATTTTGTTAATGTAGTTCAAAACATATTCTTTTCAACCTAATATATAATTAAAACCGGTACACGTATTCCGTCCATTTTTTATATTTTTACGCAATATGTAATGAAGAAATATGTGAAGATATTGCTACATATTACATATACCGTCTATTTTATTACTATAAAACCGTATACATAACATCTGTCAAGAGTGATCACCGTACATAATTAGTTAACATACAAGGTATGTCTCAACGACCACAATAAATATAGTAGTTGTTTGGTGATATTTCGAAGGAAAGTCCAACTTAAATTAAATGTTGATATCTCCATTCCTTTTCATTTTCATAATAAAATCATAAAATCATTTTTGGTACGTACACGCTTATATTTGTATGATAGAGATCAAAACATACCATTAAGTATTTAGGATTTTAATTAGTTAAATATTTGGGAAAGAATCATGAACAATATCATTTATCAAAGGTACTTTAATTTATTTATTAAATCACCGAATGTTGATATCTCATGGTATATATGAAGGATTAGTGGTAGAAATGAGAAATTCCAATAAAGAAAATCGATCTATATATTTATATCTATATCTATACTATATATAAAATATTTGATACGAACATATTTATGATTTTGTTTAAAGTTTAAGATACCTGAAACAGTTTTTTAAGTATAAAGTACAAGTATTTAATGCAATAATTCCAAAATTACCCAATATTTAATAAACGTATTCTAATTAATAAATTATTTAATACACATTAAATGGTTTAATTTAATTTATTAAGTATTACCTTATTTATAATATTTTAAATTAATTTTTAATGTACATAAATTTCTAAGCATATAGTACAAGTGTTTTATGCAATAATTTTATTGACCATATTTGACAAAATTCTTCTAATTAATACATTATTTAATCCACATTAGAATATTTAATTAAATTCATTAAGTATTATCTTATTTATAATATTTTCAATTATAATTAAGTTTATATTTAATTTTTATATATTTAAACAATAATAACTACTAAATATTTAAATAATAAGAAGAATAATACATAAATATAATCAATGTTTAAGGTAGATTGGAAAAAACCTCGGTGACACCCACCGCATCATGCGGGCGAACATACTATAATAAAGAGTTGATGAATAATGAAGTTGTAAGTTTCTTAATGTTATGATAATAATTTTTTCCCTAAAAAACCTATTTATTTTGTTACGATTTTACGCTTAAACCCATAGGAGTAATTTTAAACAAAAAACACCTTTTTTTAATTGATTACATGCTCATTTTGTGTTTTATTTAAGTTTTACATTTATACTCTCGAGTTATGTGGGATTTACACTTAATCTTCTAAATTTTATTAAGTTTTCTTTTATTTTTTCTTTTAACCACTTAATAATATAGCCCAATAACTTTAACAAAGTTACTATTTACACATTTCGCTTTTATTTATATTTTTTTCACTGATTCGCTTTTTAATTGTACTAGTGGATTTACCCGCGTGATGCCGCGATGTCAACGAGTCTCTTCTAAAGAATGCAATCTAATTTGATTTGCTTTAAACACTAATTATATTTGGGTATTATTAGTAAACTTCTAATTAGATTTCTGTGATGTAGTAAAATCATCCCAGTACTTCATTTTTTTTTTCAAAAATAACTTCATTTCTAAATGGTTTTTTATTTTAAAATGCCATGACTAATTGAAATGCTAATTTTTTTAATTTAACAAAATATTTTTTCAAATGCTAAAATTAATTGAAATGGCAAATTGTTTATCTTTCTGTTATATTGTTTAATAAACTTTTATGTCTGAGGTGTGGCTCTTTCATTATTTAACGGGGTTTTTTCTATTCAATCACAACGCATGGATCATAATTTTATAAAATAACTAAACTTAAAAGAGGTTCACGACAACACATGGCCTCAGATTCTAGTTATTATTATATTCATTCATATTGTTGATAAAATGGTCTGGGTTACAAGCAAGCAAAGGCATGTGTTTTGCATAAACCCTTGTTTCTTGAAAACCCCTCACATACCTTTGCTATTTCTTGAAAATAAAATAATAATGTTGGCAGGTTGTAATTTTAAAAGTAGTCTTATATGTCTTCGTAAACTCATGGAAATTTGTAAAAATAGCCTTATATCATGTTCCGTACCTAATTACACGTCTCAAATGTTTCGTCTTCGTACTAATTACACGTCTCAAATGTTTCGACTATTGGCTTCCAGCCAAGTTTGATATTTTATTTTATTTTTAGTATATCGTATATATATATATATATATGTATATTAATTGATCCCCAACCAAATGCAAAAAATGCAACATCAAAACCACAAAATTTCCACACTCAACCAACCTTTTTAATTCACAACAACTCAGAATCTTGGTAATTGGTTTCTAGAGTTTTAAAATTCAAGATTTTGTAAACCGATATTC
The DNA here is from genome assembly GCA_025506505.1 of Flaveria sonorensis. Lineage (NCBI taxonomy): Eukaryota > Viridiplantae > Streptophyta > Magnoliopsida > Asterales > Asteraceae > Flaveria > Flaveria sonorensis. The sequence continues at coordinate 1,924,967 of CM046423.1, forward strand.
TTTTTTCATCACTTCAGTTCCGTTGTGATGAAATTCACTATGGGCTTTCTACAACACAAATGCATAATGTACAAACCATAGGAGCTAACATGATCAATCGAGCTTTTTTTTAACGGTTGGTTAGTGGTTAGTTGTTAGTATTACCAACTTAGTAATATTCGCCAGTGCCAAGGTTTTTAATCAATCGAGCTACTGGTTGGAAGGACCACATCCGCAGCCTCATCTCTCAATGTCTTTACCATCTTCACTTGCCTCCTCCTCATGTAGTTCTCATCTCCAACCGCACCCACATCCTCTGGCTTGGCATTGTAGTTCACAATACTCTTTGGTACAACTACCCATGCATGATCATGCAAACAAGATTAATTACAGTGAACAAAATTAAAAATAAAGCATAAAACTTGTACGCAATATTAGTAAATAAAATATTTTGATCAAAGGGTTGGTTAGTGGAATAATGATTTTGTTTGACTTCATGCGTGTTGGTTATTGTGAATCCAAGGATCGTTCAGGAATTATCAGGTTTGATTTGAACAAGTATTGATAGCGGAATTATCAACACTTGCTGTTTAAGAGATTATCAAACTAGAAATCAATCAAACAATAGAACAAACAAATATAAGAATAATCAAACCACGAGTGTTAACGAATGACGATCATAATGCTTTCTTGTTGCTATTGATGTTTTGATGTAAATGTTGCTTATGTTGCTTGATTGTATGTTGATCGTCTCTCTACATCTGATCTTGATCTCATGTTATATAGAGATCTTATTCTATTTTGTTTCTAATCCATTGCTAATCTTTCGCTAACTTTTTGCTATAATTCAGCTAACTATAGTTATCTGAATCCTCGCCATATTTATCGGCATAGGAGTTCGAGATTTGCAATGAAACAAATACATATAATGTTGTTGATATGACGTGAAATATTCGCTTGAAATATATGTCTTCCATAGCCATTAATGTTGTTGTTCTATCACGTTGACTTGTTGACTTTCTGTCAGTTGACTACTTGATGATGTGAAATCATACAAGTGTTAAACAGTCTTCCGTGGGAATTTCTTCTTCCGCAAGAACTTAGTCTTCCACAGTAACACTTGATCTTCATTGCTTGTTCTTTTGTGATTATGCTTCCATAGGAGTTCTTGAACTTGTTCTTCCATTACAATTTCTCCTTCAGTAGCTTCACTTTGTTCTTTTGACTTGTTCAGCTAGAATTGTTCTTCCTCAGGAGATCTACGGATGTTCACTTCAGTTGTATTCCTGAGAACATCTATGGAAGAACACTTTATTCATCCGTAGTTGTTCTAACACTTGGTCAATTTTCCAAATTGACACAGTTTGTTGATGTTCACTTCACACATTCACACATACATTATGAAATACATTATATCATATATTTATAACATATATAATGAGATACAGATGTAACATTATATTGTTCAATTCATAAACACAAATGTAATCAAAATCATTCATATCATATCATTCAAATAATAATTACAAAGTGTGATTACAGGAATTGATTGATCATCTAAACCTATACATGAGTTCTAGACCTAACAATACTCCCCCTTAGGTTTAGACTCTAGTAATCATTGGTTTGGGTCTTTCAGTTCTTGAACTCTTGACAAAATCTTCATTTTAAAGTATTCTACGGTAGTCTTTTGATCTTCATATTTTAAACTGATCTGTCTTCTACCCTTTCTTTTCAGTGTTTTATATTTCAGCCCCAGGATGTCCTCTTCAGTGGTCAGTGTTGCAACAACACTGTTATTGGATACCACTTCCAATTCGTCCTGGTCAAAAATTCTTAATTTTGTTATAGGTTTTATCTCTGACCCAATTAGCTGCCCAGCTTCATAATTCCTCCTCTTATGAGCATTGGCATGTAGTTTGTCAATGACTTGAATAAGATGGATATATAAGCATAAGTCATTTTGAGCAATTTGATCTTGCAGCCTTGGAAAGTGTTTGTCATGTAAGTAAGAGGTGTAGCTTGGATGCAGCAGCTTTATTTCAACTGGGTCAAACAGTCTTATGCTTGCAGCTTTTCTTTGAGGATCATTCCTCAACAAAACTAGTTCTTTGTTTTTCTCTACATATCCCCAGTCTGTGATAGGGAATGTAAATTGATTGCCTTCTATTATCTTTATTGATGCAGTAGCTCTGTCTTCAGCTCCAATTCTCATTAACAATTCATCATCAACCAACTGAGACTTGGACTGAGACCTTCTAACTTTCCTTCGGTTATGCTCAACATCTACCATTCTTGCTTCCCTCAGAACATCTCCCTTGAACTTGTGACTTAGTTTAGTCACAAGTCCGGAGAAGTCTCTTCCTCTTGGACTTATGGGATAGTTGATGATAGGAATGTTTTGTAGGACATTTAGGTCTGCATCTGGCATTTTCAGTAAGGATTCCACCCCTGTGAAGTATTGCACCATGCCAGATGCCCTCTTTATCATTGCATAGTCCCATTCTACATCATATTTCCATGCTATTACGTGATGGTCTTCTGCTTCTTCTGGCTTTGTGATTAGATCAAAGAATTGAATCAATGTAGTTTTCTGCTCAGTGATCTCTCTCACAGCAGTGCCTAGAGGCCAGATCTTGTGTGGAACTAAATCCCTTGGCTCTCTGATCAGTTTCTCTTTTCCCTCATGCATATCTTTTGCCTTAACTACAGTGTGCTCTGCAAAGGTTTGTGCTGATCGTTGTTGATATGCAGGATTGGGGGCTTCGGATCTGAATTTTACACCAGTGCTAGCTCTACCTTCATCATGTATTCTATCATCGCCCTTAAATCTCTTGCTGTTCAGCCTTTTTGTCATGTTGTTTATGATTGTGATTTGGCAGCCAACAGATCATGTTATACTTTGTGAGCTGTCTTGTATCATAGTGACCAAAATCATTCTTGATTTTCTCCATAGCCTTGAACTTGGAGAAGGTGTCATAATTGCACACAGGGATCATCATACTGACAGCATCAAATTCTTTCAATGTTTGGACCATTTCTGCCATGTTCATCTTTCTACCAAGTCATATGGGAATCCATGATTGATTAACTACATAAACATGGATGACTCTGGTCTTTCCTCTACTATGTCATCAGTCGTCAATAGCTCTCCTTGTTTGGCTTCTTCAGACTCTTCTTTGGTCAGCTCTTCCCATTCATGATCACTGTCTTCTACACTTTACATCAAGGGGGTTTGATGCTCTAGAGAATCTGGTTTAGATTTCTTTGACGATTCTCCAGCTGCATCAACTATCTTCCCCAAGTATTTCCTCTTCCTGCTGTAGGTGATCAATGCTGATACACCTTTATTCTGTTCAGCATCAGTCAACTTCCTTTTCAAATTCACAATCTCAATCTCTTTCTCTTTCAGTTGGGTTGCTTGTTCATCTATCAAATTATTCAGGGCATCAATTACCTCGTTGTCAATCACAATATCTTCTCTCAGCCTTTTCAGTCTACCTTCCAGTTCAATGATTGTTGTATCTTTCTCAACCATCAGCTTGTCTTTCTCTTTCAGCTCCTTCTTCAATCTTCTCAGCTTTTCCAACTTCTTGTTTCCCTTCAGGATGAGGTTGTTATATTTTGCTACTAAATAAATCTTACTTACATCTATCTCCTCATCCTTCAGGTCATCCTCATGATAAGCTTCAATCTCAACAAACTCTCCTTGAAGCACCTCTTACCCTTCTCTTCCTCAGCCTCCATACACATCTCCTCAGTAGTGCCCTCTAGGATTTCTTCATCCTCTTTTAGATGGAATTCTTTAGTTGAGGATGGGCTTTTTAAGGGTTTAGTAAGTGTGGGAGAAGTGGTTGGTTCTAAAGGTGTTGGTGATGTGATTGGTTCAGTAGGTGTTGGTGAGTTGATTGGTTTAGTAGGTGTTGGTGAGGTGATTGGTTCAATTTGGCTTGGATGTGTGGACGTTGGCTGAGTCACCTCCTCATCAACTACTTCAGTTGAAGCAGTATTGATAGTTGTTTGTGATGGGTCAAGGGAGATTGGTTGTGTCTGTTCACTAGAAGAGGAGATCAAGTGAGTTATAGATGTTGATTGTGGCTGTGGTTCTTGGTGATGAGCAATAGCTGGTTTAGCAGCTGGTGATTGCTGTTGAGAGTATGCAGGGGATTCAACAGGAGTGTTCTGGTGTTGAGGTTCTTCAATCCATAGGATTTCTTGTGGGATGTTCTCAGTTTCATCCACCACATGTGCAAATAAATCCACACATCCTCCTTCATACTGCCCTTTTAGCTTATTTAGTAATGATTTGCCCAGATGACTCTGTACACATACATCTCCTTCTCTCTTGATCTCGGGCAATTGTTGATTAATCATCAGTTGTAAGAACCTTGGAAACATGAACATTTTGTCCTGTATCTGCACTCGCACATGGTCCCAGAGGCAGTTCAGTATATACTTGGCATAGTTATATTTTCTTCCTTCAAAAATTCCTATAATACCAGAGGATATGTGTCTTGAGAATCTATCCAACCCGAACTTTCGGTTGGATATGCACTTGAGATATGTGTGGCACAGGAAGCGGTAAGGCTTGCACAACCTTCCCTTTTTAATCTCTCCGTTTTGATAATCACCGTCATATCCCATTAGCCCGAATACCCTCTGAATGTATTCATGGTTGAATACATCCGGGTGGCCATCTTCTTCTTCCCCGAGCTCTAAAGCACTTCGAATGATTTCTTCATCTATCCATAAGGGAAGATTCCCTATGGTGGCAGTGATTACAGCTCGCTCGCCATCCTCTCCTACTGCAGCAGTGTTCCAGAAATCTATCATGTGTGATAGATAGATTAGTGGGTCAGCAGTTAGTGCATAGAAGAGTCGTGTTCTCCTTAGGTAGCGAATGATGACTCTACACTCGTCTTCCATGTCCGGATTTAAGAACGCACACACGTTATGGTCCTTCACAAATCTATTTGCCATGGTGGCAGAAAGGTTTGAATGTCGTATGGATTGAGTGGAACGATCGATGTCTATGAAGATGAAAAGGGGGTTTTTGGCTCAAAGGATTTCTAGGTCGAAAGGTGTTTTGAAAGTGAATAGAAATGCCAACGGTCACGGAGCCCTTTTTATACTTTTCCAGACTGTCTAACCTTATCTTAATGATGTGGGACTCATCTACCCTTTTTACCCCTCCGAGGTTATCAGACATTTTATTTCTTTTGTAGAATATCTACGGAAGTCAATGTTCCTCTGTTTCATTTTGTCTTCCGCAGAACATCTATGGAGGACAGATATCCTGATTTATCCTTAAATGTTGTTTGAAAACATCTTTCAAAAGTGATGTTAAATGTTAAAACTTTTAAACTTTTCTTCTGAAGATGGTTTTGTTAAACGTTTTCTTCCGAAGTTAAACTTCTTGATTCAACTAATCTTCCGAAGGAAAACTTCAGTTTCATATCTTCCGAAGAAAAAGTTCAATTTAACTGTATGAACTAACACATAGTTAGTCCATTTGTTGTTTGCTGTTGGATCTTATGACTTTGCTTCATGGCAATTATGCAGAAGTAGGTAAACACTTTAGATATCCTGTAGCCAAGTTAGTGTGCTCAAGTTCTAATTTTCTTCATATCATTGTGTTTAGATTAGTTAAACTCAGTTTCAAACTCTGTTTCATGCGTTGACTAATAGACTTATGTATTTATCAAAAATTTATGAGAATAGTATGAACAGAAATTAATTTGTCTAACTAATAATCATAGAGAAAATAAAAGTAGTTTATAACTTGTTTCAGACAGACATAGGATATACTAGGGATCATACTATAATCTAGACATTTTCCTGAATATTATGTGTGATATAATCGAATACTTAATCTAGTGCTGATTGTAAATATGTGGATCCGCATGAATTCAGTCAAGAGTGTATTTTACTTTATCATGTTGATTATCATGTTTTGGTAAGAGTTAAAGATAGCAAAGGTGAACTCATCATTGAAGTGGCATGTAAGTTAGTCCTCCAGATGTTAGTGAAGTTAACACTTTATCACACTTAAACTATGTTCCGTAGATTATAAGCTCTATCTTAAGATTTCTTTGAAATCTTATTAATGCTGAGTTGATTTGTATGCTCTTTGACAATTAAGCACATTGAATTCTTTTAGAGCAGTTCCTTTTTGGAACATTTGATGATCAGCATCCGGTCACTAGGTCTTTACTCACGTAAAACAAAGGTGCCCGTTGACCCAGGTCTTTGCTTACGTAAAACAGAGGGTCATGATGCGCAAAGATAGAGGTTATAGGGTGTTACAACATAGTAAGTGTGCATGGGTGTTAACCTAATGACATCCGGATTAGACTTACTTGAATACTCCTCACAATGAGTTGTCCACTCTTAGTCACCTTGACTTTATGTTGTGCATGACTTTGTTTAGTTTCCACTCAAGCTGAACCTATTCACACATCAAACACATTTGATCAGTAGGTAGTTGGTAATTGAAGATTAGGAGTAAATGTCAAGTTATAGTGTACTATCATATCCTTAGAATATCAACTGCCTTATATAGTTATTTAAGAAAAATGCATACCTTTCTCATATGATTACAAGTACTTGACAAATAATTCTGTTGTTGTTGTAATCTAATCTAAGTTAAGCATGTCTAAGGACTCAATTAAGAAATTAAATCTAACTGAATCAAAGGCTTTAGTGAACAAATCAGCAAGTTGATTTGTTGTGTCCACTTTGATCAACTTGATTAGGCCCTTTTCTAAACAATCTCTCAGAAAATGGTATCTGATTTCAATGTGTTTAGTTTTACTATGTTGAACTGGATTAGCAGTGATAAACATAGCAGCTGAGTTATCTATGTATATTGGAGATTGAAGAAAATTGTAACCATAGTCAAGTAATTGGTTTTGCAACCATAGAACCTGAGAGCACCCAGCTGAAGCAGCTATGTACTCAGCCTCAGCTGTGGATACTGAAACATTTGTCTGCTTTTTGCACTGCCAAGACACAAGCCGTGGTCCTAAGAATTGACATCCTCCAGTTGTTGATTTCATGTTGTTGTTGCAGCCTCCGTAGTCACTGTCTGAATATGAGTAAAGTTTGAAATATCCTTCTTTGGGATACCAGAGACCAAGTGTTGGTTTCCCTTTGAGGTATCTGAAGATTCTCTTTACTGCATTCAAGTGAGACTCCTTTGGATCTGCTTGATACCTAGCACAAACACACAGCAAACATTATGTCAGGTCTACTAGCAATTAAGTACATTAATAATCCTATCATAGATCTATATAATCTTTGATCAATAGACTTCCCTGTTAGATCTGGCATAATTTTGTCTATAGTAGATGCTGGTGTTTTGCATGAGGAGGATTCTGCAAAGTTGTATTTCTTAAGTGTTTGAAGGACATATTTTTCTTGATTGATGAAAATACCATCTGTTTTCTGATGAACTTGTAATCCTAAAAGAATGTTAATTCTCCCATTGAACTCATCTGAAACTCAAATTGCATTAAGGCTTGAAACTCTTCACACAGTCTCTTGTTTGTTGATCCAAATATGATGTCATCAATATATATTTGTACAACTAAGAGATCCTGATGTTCATGTTTGAGGAAGAGTGTCTGGTCAATTGTACCTCTTTTGTACCCATGTGTCAGTAGGAATTTGGACAATGTTTCATACCATTTCCTTGGTGCTTGATGGAGACCATATAGGGCTTTGTCAAGCTTGTACACCCTGTAAGGATAATCTGGATCTTCAAAGCCTGGTGGTTGAGAGACATACACCTCTTCATCAATCTTTCCATATAAAACGGCACATTTTACATCCATTTGGTAAACTGTAAACTTCTTATATGAAGCATAGGCTAAGAACACTCTAATTGCCTCAATCCTTGCAACTGGTGCAAAGACTTCATCATAGTCTATGCCTTCCTCTTGTGTGTAGCCTTGTGCAATTAGTCTTGCTTTGTTTCTGATGATTATTCCCCTATCATCTAGCTTATTTTTGAATAACCATCTTGTGCCAATAGGATATTGGTCTTCAGGGAGATCAACTAGATTCCACACTTTCTGTTTCCTGAGCTGCTGAAGTTCTTCTTGCATTGCTTCAATCCAACTATTATCTTTCAAGGCTTCTGTTATGTTGGATGGAACTACTTGTGAAAGAAAGCAGGAGAACAAACAGATGTTTCCTGCTCCCCCTTGTTTTCTAGTAGTTCTGCTGTTGAGGTCACCTATCATGTTATTAATTGGGTGATACTTATGTGTTCTAACTGTTGGTACATCATTAACTTGTATGGATGAGTCCAGGTTTGTGATATTGGTTGTGGGAAATGATGGAGAGTCAACAAAATAGTCCATCTCATTTTCTGGTGCAGCTGAATGAGTTTTCGCAGGAATAGGTATGCCTTCCGGGGTTGTGGTCATGCCTTTCGTAGCATGCATATGATCAGCTGTATTCTTTGTAGCAGATATATCTGTATGTGGAAATGGTGTGAGGTGATTTAAGGTGATTTGATCCTTGGGGGATTTCAGACCATCATCTGTGGAAGTAGAGACATCTACGGAAGTAGATGGTACTTCTTCTGATGTGCATGGTGTAAGATCATCTGAACCATCTTTTCTTGTTTGAGCTGATGCATCTGGATCATTGTCACTTTGGAACTCAGGAGGAACAATTCTGGGTGGATCAGCTGTCAATGGTACACCCATATTTGGAGGAACATAGGGGTAACATGTATCTGCAGCACCTGTCATATTAAGATAACCAGAGTTAAATGAGTTGGTTAATGCATCTATATCAAACAACCAAGATGATCCTTTCACAGACTATGGAAATAAGGATTCATCAAAGGATACATGTTTCTTCCACTATGTTATCATGTGGAATATATACTCTATATGATTTAGATGTTGATGAATAACCAACCAAGAAACCATCATATGCTTTTTCAGCAAATTTTCCTAACTGTTCTTTTGTGTTTAATATAGATACGTGACACCCAAAAGCTTTAAGATATCATATAAAAGGTTTTCTTTTAAACAGTAGTTCATAGGGTGTTTTATTATGTTCTTTGACATTCAAAGTTCTGTTTTGAACAGTGCATGCTGTGTTCACAGATTTTGCCCAAAATGTTATTGGCAGCTATGAGTCAGCTAGCATTGTTCTTGCAGCTTCAATTAGAGTTCTATTTCTCCTCTCAGCAACTCCATTCTGTTGTGGAGTTCTTGGTGCACTGAATTGTCTGGCTATGCCTTTGTCTCTACAAAAAGTATCTAAAACATAGTTAACAAATTTAGTTCTATTATCACTTCTTAGTATCTTGATTCTTAGATTAAGTTGATTTTCTATCTTAGTGATGAATTCCATTAAAGTTTTTGATGTTTCACTTTTATGTTTTAAGAAAAATACCCAAGTGAATCTAGTGAAATCATCAACAACCACCAAATAGTATTGCCTTTTGCCAATGCTTAACACATTGGTTGGACCAAAAAGGTCCATGTGTGGTAACTTTAGTGGTGTTGTGTTTGTGTTAATTGTTTTTAACTTATGTGGGACTTTATGTTGTTTTCCTTTATAGTATGATAAACAGTGATTAGAACAGTAAAATTCTTTCTTTGGAACACCAATGACTAAGTCATTTTTCACCAATTTATTCATGTTTTTCAAGTTTGAATGAGCCATCCTTCTGTGTCACAGTTGTGCTTCATGTTCTGATGATTTAGAAATCAGGCATGTTTCTTTGCTTGTTAGTGCTGTGTTGTTCATGTCCAACACATAGGTGTTACCTTTTCTTGGTGCTTTAAGAAGGATCCAGTCTTCTGGAATTTTAAAACCTGGCTTAAGAATATAACAATCAGAGTTATTAAAGAAAGCAGTATAGTGTTGGTCACAGATTTGAGATACACTTAGTAAATTAAACTGTAAGTTTTCACAAAAATTAACTTTATCAAACTTTAAAACTCCATTTGTTACCATTCCTTCACCAGTGATTTTACCTCCCTTCTTATCCCCACCAAATGCTACATATGAAGCATCTTTATGCTTGAAATCCTGCAGGAGGGTACAGTTTCCTGTCATGTGTCTGGAACAGCCACTGTCAACATACCATTTGTTGTTAGCCCTCCTTGGATGTTCCTGCAAACAGAATAAACTTAGTTAGACTTAGGAGCCCAAGCCTTGATGGTCTTTGGCTTGCCATTGTTATCTAATATAGTGACTTTCTTATGAATGAGTCTTGAAGTTTCTAACTTAGTTTTGATGTCATTTAATTCATTATGTGTTGTTTTGGGTGAGGATGCTTTTGGTGATAATGATGAGGTGTTTTCATCTTGTTTACTACTGCCTTGGTCAAAATCATCAAAGAAGTCATCATCTTCTTCAAGAGCTACCTTTTTGTGTGGTGCATTCCTTTGCACTTGTTTTTCCTTCTTAATTTTTAATTGCACCTCAGCAGCTATTTTCTTTGTCTTAGTAATTTTCTATTTTTATTGTTGTTTCTTTTGTTTTGCACCTCTAGGATTATCATCCTCAGAAGATTTTGACTCTGACTCATTGGACTCTGCATACTTCTTCTTGAGGATCTTTGTTTTGTTCTTCTTGTTAAAAAAACATTCCTTGGTAGAATGGTTGTTTTTGTTGCATATTGCATAATATTTATTGAAGGAACAATCTGAAGTCATGTGATTGTTCATATTACATATTGAGCAATAGCTGCTGAAGAAGCAATCTTCTGTACTGTGATTGTGCATGTCACACTATTTACAGTACTTGTCTTCAGCATCACTGTCTGATGCAGCCTTAGCCTTTTTCTTAGTTGAAACTTTATGGTTCTTCAGTTCTTTGTCCAACTTTGCTGCTGATGATATCTTACCTCTTTCTGACATGATGTCAAAGGGTTCTTGTTTAGTCTGCAAGTATTTCTTCTGAGCTTTGTCTTTGCTTACTGAGTGAGCAATTTCTTGCTTATTCCGTATTTCTGTGGATCTCACAGACTTCTTCCGCAGATGATCTGCTGAAGTCTCGGACTTTTCTTCTGAGGCTCTATTTGTTGACTTTTCCTTGTTAAGTTTATTGGATGCTTGTATGCCTTCATTTAGTTGCTCAACCCTTGTGTGGATTGTCTTCAGCAGGTTTCTTTGTTTTGGTAGATAGGGTAGTTTAAGTTCATTCAGTACCTTTGGGACTGAGTATTTAGTTAAAACAGTTTTACCCTTGTACAAACCAGCATTATCAGACTTATCATCATCATGCAAGTCATCATAGTTATCATAATCAAATTCTGATTTACTTTGATTTGAGTGTTTTGATTTTGATGAATCAGATTCATATAATTCAGTGTCATTAGTTACATTACTATTATCTTTATCTGTTGACTCACACATATTACTGGACACAAAGTGATTAGATAAACTGTTGGTCATGGACTCGGGCAAAGAAGTATAATTATCATTCACGGGTGGTGGAACTGCATGAAGTCCCAATCCTGACTTGTTCTTTGACTCAATATGAGAGGTTAATAGTTTCTCATACTGTTGTGATGACAATTGGAATTTTTGCAATTTCACCTCAGTAGATGCATGATCTGACATAGACTTGGTTAAAGATGTAGTCAGATGCTCAACTTGTGCTTTTAGGTTGTAATTTTCAGATTCAATTTTATCTAAATCCTTTTGTAAAGAATTAATTTTGACTTGATAAAGTTTGTGTTCTCTAACATGAGATTCATTTATAAGCAGTGTTTCTTTTACTTTATCAGCCAATTGTTGAGCATGTATTCTATATCTTTCTACTTCATCTATGCAAGTGGGAGAACACAACCTTTCTCTTACCTCAGCAGCCATTGCAGGAACTTTGTTTTCCATGTTCGCCATTAAAGCTTGATTCTCTGCAAGTACTTCCTTTTCATACATGCTCCAGTCACAAGTACCATCCTACAAAATAATTAGACCAGTTTCTTTAGCATTAGTGATACCTGTTTTATTGTTTATTGTTGGTGGGGATGCATTGGTTAATTGAGATTGTGTAAAGTTCTTTTGACTAGGTTGTCTTAAGTCAGTTGACTGCTGTTGATTGTTGTTGCACTCCCTCGAAAAGTGTCCATATAAGTTGCATTTAAAGCATCTTACTTTGGTCTTGTCCACACCGATTTTTGTTGATCTTCCTCCCACAGACAGTCCTTTGTTTCTTTTCATGTATATCTTTGCTCTATAGGCGATCATTGCTATTTGCCATTGTAGATCCATCTCTTCTACCTCATCAGGATGAAGTTCTTCTAGATCTTGTTGACAAAAGTGAGCAGGAGTCAAAGTACTTCCTAGATAAGCCTGAAAGCTTGAACTGAATGCTGCAAAGGCAGCTTTCTGTTCTTCAGACTCCAGAACCACAGTAATTGGTTCTGTTTGATTGTTATTCTTTTTGGTTTTGAACTCATTAGCTTTTCCTTTAGTCTTTTTGTTCTGATTGCTGTGATTGCTTGATTTTGAAGACTTTGCAGCATAGAAACTGGTCTCTTCTTCATGTTCACTCTCATCATAAGAGTTGTCTTCATCTTCATTGGAGATGAATGCACTTCCAGTACTTTTCAATTCTTTGAATTGATAAGGAGCTACAGGTGCTTTCACACTTTTGTTTCTTGTCTTTTCATCCAGCTCCAATGCTTCTACCTTTGCCACTAGAGTGTCTAGTCATATTGCTTTTAAGTCAATAGTGTTCTTAAACATAGACACAGTTTGTGTCCAGTTCTCAGGCAATGAATGAAGCATCTTTTTGTTCAGCTCTTCGTTGCTGTACTCAAGCTCAAGTATGTTCATCTCTGTAACAAGTTGCATGAATCTATGCAATTGTTGAGGAACTGACTGACCCGGAATATGATGGAATGTTTCATATTGTGCACGGAGAGTATCCTTTTTAATGCTTCTAATCTCGTCACTTCCTTCACACAAAGTGTGTAGGATTTTCCATAACGAGTTAGCTGTTTTATATGATTCACACCTGATCAAGAGTTCTTCAGGCAAACCCATAGTAAGCATATTATAGGCTTTAATGTTAATCTTGACTTTCTTAGCATCATCAGGTGATAAATTTTTTAGACTTATGGGTTGATTTTTATCCTTATAGTCCGCACCTAAAGCAGGTGGAATATAAGTTCCTTCAATAATCGAAGCCCATAGGTCTGAATCTGTATAATTGACATGATTCCTGAACCTGATTTTCCATATTTTAAAATCAAATTTGTTTTCCAGTTTATGAGGTTGATAAGCACCAACAACTGAATTACTCATGATAATTAATTTTATTTAGAAAGCAACAATTTTGTTCTAGCAGTAATCGATTAAACAAATCAAATCTGATAGATCAATTGATCTGGATCAATGAGCACCAAGCTCTGATACCACCTGTGAATCCAAGAATCGTTCAGGAATTATCAGGTTTGATTTGAACAAGTATTGATCGCGGAATTATCAACACTTGTTGTTTAAGAGATTATCAAACTAGAAATCAATCAAACAATAGAATGAACAGAATATAAGAATAATCAAACCACGAGTGTTAACGAATGATGATCATAATGCTTTCTTGTTGCTATTGATGTTTTGATGTAAATGTTACTTATGTTGTTTGATCGTATGTTGATCGTCTCTCAACATCTGATCTTGATCTCATGTTATATAGAGATCTTATTCTATTCTGTTTCTAATTCATTGCTAATCTTTAGCTAACTTGTTGCTATAATTCAGCTAACTATAGTTATCTGAATCCTCGCCATATTTTTCGGAATAGGAGTTCGAGATTTACAATGAAATAAATACATATAATGTTGTTGATGTGACGTGAAATATTCGCTTGAAATATATGTCTTCCATCGCCATTAATGTTGTTGTTCTGCCACGTTGACTTGTTGACTTTCTGTCAGTTGACTACTTGATGATGTGAAATCATACAAGTGTTAAACAGTCTTCCGTAGGAATTTCTTCTTCCGCAGGAACTTAGTCTTCCGCAGCAACACTTGATCTTCATTGCTTGTTCTTCTATGATTGTGCTTCCGTAGAAGTTCTTGAACTTGTTCTTCCATCACAATTTCTCCTTCAGTAGCTTCACTTTGTTCTTTTGACTTGTTCAGCTGGAATTGTTCTTCCTCAGGAGATCTACGGATGTTCACTTCAGTTGTATTCTTGAGAACATCTACGAAAGAACACTTTATTCATCCGCAGTTGTTCTAACACTTGGTCAATTTTCCAAATTGACACAGTTTGTTGTTCACTACACACATTCACACATACATTATGAAATACATTATATCATATATTTATAACATATGTAATGAGATGCAGATGTAACATTATATTGTTTAATTCATAAACACAAATGTAATCAAAATCTTTCATATCATATCATTCAAATAATAATTACAAAGTGTGATTACAAGAATTGATTGATCATCTAAACCTATACATGAGTTCTAAACCTAACAGTTATTGATAAAAATTACTAAACACAAATCAAAGTAGCAGGGTTGACTTCAAAAGCGAAAATATATATCCACAAGTATTGATAAAAAAACATGTAAAACTAACAATAAGATTCTGTGCTAAGTGTTGGCTGAGTACCTTTGATTCTTGTTTCTAAGTTTCTTTCTCACTTAACAAAAGTGTCGTCGCGTCTGCATTCAACGGAGCAGAAGCATTTGGGTCTAACAAGAGTTGGGAAAGGAAAACCTCAAACACATTCCCCAAGTCTGTTAAGTGGAAAACAAAACATCTAGTTAATAAATTGACTCATGCAAAGTTATACTTAAATTCAGTTAATAATATCAATGATTCTTTTAACAACACATGAATAATTATTATAAAAAAAATGATTCATACATCTCTTGAAAACTGTAACAGAATGATGGCTTTATAAAAACAATCTTGAAATTTTGTAAGATTTTGAAAGTACTCTTTAGACGACATGGACCTAAATCAACATCATTTGTTTTCTTTTTTTACCTACGCATGGTAAACAAAGACTTTCTAAAAGTAAAGGGATTACAATCAAAACTAATTTACCAAACATGGACCTCCATTTTTGATGAATCATATTCAAGCAAACCGTGTCATCCCCAACTCGGCATCACCACCACCTTCATTGACATGCACTATGATGATGTTTAGATAATGTTTTTGCGTTAAGTGTTTACCATTTCTCGGTTTTTGCTCCAAGTCTAGTCTTCAACCCACATGCATCTTCTACAATTCACTGTGAACAAAAAAATCCAACTGAATATCATGAAGGACACCCAAATTAGTAGAAATAGCAGGTGTTACGTCTCCACCAGGTAAAGTAAGCAAGCCAAATGAAAGTACAATCACCACCGGGGCTATTAAGATTTCATTCAAAAGTGCAATATCATAACACAAAATCAGACTATATAGATACATTTCTTATGAACCAAACGCTTTTAGTGATAAATTATGTCTAGTATTTGTATGTCTAATAAGGAGTCAGAAATCTCTTTTCTTTGTTGAAAGAAATCAGATAATGCTGACAAAACTTCTATTCATCGTAGGCCTTTACAAATAGATCACGCGGTTAGCCATACTTTAATAAATTCAAGAAAACCTCAATATCTCTAATATATCTAGAAAATAAAGGGTTCAGTGGATGTTATCAAACCCTAAACTACCATGTGACAATCAAGTTGAATTCTAAACCAATAAGCTAATAACACTATCCATGTCATCTTTATGATAAAAAATCAGAAAACTAATTAAAATCATAAAACAAAGTAGATGTCATACCTTCTCATGTCTAAGAAAAAAAAAGATGATTCTCCTTTGAAAGAATTATGTCTGGATTCTTGCAATATTGCAGATGAGACAGTCATCTGTAATTTTTTAAATTATCACAAAAACATGAAAAAATGGAGGTATGAAATCAAAACTCTTAAAAAGATAATTTGTTCTGCAACTAAGATCATAGTTTTCATGAAAGAATGGAGTATGAAATCAAAACTCTTAACACCCGCTTTGACCCGTTTTCTTTCCCTCTAATAAACCTTAAGGGGCAGGTTCGTATCAGTTGTTTAATATCAAGCTCTTTATGGACACATAACATTAAAAGTAAGCAAACTGCATGGCTTACTACTAAAATAATATTACCGGTATAAAACTTTTAAAACTACTAAAATAATAATACCCGAATCTCAACAAAAATCCATGATGTAAGAGAGCTTTTTGAAGAATAGTAAAGGATTCATATCTCATGCATCTAACTGAAAATAACCAAAGACATTTCACCTCAATGTTTGTTTATATTACTTAGTTTAGTAGAAATTCTATGTTATCATACTCAAGATTATCAAAGCAAAATATTCAATAATAATTTGAATTACACTGAAACCAACTTAGAATCCACATTTGCATTAGTCATACTAACAAATAAGCAATGACAAAGCAAGTTTATTTTCTGTGGTCATATTAACAAATAAGCAACAAATCAAGATTATTAAACACTGATTCTATCTATTGAAGCCTTATATTGAAGATAATGGTTACTGTATGACAAAGACGTATGCATGACATGTCAAAGTTGGTGGTCTTTTCTATGTAGCAGTTCGTGTCTTTTTTATAATAGTTTTTATTTTATGTACTCTTGTTTCAGGTTAGTAACTGCTTTAAAAGATAGATGGTAGGTTATGTCCTTCTTTTTTTCAGTTGTGGGTCATGGTTTCAGTCATGTATTTCTTTTTCATTTTGGGTGGTCAATGAATTTGTCGATCCTTGCTTCTGTTTCATTTTCCATATTTGTGTCATTGTGTTGCTATCTTTGAAACCAACATTCTGGTATCAGAGCAGCCAGGTTGTGTTAAAGTAGAAGGCATTCGAACCCTTGGCGTTTCTTGAAGTTCCATCATGGCAAGCAATACATCAATTCAAGCTCCTCTTCCAATGTTTAAAGGGGGACGGGTATGAATTCTGGAGTATCCGTATGAAAACCATTCTCATGTCACATGATCTGTGGGATTTTGTCTCCACAGGGTTCAACCGAAATGATGGAGATCGGCAGAGGTATAGAGAGAACAGAATGAAAGATGCAAAAGCTTTGTCTTTGATTTAGCAAGTAGTCCATGACGATGTGTTTTCCCGAATTGCAACGGCTATCTTAGCAAGGGAAGCCTGGACCCTGTTACAGACTGAATTTCAAGGAGATTCAAAAGTAAAGATGGTAAAATTACAAGGCCTGAGAAGAGAGTTTGAAACTCTTCAAATGAAAGAAGGAGAACCTGTTGCTGATTTTCTGTCTAAGGTTATGAAGATTGTGAATCAGAAGACGTCGTATGGTGAGATGGTTACAGATCAAACCATACTTGAAAAGGTGTTGAGAAGTTTGCTAGTTAGATGGGATCATGTGGTCACAGCCATAGAGGAGTCAAAAGATCTCTCCACGTTGACCTTTGATCAACTCATGGGTTCTCTGCAAGCTCATGAAACCTGTGTAAATCGAGGGAAGGAATTAGTTACAGAGGAGCAAGCCCTTCAAGTGGCTGCTATACGTGAAGAAGACAAAAATGGGAACTTTCGAGGTAGAGGACGAGGACGATCTCGTGCTCGAGGTAGGGGAAGAGGAAGAGGAAGAGCAGGTGGTAGAGGAAGAAGCACTATTCAATGCTATAATTGTAACAGATTTGGCCATGTTCGGGTTGATTGTTGGAATGAACCGCAAGCACAGGCGGAGGTTGAAGGAGAAGAAGATGATGAAGACTATCAGTTGTTTATGGTTGTGACGTATGAGAAAGAAGAACCGGCAAGTCGTGTATGGTTTCATGATAGCTGGTACTCGAACCACATGACCGGTAAAAAGAAACTATTCAAAACTTTACACAACACAGGTAAAATAAATATGAAAATGGGAAATAGAGAAAGTATAAGAGTAGAAGGAAAAGGATCGGTCCAAGTAGAGGTTGATGTTGGAAAATATAAGCTCTTAGATGATGTGCAATATGCTCCCGAGTTAAGCTACAGCCTACTAAGTGTAGGTCAACTGATGGATGTAGGCCACTCGTTGCTTTTTGATGAGGGCAAGTGCACCATTACACATAAAGAATCAGGGAAAGTTGTGATGAGAATTCCTATGTCTAGCAATAGAATATTTCTATTGGATGTTTCTCAAGTACAAAAAGGGAAGGCTTTGGCTACTATGCAATCTGAGAACACTCTGCTTTGGCACCAAAGATATGGTCACTTGCATGAAGAAGGATTAAGGCTAATGAGTGAAAAGCAAATCATGAAGGGGTTACCAAAGATTAACTCGTGGCCATTCTGTGAAGGCTGTATTCTCGGTAACCAAACCCGCCTATCATTTCCTAAACATGCAGAGAGAGCCTCGCAACCCTTAGAGCTTATTCATGCAGATGTTGTCGGACCAATTCCGAAAGAGTCTTTTGGAGGTAGCAGTTATTTTCTTATGTTCATGGATGATTTCACACGCATGACATGGGTTTATTTTTTGAAATGAAAGTCTGACTCTTTTGAGAGGTTCAAACAGTTCAAGTTGAAGATTGAAACAGAGACGGGTCAGAAACACGTAAAGCTTCATACAGATTGAGGCGGCGAATTTTGTTCAATCGAGTTTGATAATTTTTGTAGGGAGCACGGAGTAGGAAGAGAGTTAACAGCCCCTTACACACCGAAACAAAACGGAGTGGCCGAATGAAAAAATAGAACTGTGTGGGAAATGGCGATGAGTATGTTACAAGAAAAGAACTTAGACTCTCGATTTTGGGGTGAAGCTGTTGCAACTGCAGTATATATTCTGAATATTTTACCAACTAAATCACTGCCTGGTCGAACGCCATTCGAAGCATGGTACCGAAAGAAGCCAGGAGTCGGTCATCTTAAAGTATTTGGGTGTCTTGCTTACAGCCTCAAACCAAAACAACAGAGAGAGAAACTTGATTCGAAGTCGAAAATGTGTGTTTTTGTGGGATACTGCTCAAATTCGAAGGCATATAGGTTGTTTGATTTGGAGACAAAGTCAATTATCATCAGTAGAGATGTAGTGTTTAATGAACAAGAAAAGTGGTCAGCAAATTCTCAAGACAAAGATGGAATTCCCACTGGAGTTGTACATGTGAATAGTGGAAGCATGAATGACAACTCAACAAACCCACTTGAAGTGGATAACAATGGGGAGCAAAGCACCAGTAGTGGATCAGTAAGTGAAAGTAGCGGATCAAGTGGGTCAAGCCATGCAAATAGTAGCCATGCAAGCAATAGCAGTGATAATGACAACTCACCACCGCCCAAGTTTCGACCTCTCTATGACATTTATGACAATACAGTTCCCATGGAAGAAGGCGGCGATTCATGTCAATTTGCGTTATCTTTATTTGAACCCGTGACTTTCAAAGAAGCCATGGAAAACAAAGAATGGTTGGTTGCCATGGAAGCTAAGCTAAATTCATTGGAACATCATCAAACATGGTCCCTTACCAGTCTACCAGAAACAAAAAAGGCTATTGGTCTCAAGTGGTTGTTCAAACTAACGTATGATGAGAAAAAGATATAAAAAAGTACAAGGCCCGTATAGTAGCAAAGGGATATGTTCAAGAAGCCGGGATCGATTTCGAAGAAACGTTTTCTCCGGTTGCAGGATTCGAAAGAATTAGACCGATTCTGTCTCTTGCAGCTCAAAGCGGATGGACTGTTTACCAATTTGAAGTCAAGTCGGCATTCTTGAATGGGGTTTTACAAGAAGAAGTTTATGTGACACAACCACCTGGTTTTGAGATACGTGGAAGTGAAGATAAGGTCTACAAGCTACATAAGGCTCTATACGGTCTTAAACAAGCTCCGCGGGCGTGGTATAGTAGAATGGATAGTTATCTTGCTTCAAATGGGTATGAAAGAAGTGAAAATGAGCCCACTATGTATGTGAAACGTGGAAGAAACTCATAATTTATTATCATCTGTGTGTATGTAGATGACATCATCTACACTAGCTTATCACAAGCAATGTTGGAAGAATTCAAATACAATATGATAAAAGAGTTTGAGATGATAGATTTTGGAAAGTTAAAATATTTCCTGGGTCTTGAAGTGAAGCAACAGGAAGATGGAATTTTTGTCTCTCAAAGGAAATACAAAACTGATCTCCTCAAACGATTTGGTATGCTTTCTTGTAAAATAGCTACTACCCCAATGAATGTAAATGATCGATTCAGCCTGGATGATGGAAGTGGCTTAGCTGATGGTTTCAAGTATCGAAGCCTTGTAGGAGGGCTACTTTATTTAACTCACACCCGACCTGACATTACTTTTGCAGTTGGAATTATATCTCAGTTCATGCATCAACCATCTCATGTTCATTTTGGTGCTGGAAAAAGAATACTAAGGTATCTTGCAGGAACAGTCGGTTACGGTATTTGGTACAGTCAAAAGAAGAACATCGAGCTTGAAGGTTATACGGATAGTGACTGGGCAAGTTCTTCGGAAGACATGAAAAGTATCTCGGCAAACGTGTTTACAATTGGGTCTGGGATTGTCTCTTGGAGCTCAAAGAAGCAGGCCGTTGTAGCTTTGTCAACCACAGAAGCCGAATACATTACGGTGGCAACTGGAGCATGTCAAGCAGTTTGGCTTAGAAAAATGTTGAAGGAGCTAATGCATGAACAACTCAATGCTACAAGAATTTGGTGTGATAACAGATCTGGAATTTTTTTAACAAAAAATCAAGCCTTTCATAACAGAACAAAGCATATTAGTATCAAGTACCATTACATTCGCTCATTAACTGAAGATGGAGAAATCGTATTAGAGCCAATTGATACACATGATCAGACAGCAGATATCCTTACAAAAGCTTTGGGAGTATAGCAATTTTGCTATTTGAGAGCTAAGCTGGGAGTAACCATTAAGGGAGGGTGTTGAAGCCTTATATTGAAGATAATGGTTACCGCATGACAAAGACGTATGCATGACATGTCAAAGTTGGTGGTCTTTTCTATGTAGCAGTTGGTGTCTTTTTTATAATAGTTTTTATTTTATGTACTCTTGTTTCAGGTTAGTAACTGCTTTAAAAGTGAGTGATAGGTGGTAGGTTATGTCCTTCATTTTCTCAGTTGTGGGTCATGGTTTCAATCATGTATTTCTTTTTTACTTTGGGTGGTCAAAGAATTTGTCGATCCTTGCTTCTGTTTCATTTTCTATATTTGTGTCAACCAACACTATCATATTAAAGGATAAACTATAGAGAAGATCTCACAAAATGTGACAACAGATCCACTTTCCAATGTAAGAAAAGGAAACTTACCTTATTTTCTGCTAATCCCCTTCAAAAGTTCACCGAAACACTAAAAGTGGAGGTAATTGAACAGGAAAAAAACTCAAGTCTAATTACAACCCTTTGATCTCTGTGTGGATTTGGAACCACATGCATATAATCATAATGTTTAAAAGCTTAAATTTCCATTACCCTCAATTAGCTCATCCCATGCGTTTGTAAAAGCTATTGGAACTTTCACAACACAACATGAACTATTCGTGAACTTCCAAAACAAAGCACCTCACATGGATGAATGGAAACACTAACACGATTGTCAATAGCTTTCACTCTACAAGCATATACACATCACCAATGATTAAAGCACAAATTACATAACAGAATACATATTAGCACACACCTTAAAAGCATCTAGCATAGTTACTACTTACTAATCTTAAGCAAAGATTAATAAACACTGATGTTTAAATTGCAGCCTCTTGTTTAGTCAATGAAAAACAATGAATACGGTAAGGATTGATAAGAACTGTAAACATTATTAACATATTCACACAAAACCCACTAAACCTAAATCAAGGTCAACACTACTTATCATTTTAAAGTCATTATACATAGCACGAGTCACGCCTACTAGTAAAAGTAAATAATAAAAATATTCATCAATAACCCCTTCGTGATTACTAAGGGATCAGTAATTAGCGATAGGTAGCCTAAGCCAAGTACACCACCACCCTATGATCGTTCTCACACTTACATCGATATTACTCACATTTATAGAAAATCAAAAAAAAAAATACTAGCTTAAAGAAAATGAAATTACCGTTGGGCAATGACGTCGGAAATTAGTTGGCAAAACTCCCTACATATATCTTCTGTGAGAATTTCATTGCCGATCCACCGATTATATTTACATGTAAGTTACCAACATTCCCTAGGTAATATGTCGGTGTTCATTTTCGTTGATAATCCATCTGTACACTCTTCTGGTAACCTTTTCGTAAGTTTTTTTACTTACAATATGTTATTTGATAGAATATCACCATCAGGTTACCTATGGGGTAACTTTCATCTTGTTATTATATATTGGCAGAAACGTCCGTAGATTATAGTTCTTTTATAGTGCTACAAATCCAAGAACTCAAATTAAATTATCATTTTAGGATAGTGGGGTTGTGTGCATGGAGATTAGGGTATTTAAAAGAAATTGTCATTTTAGGATAGTTGGGTTGAGTGCATTAATATTAAGGCGTTTCAATTTTAAATGTATATATAAAATATCTTGTCCAACATTGATTCTATAAATCCTTGTTCTACAAGTTTAGAATTTTTCTTAAGCAAAAACATATTGATTCACTTAAATAATACAATTATTCTTTATATAAACCGGTTTATTTAACTAAGTCCATTAACAAAATCAATTAATTTAAATAACAATATGAATACCTTCTTCCATAAATAAAAATAATAAAACACGTATCAGCTATATAGGCCATCTAGATATTGTTTTTTGTATCTCTTTCTTATTAATATAATACTAATTATCAATCGATTGACCATTGTAGTTATACTCTAGACTTCAAAGATGGTACCCTCCATTGCCCGTTCAACTTTGGAAAAGGAAATTGAAACAACCCATTTTTATTGTATCCTAATTTATTAGATTATAACTTCCACTGCACGCAGTATGCATCAAAAAGTGCACTGTATTTTTTTTAACGATCGAATATATTAAAACATGAATGGGACTAAAAAATGCATTACATGGTGTTAAAAGAATGAACTTTAATGGTTTCGTTTTTTTAATATAATATCTCGAATGTTATTAATGCCCATGTTGTAACGCATGGGTTTACGTCAATGTTTCATTAACCGGGTCGTGTTTCCGCTACGCAGAGGCATAATTACAATGTCAACTTTTAGTAAGTTTTAGATTTTGATTTCTCGAATCTCTCTTCTATTGAATATACTAGTTTTTTATCACTCGTGCTACGCGGCAGAGTATGTAATTTTTTCTATAATTATAATCGCAATTCGCGTATCCGTTAGTCTCTACAAACAACGTATATGTTGCTTTTGCACATTCGGATCCCAAGAAATATATTATGACATAAGAGAACTATGTTATATTAAAAAATAAACTTTAGTGGTCAAAATGAAAGTTCTTAAAGTTTCATGTAGCTAACATTGTTTTTTAATATAGATATAATATATATATATATTAATTTGATGGATAATATAATTACACCATAAGTAATATTTTTGAGTTTTTATAAAAAGCCTTTTAGAATGATATATTATTTGAAGTAATTAATATTAAAAATATATATATTTAACATGTGTAAAACATATGTCTTAACCTAGTTATATATACACACACATAAGGGACACTCATATAGTCATATATACACACACAATAACGAGCCACGCTAGTATAAGACCCTAAAGCATATGGCACAACAACTCAAAGCTATTATTATTTTAACATATATATATATATATATATATATATATATATATATATATATATATATATATATATATCATTTTTCTCTTAAAGCTTTTAAAAAAGTTCATTCTAATCTGCGTTTTGGTATAAATTTTAATTTAAACTATTTTTTTTCCAAAGTAATGTTTTTTTAATTCCAAATATACCATTCTCTCGTGTTTATTTCTACCTAAGTTTCGATATAATTTTATTCTACGTTGTCGCAACAGACCTTAAGGTCAAAAATAATATGTTTACAATAATTTCTACAACAACGTAATGTACGTCTTTTTTAAGTTCTATGTATACCATTCAGACATGCTCATTTATAATACATTTCAATATAAATTTTATTTAAAATTGAGAGGCCGTAACGCACGGCCGAAACCTTATAATTTATTGCTAATAACTGAATAAACATACATAAACTTTTTTTTACTTATCTTGTAAATTGACTTTTAGTATTCCATATTAATAATACTAGCGGGTGTGACCCGCGTTATGCAGCAGAGGTTATAAAAATTGAAAATTTTAATTTTGATAATTTATACATTAGTACTAACCACCCAAAAAAGATCACGTGCGAAACGAGCTCTATTGTAAATTGATTAAAAGAAAATTTGGCATAACTCGAAGTCTTAAGTGCAATACTTAAAAAAGTGCAGGTGGTTAAATATAAGTTTGACATAACTTGAAAGCTTAAGTATAAAATTTAAAAAAAATTCAGGTGATTAAATGTAAATTTAACATAACTGAAAAGGTTAAATGTAAAATTAAAAACAAAAATAAGTAGGTATCAATTTGAAAAAAAAAACTAAGAGAGAGAAAGTATTATGTTTAGTTTCAAAAAATTCTAAAAGTTTTAAATGTAAAAAAAAAAAAAACAAAGTAGGGTTTTTATTAGTTTAGAGAAAAAAAAAAAGACTATCGTGGTAACATTGAGAAAACATACACCTTCACTACTCGTATTTTTTTTTTCTATTTGTTATATATAATGATACGGTGGGTGTTATTGAGGCTCTTTTTCAAACTGTCTTAAACGTCGACATATTTGGGTATTATTATTATAACTATGTAAATATTTACTAATTATATACTTAAGTGTTTAAATAAAATAATACCTAAATCAAATAGTATTAAGTTATAAAAATATAAAATAACAAATGTATATATTTTAATATTAATTGAAATATTATAAATAAGACAACATTTAAAATAAATATATATTAATAATATATTAATTGGAAGAAAATTATAAAATATGGGTAAATTAGAAACTATTGTATATAACACGTATACCTTATGTTAAAAACTTATATTAGGTGTCTTAAATTTTGAGTAAAATTACAAGTGAGTGCTCATCAAATGTTTTATATAATAGTATAGATATAGATAATATAGATATAAATTCTTATAATCATCATTATGATAAAATTATTTAGTAATTATATAGTTAAGTATTCAAATAAGATCATAATTATATATAAATTGAATTATTATTATTATTATTATTATTATTATTATTATTATTATTATTATTATAAAATATTAGTATTATATAGTTAAGTATTCAAATAAGACAGTACTTGTTAATAAATTTAAATATTAATTTAAAGTTTATAAATAATATAATATATAATATAGTGAATTTAATAATCTTACGTTATTAAATAATGTATTAATTATATGTATTAATTAATGTATTAATTAGACGAAGTTTATTAAAATGAAGTGTAAAATATGAATGATTGCATAGAACCCTTGTACCTAATGTTTAATAAGTTGATTTAGGCGTCTTAATTTTTTTATAAAATTACACTTGTGTGCCAATGTTTTGATTATATAGTAGTATAGATTTAATACGCAAATTAGATTTTAATAATCTATACTACGATGTGTTGGCAGATAAAAGTAAAAGTTGTAAGTGTCACCGGCTAAATTAATAATATAGATCATTATCGACCAATAAGTACTAATTTAAATCATTAAAATTTAAGTTTCCTTTTAGTAATATTAACTATCATAACTACAAAAGTATTCATAAACTAAATTTTCATTTTATGATAGTATTTACATAGAAAATCTAACAATTTACTTTATCTTAGTTAGCAACGTTGGTGTCTTTATATTCTTTTTACTTTGTTTATTTAAGTTAAATAAGTATGTAAATAACAACTTTTAAAATAATATTTAGATGAGTTGGTTAGTGCTTACACTGTGATCCAGTAAGCGTGGTTTATAAACCCACGGACTACCATCTCTTTTATTTTGTTTATATATTACCCACCTCCCATACATAAAACAATTAGGCTTTGTCTTAATATTTTTCTTTTACATAATTGACAATATATTAATGTTTTCTCATATTAGCATTATATTAACATTTTCTTTTCACATTACACATAATAATTATACGTTTTCTTTCATGTTATACTAACTCTTAAACATTAAATCGTTGGACTTTTCTATATCATTTTAACAGTTTAATTTGTTTCTGTTATATAAAGCCGCAACACGTGTCTTTACGTCACTGTTTCATTTCCTTTATTTTAAGTCTTGAATCCGCCGTACAAGTTGCCATACTTCTTTTAGTGAACGGTTTGACATCAAACTTTTTCATGGTTTACTATCGTCGCAGCACAAGAGGTTCTAAAATTTAAGTAAATCTCTTCCTGACTAATTCAAGCTATTCTAATCATATTTTATTTTTAGCTGGTTAAGTTAAGGTACACATGACATGTAAATATTGAGAGGTCATGGTTCAAATCTCACTTTAAACAAAATGCTCAGAGTTGAGCCAGAGGGTTTCTCAGCAATGAGTTTCCTTCTGAGCGGGTTGGGGGTGCAGTCCTGGCTGGGAAACGAATAAGTGGGACCTGATTAAGATAACACTTATTCTCCGAAGCAGGGTCGCATATTTGACGTTCAAAAAAAAATATTTTATTTTTAGTTTTTATTTAGTTCTATAAATGGGTTGGACATGTTGGCCATAAATTTAATTAAGAAGCTTGAATAGCCTTTTTGTTAGTTGAAATTATGACACCATTAATGATGTTCTTTGTATAGAGCGATAACTAAAAAAAATAGCATCAATTAGTTAAAGAATTGAAATATAGATAAAAAAATGCCACTACTATATATTCAAAAAACATGAAATTCACATCATTGTAAAAACATACATTAAGAAAATAAAACAAACTTTAAAAAATGATTAGTTAAAGATAAAACCGTTGAATCATAGTATGTTTGGATAATTAAAATGTAACTTTAATACTTTTATAACAATATAACAATAATGTTTCAAGTGCTATCATATTAAAAGTAAAATCAATTTGTTCATTCTAACTACATCAATGGTGATATTAAATGTAGTCCATTTACTCATATGTGTGCGTATATGCATGATTTTTCAACCGTTAAGTTGGCTGTTTTTTGTATACCGACCATACCTTTCATTTTGCAATATAGCTCGTTGGTAGTAGTTGGGTGTAATTAAAACCAGTCGTCCTTATAGGTATGTGTTGCATTATGTATTAAATGAATTCTATCGACCCACGTTATAAATTCAACATCAACCCACTCATCAAACATCATCAAATTTAACCACTAGATTCACTTTCAGTTTCTCCCCAATGAAGTTCAGTCTTCTCCACGTTTGTACACTTCTTTCTGTAAGTTTTAGACTTTTATGTCTCTAGTCTCTACACACACACACACATAACACATATAAAATCTGAATCTAGAATGTGTTTTTGCAACACATATGGCGGTAGGAAGTTGTAGTTTCAGGTTTTGGTTACTTTATAATGTGTTAGAAACTACGAAGGCTCTTATTTCTTTGAACACTAAATGTACCATCTTGCAACTCTTAGAAAGATTTACAACACAAGGTTTTTAACGACCTACAAACATGAGTGTTTCTTCATATGAAATTGAATCTTGCAAACCGATAATATGTTAAGAAACCGTAACAACTCAGTATTTCATTTATACATATCGCTTTAAACGTGACATACAAAAAAAATTACAACAGTTATGTTAAAAAATGGCAATAATCGCCAAGGGCAGATACGTATTACTTTTTTTTACATACAAGTCTTTAATTATAGTTATAATCAACGTACTATATATTTATTTAAATAATAGAAGTTAGTCAAAGAGAATTGTTAATCATGCCCTTGTAATATACTAATATACTTAGAGTTTAATTAATTCAAATGTTTTTATGTGTGGTTTGGTTTTCAGGTAGCACTTGCAGGTGTTATGCAGTGACACCAGAAGTTTACTGGAAGTCAGTGTTACCAAACAGCCCTATGCCAAAATCACTCAAAGATCTTCTGTATACAGAATGGAGTGACGAGAAGAACACCGTAGTCGGTGTCGGGAAAGGTGGCGTCGGCGTTCATACCGCTAAACCAGGAAAGCGGACGGATGTTGGTGTCGGGAAAGGTGGCGTCGGTGTGCATACTGGAAAACCGGGGAAGCGGACGGATGTAGGCGTCGGGAAAGGCGGTGTGAACGTGCACACTGGTCACAAGGGGAAGCCGGTTTATGTCGGGGTGCGTAAAGGACCTAATCCGTTTAACTACGTCTATGCCGCATCCGAGGATCAGCTCAAGGAAGATCCGAATGTAGCGTTGTTTTTCGTCGCAAACGACTTGCATCAAGGCAAAGAAATGAGCCTGTATTTCACGAAAAACGACCAAAAAGCGACGTTTTTGCCACGAAACGTCGCTGATTCGATACCCTTTTCGTCCAACAAACTTCCCCAAATCTACAACGAGTTCTCGGTTAAACCCGACTCAGAGGAAGCTGAAATCATGAAGCAAACGATTACCGAATGTGAGAACAAAGGCATTGAAGGCGAAGAGAAATACTGCGCAACATCATTAGAATCCATGGTTGATTTCACCACATCCAAATTAGGTAAACATGTTAAAGCAATTTCAACAGAGGTGAACGCTAAAGAAAGTACCCAGTTACAAAAGTACAAGATTACTGTCGCTAAAAAGCTCGCGGCAAATAAAGCTGTGGTTTGCCATAAGCAAAACTACGCGTACGCGGTCTTTTATTGCCATAAGACAGTTAGTACTCAAGCGTATGCGGTTTCTATGACGGGTGCGGATGGCACGAAGGTGAACGCGGTGGCGGTTTGCCATACTGACACCGCAAAATGGAACCCGAAACATTTGGCGTTTCAAGTGCTTAAAGTGAAGCCAGGAACCGTACCGGTGTGCCATTTCTTACCTGAAGATCATGTTGTATGGGTTCCATACTAGTAAACTCAACAGGAAAAACACATAGTAATATGGTGTGTGAGTATTGTGTATTTCAAGAATTTACAAGTTTGAGTGGTGATTAGTGACACTATTTATATATGTTGTTGCTACTTTTGTGTATCAGTATATGTAAAGTAAAGAAATAAGTACTGTTTTCTTACTACTTAATTATATGGATGTTTAATGTTTTCAGTAAGACCAAATTGTTTAATTGGCAAAGTTATAGAATCACTGTCATTAGCTAGCTTGGTATGGGACCATAAAACAACTTAAGAATCAAAATTGTTGTTTTTATGTGAAAATTATTAACACAAAACAAGAAAAATAATAATTTGTCTTGAATAGGGCTCTATGAGACAAATCAACACATGAAATTATCTTAACTAGCAAAACATGGTCTGTATGTTACGACAAGTTATGTGATCGTAATATCATGAAATGTGTCATAAAATTTTGTCACTGGTGTCTATGTGTTTGTCTTGGTTGGTAGCATCTATGACACCACACACATGTCATGTAATGGTGATACATATATGGAGCCATGGAGTGTCAAGTAAATTACATTTTCATCGTTTAGATGTGTACTAATTTGTATTTTTATCTTTAATATTTATTAATCACACCCATCATCCTTACTTTTAAGGTTTGTCAACCAGTGTTAATTATACCAAATGATTGTTCCAATCACCGTATTAAAATACAAAATATGTAATTTTCATGATTATTTTCTTTTTTTCTTAATGTACTATTCATCACTTTTCTTTTTTATAAATTTTAAGAAACTAATTTATTAATAATTAATATATTGAGACCGGATATTGACTCGTTGATCTATGATCGAGCACTCCTTGAGGCTTGACTATATTTCTTATGATAAATGCATCTTTACATTTCTTTACTTCTTATAACGTCGTTTCATGGTCCAACGCTATCTTTTGTTCTTGAATCTCAGCTTTGAGTTTTATATGAGCTTATTAGTGTTTACACTGTCACATGATTAGATCATGCATTAAACCCAATCCTTCTTTCTTATTTTTCTTACATGTCTTTCTATCATTCTTGCGCTTTTATGTTTGCGACATAAGGATAGTAGATTGTAAGAATGTTATCATTGATAGGTCTAATCAACATTTGTAATGTCGTATGCTTAATATTATTTTTGTGGATTATATTGCTTTACGTTTTTAGTAAATTACGAAAGTCTTGAGTTGATAACAAACGAAAGTTGCAGCCTAGTGCTACGCGGGCGACCCTTTCTTTCACGATTCTCAGGTTTCGACATATTATGTGGGTAGTTCGTTGGTAGTATTTTACTGAAGTATATTACCTATGAATTTCGGACAGTCATTTTAACGCCAAAATTGCCAACGTATTTTTGAATTCCGACTTTATTCTTAACTATGAAGTTGACCCCTAAGGCCCTAACCAACTGATATTGACTCTAAATGATCATTATTAACCAATAGCATACGTAATTGAGCAATATTAACCCTAACTAACCATCATCGTCCATAATTTTCTGATATCGCCCCTAATCAACCAATTTTATCTCTAGTTGATGTGTTTCAAGGTAAATCATATTAGAAAGGGAGAACAACTTTGGGCTGTTTTGAAAAGAGAAGGAAGTGTAAAGCATCCTAATAAAAGACATGCATTGAGAAATTAAGAAGTGACATTAAGAAATCAAATTTCAGTTACTCAAGTTAACGAATTAGATTATGTAGATTTTGAAATTTTGAAACGGAATTCAAACTCAGATAAAATATGAAAAAATGGGTTTAAATTTTGAATTCGAATCTTCGATTCTATTCAAACTCCAAATTTGAATTCTTCGAATTTGCATTGATTCGATACGATAATTTAATTAAAAGATCTCATATTATTAAATATACATATAATGTAAATAAAACATATATAATTCGAATTCGGCTTTCGAATCAAATTGAAAAATTACACATTCAAAATTGTCGAAAATAAAATGAAAACACACCAAATAAAAGTGGTCAAATATTAAAACTATGGAACTTAAAGTGCCCAATATGTATATAACTACTTAACTAGGGACGATACATGTAACTTAATTGTTAGATGCTAATTAGTGAAATTTCTTACATTGAAGAAACCCTAAACCCCCAAATATTTCAACCAAAATCTCCGATCCGAAATTGAATCTTCATCAGCCTCCTCAACAACAACAAACAACACATAAATTGAATCAAATGGCATTCAGATCGAAGGAAATGGTGAAGAAGATAATGAAGAAGATAGGCGGCGAAAAGAATCTGGAAGCCGGAGTGAAGGAATCGTTGAAGAAGAGTTTGCCGGACAGCAAGGTGGTGATGGGCAGAGCTCACCGTGGGATTTACGCCGGCCGTCATATTCAGTTCGGCAATCAAGTCAGTGAGAAAGGTGGAAACAAGTTAGTACACACACTGTCCCCCTTTCATTTGAGAAAATTTTACTAATGAAGATGTTATTTTGTTTGATGTTAATTGATCTTGCTAGTTCTATGTTGGTGGGATTGTAAGCTATGTAGCAGAGTTTGCACTTTAATTTGGTTAAATTGGGTCATAAGATGAAGATTGATCATGCTAATTGGAATAAAACTTGTGTTTTGTCATTATACATGTGAGCACTAAGGTAGAACATTTTGGTAGTAGGCTGTTTAACAAGCTGATGTCTATGTTGATTGGAGATGCAGTTATGTGTATATACCTAGAAGAAAGATATGTTTCTTTGCTATTGGATGTTGCAGGGTAAATTAAGCAGTTTGGACATAGGATCACTGTCATTAATCATGCTAAAAAAGTGATATTTATAGAGTATTGATGTTAAGATTGCTATGCCTACCCGCAGTAATTGTAAAAAAAAAAAAAAAAAAAAAAAAAAAAAAAAAAAACCACCTTATTATTCCACTCTAGAGCAAAGAAAACCATTTAAGGTTGGTTCTTGAAGTTGGTATGTTTCATTTTAGATAATGAGCCATAACTGAGTATGGCGTTAAGCTATACTTAATGCAAAAATTATGTGAATCTGGCCTCAATTTATGCTTTGAAGGATAATATAGTGCTTTTGGTGCTCTCTTGTTCACCAATTAGAGTTAAGTTCCTTAAACAGATACGCAGTATTTATTATCCTCATCATTCTATGTTATCACTGACTAAGTTTATTGAGGATTATTACAAAATTTTGGAACAGTGATTAGATTAAATAGCATACAAGACTCTTTAAACAGATATGTAATTCCTGTATCTTGTTCCTTGGATGACAACCATCATCAAATGAAGGATTAATTTCCAACTTTATCATTTTAAAAGTTAAAACTTTTATATATGTGTTTCTAAATTTCATAATATCATATTTAAGTACCCTTTCGAAACACTAAAAATGTCATATCAGTCATTCCATAGTAGACTAATTAAATCAGTTATTTCACAAAACATATTTCACTGAATCAACTAATTGGAAAACAAGGTTATTACAGTGAATCATCTCAGTGCATTTGTATATTCAGAGTTCTAATCCTTTCTAATTTATCTTATGGTTCTTGTCATAAACTAGCAATGTACTTTCTCTGATGTTTCATTTTAGTCCTACTTACTATCTTTTGTGCCATTTAGTCATTCAAGTTTGTAAAACTGTCATTAGTTTAGTAATTCAAGTTTGTTGAATACGGCAGTTTAGTCATTTGGTTACCAGGTAACTTGTTAAGCAGGTTTTTTTTAATGACTTGGCAATCCATATGTATTCCCTTTCTAAAAAAAAGTTGTCGTGTCAATAAAATATAAAAATATTGCTTGCACGGGAGTCAATGTGTATAGACGTATGGTTAAGCAGGAATTGATAAAAATATGAAATTAAGTGTTTTTAAATTTTATTTTTCACCTTTATTGCCATGTTCAATAATGTTGCCTTAAAAAGTACACATTGGCTGCCAAGTTGGCGTTTAAGCTGGTTTAAGAGATTATAAGGTAACCAAATCTGGAACAATTTTATGAACTTCAAAGACTGAAATGTTTTGCCAAAAAATGTACAAGTATTAAAGTGAAATACAATAAAAAGTACCTTGCTATTTTGTGAAGAAAAAAAAGAACCCTTATTTTTTATACGAAAGGGTGAATTTGGAATTCCGTACTTTTAGGAGAATAGAGCACCTACCCTTTAATTCAAAACTAATTTTTGGTAGAGAATTACAAGAACTGTATAAGCACTTGTACATGTCACTTTAACCATGATACAAAAAGCGGTTATCTTACGCATAATCGCATATCTTTCTCTCTCACTTATCTGTCACGTGTTATGTATAAGTGCTTATGTGGTTTTAAATTTTAGGAATTACCGCAGAAAAGGATATCCTATTGCTATTCTTTTTGCATATAACCCGTTTTTTTCTCGCATAAATATGAATGTGATACAAACATTAACTCGTGTTTACTTGGATAATGTTATTAAACAGGACTCGAAGAAACTGGAAGCCCAACGTACAAGAAAAAAGGCTTTTCAGTTATATTCTTGACCGTCACATTCGTGTAAAAGTAACAACACACGCTCTTCGTTGTATAGACAAAGCAGGCGGGATTGATGAGTATCTATTAAAGACACCATACAAGAAAATGGACACCGAAATGGGGCTTTTATGGAAATCAAAAATCGAGAAAATGTATCAAGAGCTTGGAAACATGGAAGTTGTGTTCTTCCCACAAGAAGAAGAAAACAAGCTTGCAGAAGAGTTCAAAGAAATGAGAATCGAACAACGGGTCGCGCGTAGGGATGCAAGAAGGAAGGCGTATGGTTGGAGTCCAAAAGTTCAGGAGATTGAGGATAGGAGTGAAGATGTTGAAGCAAATCATCATGAGGAGCTCGTTGCTAATTCGTAGAAGTTGTTTTGTTTATTGAGATTCGGAGAGTTATGAATTCAAGTTGTCATTAACCTCTCGAGTCGGATAGGTGTCGGGTTGTTTTTGAATTTGTTAAGGATTCAGATTTGTAATAAGCTTTTGTCTTACTTCTTACTAGCATACCCTTGAAGCCTGGTTTATGAGAACTTATAAGGTGAAGTCTTTTTATGCCATCTCATGTTATTTTTTATTAGAATACTAAGGTATGTGAAACAGTTCACTTGTTTGTTGTGTTCGAGTCATCATGTTACACGAGT
Organism: Flaveria sonorensis; assembly: GCA_025506505.1. Lineage (NCBI taxonomy): Eukaryota > Viridiplantae > Streptophyta > Magnoliopsida > Asterales > Asteraceae > Flaveria > Flaveria sonorensis. The sequence goes on from CM046423.1 coordinate 1,959,135, forward strand.
ATTATTTGTTGTCGTGTTTGAGTCATGTTATTTGGTGTTGTCGTGTTTGAGTCATCATGTTATTTGGTGTTGTTGTGTTTGACTCAATTTGAGATGTAACCAAACGCAGGATTTGGCCCGTAACCGGACCTCTATCCCGGCCAACTATATGACCTCTAGAAATTATCACTACACCTCTTTTCCGCAACGCTTAACTAGTTGTAAGTGTACAAATACAAGAAACATTCAGGGTTCAAAAGTAGAACACAGTGACTTGATGATCAAAGAAAAACACACTCTATACCCCAAATAACTGCAAAAACCCCATGCCAAAAATCAGAACCACCGAGTAAACGCTACAGTCCATGAACAAAGCACTCGAACCCGTTTTCATCAACAACCCCCACTCCAAAACCGTACCTAGATGATCAGCAAATCCCGCTTCGCCTGTTGACCTGGGTTTGACCTTCTGCAAGAGAAAATGTGCAGCCACGATTGTCATATTGGTCACTACAAGTAGCAAAAGTGGCCTGAAAAGTACGATTTTCTTTATAACATCACTGCCCAGAATAGGGAATCCTGCATCTGCTAACATAACCAACACTGCAACCGTAATAGAACAGATAATTCGGGTATTTTCTGAAGCTGTTATCGCGGGTCGTAACTGTTGAGGGCTGAAAGCTTTATGAAGGCGCATTTGGGTTTGTGATTCGGGCTTCTTTGATTTGTTTGAGGTAGAGGCTATTGGAGATTGATCTGTTAAAGCTTCAGGAAATGATTGAATTTTGTTCGGTTTAACAGATGTTTGTGCAGAGGCTCCTGTTAGTTCCTCAGATTTGTCGACTACTGACCGGACATCACTCACCACATCATCACTCACTACATCATCACCAGCAGTCCCTGTGTTTGATGGGGAAATTGTGTTTTCATCTGCAAAAATTAGTCAATGCCTCAATCAGCATGAAATCTTACATGTTCAAATGAACTTAAGCATAAAATGCTTGTATAAACCGTTTGCAGATCGAAATAAGTAAATATATTAGGTTTTGATTAATCTTCAATCTTCAACTCTTATCACTCTGCGACTCCTTCAAGTTCACATCAATTGTAAGTTCTAAACAAACTTCCAACCACTAAGTTAACTAATCAATCCCTAAATTGAATCCACAAATCCCACCCTACAATTACAGTATCAATCAGAGATCTAACAGATTTGATGAAGAATATCGCGTACGGCATCAGTTCATAACTACACATGAGCCAACCACAATCGAGATCTAACGACACAATCGAATCATTGAAGCGAATTAAGAGCAGTTACGAATCGAAGAAACACATACCGCTGAGAGGTGGCTGATCGGAGTTGGGGGAAACGGTGGTAGAGCACGGAGGTGTAGAGGAGGGTTCCGACGGAGGCAATGGAGGTGATGGTGGTGGTGGTGGTGGTGGTGGTGATAGGGTCTGAATGCGGCCGGTGATGAGAGCCAAACGCTCCGCCCCTCTCTCGGCGATTCGCCGCCGTCGAGCGGCGGCATCTCTGACACTTCCGCCGTTGGTCGCCATTGCAAAGAGAACTACCGTTGTCTATCAGCCCGCAAGCTATATATCTTGTGTCAAACACATTTCCTTACGTGTTGTCCACCCCCCCAAACGACATTGCTAAACAAAACCAATTAGATATTTATATTTTCTGTTTATGATTCTGGGTCGGTTTGGATCGGATTTAAGAACCGCGTCTGAGGTAGATGAACAGTTCACTGTATGTGGTTTCATACGTCAATCTCATTTTTCAACAAAGTAGCGTAAACAAATATCTAACCTTGACAATAACTAGTTGTCACACCCTCAGTTTCTACAAACGGGGTTTTACCGATAGGCGCGTGACATACCAGGAACTCAGCCGTTAGTTACACCAAACGACACAATATTTTACAAAATATAATTGTGCAATATTATTAGAAAATACCAAAACATAATTAATAATGAATTCATGAAAACATTTGCGGAAGCGTAATAATTCATAATTCAAAATGGCGCAAAACACGCGCAACACAAGTAAAAGTAATTTGTAAAAATGTTGTTTGATTATCTAAACCAATCAGTGATTAATGCAATAATGAGATGCTCCTAGCCGTGCACATCTTAAGAACATGAAAGAAACATGCTAAAATGTCAACACAGGTTTGGTGAGTTCATAGGTTTTGATAAACAGTAATATATTCGAAAAACAGATCCAGTAAAAAAAGTAATATCAGTAGATAGCTAGTCTACATAACAAGTTACATAGTGTATGAAATTCGCAACCGAAGCTGACAATGTAAATGTATGCCTCGGCTGTGGTTACCATACCACAACAACAAAAATTAGGTCAATTAAACACCCGTTTGACGTGCAGTCGTGCTAGCGCTACTAGCCCGGGTGGGTTTTGTTAAAACCAGTAGATCTACTCAGAATTACCTCGCTAAAGTACATATATTAATGGTTCGAAAGTGAGGACTTAATTTGCTACAACACTAGTAAACATGTGATAATACAATAATACTGATCAAATGAAAGAACATTTTAAAGAACATGTTTCTTTTCCCCAAAAAGAATATAAGTAAAGTGGAGCCGTAAACTCACATTGAATGCACAGCAACACGTAAATGCAAGTAAAAAAGATTGGTTTCCGATTAATCTGAATATTCATTTAATGTTTGTTAATATTAATAGTTTAACATTAATATAGAGACTGTAGGGTTTCGCTTTTTCGACTAGATTACAATGCAGGTCATCGATATTCCCCATTCACAAGCAGACACACATAAACACAACCCACATGGACATAATGCAACCTGAAACAAACACAACCCACAATATATATATAATCCTCATGCATAACCCAAAACGCACACACAATGCGAGACCCAAAAACAACCATTGTCATCATTCAACTCATACGAACAAAACACACGCAATACCCCGCATACATGAATACGTACAAGCATGCATAAACCCCCAAACCTCCACCTATGGTGACACACCCATAATAATTTATACATCAACCAACTATATATGGGTTCATATTACACAAATCATGCATAACACCATCACCATACATTACATATTATATGTAAAGCATTCATACACAGGAATATATCGCAGAACACACAACACCACAATCATACACCAAACACACACGCAGAACACACTCACACACAGCGCACTCACACACACATCCAGCACCCAAAACAACTCTCGTCTACCCCTAGAACCAACCGCAATATTCCACCTGCGAACCCGAGTACACACCTAACCAAAAACACATCCGAAATAAAACATGCACGCTAAGCATACAGCCGCTCACACACAAACATATATATACACAAGTAACCAAACAATAAACCACAGCGGAGAATACATATAATATATATACATGAGGCCACGAGCACGCACACGGTTGCACACCACAACAAGCAGAAAACACATACGCACGAAAAGAAACACGAGATCAAGCCACCTATATCGCAACTGAAACCGTAACCGAAACCAACGCATGAGACGAGTGAGATAATGTACCTTACGGGCTGTAACGGTCTACCCTTGCTATCGCCGGAGTAACGTCGGAAAGCTACCTGAGTTCGGGTGTCGCGAACAAGAGATTTCCGAGAGGGAGAGGAGTTGCTAGGTTGAATTCGGATGAGAGGAAACGAGGGTGAGGAATCGGTTAGGGGGTTTGGGTACATAATGGGGTTAAGCTTAGCAATTGTCACTTCTAGTCCCTCCAACTAACCTAACTTGCATTTTAAGTTAATTAAGTTTAGTTAGTTTAAGGTTAAATATTATTAATAGTTATAATAATAATCATTATCATTTAATAATAATAGAATTGATTTATTTTAAATTGATCGGACGTATGTTTGATAACGTAACGATGCTAACCTGAAAACTCGGGTTGTCACACTAGTTACTTGTACTATTATCTAACTTAAGATTACTTAAATTATATTAGGACTCTCAGATATTATCAGACTGAACTAAGAATGGTTATTAACGTTGGAAAACTGTTAAGCAGGTGACTTCCTTTTAGCTAATTTTTATAAAGGCATATGATGTTCTGATAACTGATAATAATTGAATAATTGACTATCAATAGCATCTATTATATGTTCAATCCTTGATAGGATGCTTGAAGGCCGCTTGTATGATTCTGTTTTAGCTAGTGGAGTTTGTATACATAGTCTAGTTATGCGAATTTATACTATGCTTACTATACTTCCATCTATTTGTCATGACGGTATCTACTTGATGCATTAGTCTATAATAATATGTTTTATATTTTGAATAAAGCTATATTCATGAACTCACTAGCTTTATATTGAGTCCTAAATGTTTTATTTCTATAGACACACACCCTAGGCGTCAAATGATTGCAATATGTGGAAATTAAGGGCTAGCTTATTAGGAAATAGGGGTCTAGAGTGCTACTGAAGATTTGAATCTCTAGTATAGTTAAAGTGATGTAATGATATTATTATCTTTAGTAACCCGTGTAGTACACAGTTTGAATATATAAATATTAAAATAATAAAATTTATTAATTATAAATTTATATTTTAAGATAATAAATAATGATGTCAAATTTTTAAATCTTTTTGGTTTAAGAAAATCAAAAATTTTGTTTCAAAATAAAGCGTTTTAATAAATTCGTTATTATAACTCTCAATTTTAATTATTTTTGTTTATAAATATTTTACTTTTTAAAAATATCAATTTTTAAAATATTTTATATTTTTTAAAAGTTTGATGTTTAGAAAAATTCTTATTTTATAAAAATGTATTTCTTTATAAATAACATTAATTAAAAGCACCCTTTCTTAATTATTAAAAAATATTTTAAGTCTATAAAGAGAATAATTATTAGTAATTGTGGTAACTATTATGTAGAAAAAAAGAAGCGGGAAAATTCTTGTGAAGAGGAATGTGATGCTGCCACGTGTCCCCTTAGTTACTCTTTTATTATAATACTAGACTAGACTAGATTTAATAAACTTGTGTATTACACCAGTTGAGTAAATAAAGTATTAAATAGAATAAAAATTTAGTAATTATAAAATAGTATTTTAAGATAATATATGATTGAAATTACGTATAAGTAAGTACTACTTTGGCTAGATCTTATCCAAAAGTAAACGCGAAATAGAACAGATAAATGTAAATAAAGGAAACAAATATTTTCGGGACGGGTTATTCGTCTTCCTAGTCTTCGACACAAAAAAAGGGTGTGAAAAATCCTATCAACTTTGTTAATCTTTTATTTTAATTTTTTTTTGTTTTTTTTTCCAAGAAATAAACATTTTGTTTCAAAACAAACGTTTTAAAAAAATATTATTTTTAAAAATTTTCTTTATTATAACTCTCAATTTTAATTAGTTTTTATTTATAAAAATTTTACTTAAAAACACCAATTTCGTATTTTTTTTAAAAAAGTTTGATGTTTTAGAAAAATTTATTATTTTATAAAAAATTTTCTTTAGAAACAATATTAATAAAAATATATTTTTTTCTTAATTTATTATTAGTAAATAATATGATATTTAATAAGAGAAACAAGCGGGAAAATTTGGTGAGGATGGATATGGTGATGCCATGGGTTCACCCTAGTTACCATTTTATTAGAATAAAAATACTAGTATAGAAACCCGTGAATCATACGAGTTGAATATAAATATTAAATTAAAAGTTACTAATCAATGCCAATAAATCCTAGTTCAATTAGTTTAAGAGAAAACACCCCATGAATTTTCAAAGTGAAGGTCATGAGTTCGAATCTTACTTGAAGCAGTATGCTCCGAGTGGACCAGAGGTTTTACTACAATGAGCCTTTGGATTGTGAGTTTCCCCTGGAATGATGGACAGGACAGATCACCAATACAGTCTGTGTTTGTGGACGTAGGTGACCTTTCACCAATGGGTTTACCCGGGTGACCGGGTTTAAAAAATTATTCGTTAGCCGTTAAAAATGCTACTAATCAATATTTATAAATTATAAAATTATTATTTGAGATAAAATATAATTGAATTATTAATTGAAATAAAATTATAAAAGTTACACTTCCGTTGTGAACCCTATAATTACTATATACTCTGTATATCCTGGGAGCTTGACTTTACACCCCCTTTCCCTCTGTTTTACTGTGAAACCCCTCTTTTGATGATCAACAAATTAGATTGGGGATTTTTTATTCTAGGGCTTGTGGGGTAGAAATTGAGTTCTTTGAAGAACAATTCTGAATCATTAGAATAATCTTGAAATGAGAATAATCTTGAACCATCTGCTCCGGTTCTTGTGGCTTTATTTTCATGATTAGATATTGTAGATTTTTGTTGTTTGGATTTGAAGAAGATGAAATGAAAATTGCAATGTGGAAGAGATTCGAAAAGAGAGAAAAAAAAAGGATTGATTTTTAAAGAGATTCAACACAAAATGAAAGTGTTTCATGCTTTGCGAACTCCAAAATCATAATCACATGCCAATACATACCTACAAAAGGTCAATAATGTACAATATAGATTCATCTTGTTTACTCTTAAAAGTTATTAGGAGTGGAATCACTACCAAAAATAGTTAGTTTAATTGGTTAAACTCGTATATATCTGATCATTCCTGAAGTTAACATTAAACAAATATATATAACTAATTAGAGTTTTTTTTTTCAAAATGGGTGTTCATAAAAAAATTTATTTACCAAAATGGGTGATTTGAAAAATATTTATTGAAATGGGTGTTTCTTAAAAAAAATTCTTTCTCACTCCTAATGTTATTGGACAAACCAAATTAAATTTTAAAATAGTGTTTTTGTTTTAAAAAAGTTTCTAATAAAACATTTTATTGGATCCTCATTTTCTTAAAAAGGTTTCTTAAAAAATTGTAGTTCTTTTATTATTTATGTAATATAACTAAAACGTCACGTAAAAATTTTGTCAACTTGCACGAATTTTTTTCTCTTACATATAAGTTAAATTCAATATTAATAAAGTGTTAAACTCTTATATCTTTTTTTCGTTTTCTAAAACTGCATAAGAAATATTTTATGTAAGTGTTTATCAAGAGCGGGTGTTCTGAAATTACATTCTCAATCCTATGCTCATAAGTCATGAACAACTCTATTTTGCTTTTATAAGAAGTTTTTTAAATGTGTAATGAAAAGTTTGCATGCACACTTATAAATATTTGGTTGGTACAACACTTATAATTTGTCCTCGCAATATTAATTTACATGCACCCTTATGAATATTTTTGAAGTTTTATCAGAATCTATAAAATATTTCATACCCACTTATGTTAGTACAATACTTATAATTTGTCCACACCAATATTATTTACAAAATTTAAAGTAGTAACTAAGTCCGTAAATAAACCACGTGTTTGGCGAACCAGTCGATCGGCTGAAAGTTCATTTATCAACTCACTTTTAATCAATGAAGGAGTATGAACAAATGATTTTAAAAGGCTCATCTGTATTTGTTAATTAAAGATTTCTTTTGCTATTACATTTTTTAAATTATTTTAAGACTCTTTTAATAAGCATAAGAAGCATATAGGCGACAATTTAAATATAATTTGTTTACGTAAGATAACAAAAATTCACCAAAGTTGACGAAAATTTAATGTGACATTTTACTTATGTTACGTGAATAGATAAAAGAACTAAAACATTTTCAGAAAACCTTTTAAAAAATGTGAATCCAATAAATTGTATTTTAAATTTTATTAGATTCTTTTCTAAGCATTTTTAAAACAAAAACATTATTTTAAATACAATTTGGTTTATCCAATAACATTAGGAGTGATAAAGAAAAAAAAAATTAAAAACACCCATTTTGATAAATATTTTTCAAATTAAATCACCCATTTTGATAAATAAGTTTTTGATAAACATCCACTTGAGAAAAAACTCTAACTAATTATGAACGTAGTTTTATTTCTTCCATTACAACTGACACAACCCAGGGCAAAGGCAAGGAAAATTACAATAAGTAGCATCATCACATATAGATACTTGAAGCAAACACAATTACACACGCGATTTTGCAACACCTAGGATATATTTTTTTTCTAGAGTGAGGCTCTTACCACGAGTTCCAACCCCCCAATCCTAATCACACACTGCATATATGTTGTGTTTTTTTATTAGTACGGAACCCAGAGAAGAGTATGCTCAAGTAGAAAATGACAAACTGGAACAGTTCCTGAGTTCACTCTAACAACTCGAAATCCCAGATGCTCTGGGTTCCATTTTGATGTATGACAAACCGCCATGGATTTCACTTTGGTACCATCAGCGCCCTCCAAAGAAACCGCATACGATCTAACACCATTGCTTACGTGGCAATAAAAGACACCGTAGGCGTAATTTCTCCTATGGCAAACCACAATTTTATTTGCTGCGAGCTTTTTGATCAACCCAGTTGTGTACTTTTGTGGTGTTGTGCTTTCTTTAGCGTTCACCTCTGTCGAAAATGCTTTCACAGTTTTGCCTAATTTTGTTGTAGCGAAATCAATCATCGATTCCAATGAAGTTGCACAAAATGTTTCCTCACGGTTGATGCCTTGGTGCTCACATATGCTAAGTGTTTGCTTCATCATTTCGGCTTCTGCTGAGTCGGGTTTGACTGAAAACTTATTATAGATTTCGGGAAGGTCTTTTGTCGAAAAGGGTATCGAATCAGTGATGTCTTTGGGTAGAAATGTTGTTTTTTGGTCGTTTGTATTGAGTTGCAACTTAATTTCTTTGCCTTGATGCAACTCATTTTCCAAAAAGAATAACTGTGTGAACTGATTATCTTTTACCTCTTCGTTGGACGCGAGATAAAAGAAACGAAGAGTTCGGGAGTTTGTGGTAACTTCTTCCATGCCATCATCCCATGCTATAGATCAACAATATCGTTTTTAAACTACTTAATACAAATTAAGAACTAAATAAGGAATAATAACAAAACAATTAAAGATCAACCTTTAGTATATAAAAGATCCTTGATTGGTTTTGGCATAGGAGTGTTTGGCAACACAGAATTCCAGTACACTTGAGGACTCACTGCATAAGCCCCTACAAGTGCCAGCTGATAACCCAAACATACATGAACAAATTAACTTTAAATCATAAAAAGAATATCTCTAGCTTCGACACATTCTTTTTTTGTTATATATTATTTCACTTCATGCATGATGATTCAGATTTTCAAATCACATAATTTATAATTTTTATTAAGCTAGAAAAGAATAAATTTTTGTGCTAGCGAATGGTGTAAATTATATAAAAATATAATTCAGAAATATCATATTTTATAAATATATTACTATTCGATTATTTTTACTGGATTTAAAGACTATCATAATAAAAAGTTAAAAAGTTCATTTGCGTATAGTAAATCAAAACATTTTGCCAAACAAATTGATTTAACCCATATATCTATATGGACCCAAAACTTTTATGAAAAGTGGCACACAGCTTGCCACGTGACAAGCTGAGAATTATAATTTAATAAAAAAAACTGATTTATAGTGGTTATAAATAAATTGATTCTCACGAAATATTTTGCCAAACAAAGTGTCCCAGCACACTGGTAATTAAGGATTTATTTTTTTTCGATTAGACCCGGATTCGTGTTCCCATAAATCTGTTTTGGATTTCTCTAATTTATCCTTCCTTATAAATATAAACTTGATTTTGTGTACGTTACTAGTTTATATAATTAATAGTTTTAGTAAACTCGTGTATTACATTAATTAAATAAATAAAATATTAAATAAAATAAAATTTTATTAATTATAAAACGATATTATAATATAAGATATGATTCAAATCTTCCTTATTATAAAAATGATAAAAAAAAATTTTCAAAACAAACATTTAAAAAATGTCAATTTTGAAAACTTCTTATTATAACTTCCAATTAAAATTACTTTTTTGTTTATAAAAAAATTTCTTTTTATAAACACCAATTCTAAAAATTTCATATTTTTAAAAAATTTGATGTAATAAGCGAGAGAAGCGGAAAAAATTTGATTAGTCGAAATGTGGTCCTATCACGTGTCCACCTTAGTGACCTTTTTATTAAAGCAAGAAAATGTTTTGATTAATTTACAACTACGAATTTAAAAGAAAATCAAAGATGTTAAGTTTTATATATTTATATACATGTAACATATATTAACTATTCTTGTTATTGTTTCCGGTGAGAAATAAGTTTTCGATCTAATACAAAGTTACTAGTGTTTGTTTAGATTAAACAAGTTGCATCTTTCTTCAATAAAAAAAGACTCACAATTATAAAATTCAGTAACGATATACAATTAATAGGTATATTTTGGCCAACATGTTTATTAAATAACAAACACTTATATTTTTTTTAAAATCCATAAACATTGGTGTGAAAAGCTTGACAAGTGACATGAATGTACACTAAAGTCACAAAACACGGGGTAGACCGTAAGCTGGTTATTTCGTGACGAATCGAAATTAAGGATGCATCATGCCTAGTAGAAGCGTTTACAGTCAGGTTTTACTGATTTTTCGATCGTGAGCCAATTTCGCTCGTTGTAAACCCAAACCAAACAGTTAAAATTTAAAACAAATTCAAAGTAAACCATTACTAACTGTTTACCTTTGTTTGGTTTCATGATTTAAGCTTGTTCGGCCTTATAACAAAAAAAAATACATAAAATAGATTAAAACAAGCTAATATACTCAAATAGTTTAAGTTAGATCACATCTACATGTAAATTGAATAATATAAGTTAATCTGTGAGTTATATACATATAATTAATATTAACAATATTTATGAGTCGAAAATAAGTATATATAACATTCTTGACGGAGAACCGTCACTAAATGCTGCTTCCTATGAAATTGTCAATCGAAAACAACCCACTTTATTATAGTTGTTATAACGGCCGGTTTTAACCTTAAAACAAACTGAATCAACGGTTTATAAAATTCGTGATTTGGCCAGCTTAACGGAGAGCAATATTATCATTTCAAAAAAGTAACATAAACTTACACAATATGTTACTTTTAATTTAAATAATACTTTAAACTTAGTATCGAACTTACATATTTTTACTATATAATTATAGATGAAATGGTAAATTGCATAAGAAATATGTTTGGTAAAACATAAACAAATGAATCAGTCATATATATATATACACATTATGGGTTGGGTTTAAATAAAAACCAAAAAAAAATTATGAAAATAAATATATTAAATCTTCATCTTTGATTGTATTAAAATCAATGACTCGTATTTTTTAATAAAAAATTAAATGCTTTCACTCTAAGATCATGTATAAAAAGTCAAAAAGATATAAGGAGCTATACTTACAGAATATAGTGCATAAAAATGGAGGAGATTGAACTTCATTATTGGAAAGGATTGAAGCTGAAACACTACAGATTTTGATGTTGTTTGTAGTGACATTGGATTTCATGAAGAATTTATAGAGTGAAAAGTGGGTTTTAATTCATTACTTAATTAACGACACCCATTAATCAATTAATAAGCACACCACTTGCATTTTTTAAAACGTCTACAAGACGTCTGCAAGAGTAGTGCTTGCTGATGTCACTAGCAACATAGTTAATGTTGATGTTGCAAGAGTATTTAGGATGGTTCAATCCAATGTAAATGATTAATTTGGTTTGTTTTCAACATTGAATTACAACTTTGTTTTTTTTTTCTTAAATCACAACTTCATTTAACACTAATAAAAACAACTTTCTCAATATAACATGCCAATAAATATATGAGAAACGTATAACTCATCGTGTAGCATAAACCAGCGTGGAAAACAACTTTTGACCGGTAAAAAATTAGCTAGCTAGAGAAATATCTTTCCAGATAGACATTTATATAAAATAAAAAAAACTAGATGTAATTGAATAAAATTGCATTAGAAAAGTAAAATGGAGTAATAAAATTAAATTAGACAAAATAAGATGGTAAGAAAATTAAATAAAAACTTAAGTAAAATACACCATAATATAAAGAGTTAAATTTTAATAATCATAACTTTTATTTATTGGTCAGAATTAAATCCAACTCAGAAAATATTTGCAGACACTTCTAACTTTGAGTTCATTTTCTCTAACGTTCCCTTGCTAACTGAGAGTTTTCCCGTTACTTTTTTGATAATATGGTTATGTGACTAAAACACTAAGCAGAAAGTTAGAATCTACCATCAGATCTGACGATCTGAAACTTATGCGCCTTGAAACCCCCCAATCTCCACCTCTTGATGTGAACCACTTGACTCGTTGAAGGTAGATTTCAGATGACGATGAAGGCTGGACAACGAAAAACAGACATGTTGGAGGCTGGACGGTAGCGAAGTTGAAAAATGACTCAAAGTTTGCCCTATTTCATAAAAAAACTAACATGGGTTAACTCTCAGTTTGTAAAAGATCATCGGAGGAAAATAAGCTTAAAGTTGAAAGCGTCTATAAAAATTTTCTGAAATTGAATTAATCTCGACCAATAAATGAAAGTTGAAATTATTAAAATCTAATAACCCTAATATAAAATTACATGCATGGTCTTGATAGGCCTTTTAATATTTTAAGTTGGTTTTGGTTACTTAATCAAATTAAATAACATGATAATAAAATTAAATAAAAACTTAAGCAAAACACATCATAATAATATAAATTACATGTATGGGTCTTGATAGGCCTTCTAATGTTTTTTCAAGTTGGTTTCAGTTACATAAAGTTACATTTGATCATAACAACCAGTGGTGGATTCAGAAATTTTTTACATGAGGGGCGGAAATTGTTAAGGTTAGTTTAACTATTGTAATATATTATATTTTTTTCAGTCCGGTTTGTATCAAATCGGGTCGGATCCGGTTCATTGTCAAAAAGCATCGTTAAAACGGTTCCCAAATGTGTATTTGCATATATATATATATATATATATATATATATATATATATATATATATATATATATATATATATATATATATATATATATATATATATATATATATATATATATATATATATATAGGGAAGGGTTCAAGAGAAAACCAATTTTAGTAGAAACCAAAAAAACTACTTTATACCCCTAGATGTAGTTGATCTATGGTTGATATTGATTGGTGACATGATTGTAATTAAGCTGATAATTTTAAGCATTTAGTAAAGCTTTAAGGGTATTATAGGAAAAACAAAATATATTAATTTGAAAACTATCATATTTAATTAACTAAATTTCTTAAATTTAATATCCTCTCTCATCTCTTCTTAGTCAAACAAATTAATACATTTAAGTTTATGAATTTGTAACATTCATAAAAATTTCCACCAGTACGAGAATTTTGGTAAAATAATTGTACAAATAGTGTGTTACGTATACGGATGACTGTGTTAGGTATACGGAAGACTGTGTTACGTATACGGAAGATTGTGTTACGTATACGGAAGACTGTGCTATGTATATGAAACAATGTGTTATGTATGTAGAACACTGTTTTACGTATACGCAAGACTATCTTGCGTATACGAAACATTGTGTTACGTATACGAAACACTGTATTACATATAACCCAATCAAATCGAATCTCAAATTTTCAAACCATCTAAACCACATTGATATATATATATATTACAAACGTATATACAAATGTTCGCATTTACGTATATGTAACTATAACACATAAAAAATGTATAAAATATTTTATTGAACTCGTAAATTTACGAGTATGTAGACGTTTTTGTGTGTCTGTAACTTGAGTTACATGTATGTAACCTATGCTATTACATATACACAACTAATAATGTTATTATATAAAAGAATTGAATATAAAGACAAAGAAAAAAAGATTATATTTGTAGAATCCATCGACTTCGTTTGTGTTATTCACTTGTAAGTTTAGTAAGATAAAAAACACTCCATGAGATCCTAAATCATTATTCATTCTTTGAACATTGTAATCAAAATAAAAAGAATAAAAGACCATAAACTGATTGATGAAAACCTTAAATAAAAAAATGTTATAAACTCATAAACCTTAAAAAAAGTAATCCTGGATGTGCTTTGGAAAAATGATTATAGTTGCTTGATACTATATGATACAATCTAGATTTATTATTGTTCTTGAAATAAATTGTTGCTGATTATCTTTGCACTTTAATTGAAACTAAAATTGTAATCGGTGATTAAATGGTGAAAATTGTAAATAATTTAGGATAATTAATCCATAAAAATTGTGAGTTTGTTTTAATTTAAAAATATTATACGTGATTTGGTTCTCATTTAAATTTAAATATATTATTTATGGATATGATAGTGTGATCTAATAAAAGAAAGTAAATTCCAAAATTAGTTTAAAAATACATTTACCAAAACACCCTTTATATTAAATTAAACATAAATAAACTATAAATTATGTGATTGGCTAAAAGTAGTTTTTTTAGTTTTCATTTATAAGTGTGGTTTTTATTTGATCCCTCTCCTAAATATATACATATATATATATATATATATATATATATATATATATATATATATATATATATATTGAAGCAATCATACTCATAAAAATGACAATGTTAGTGGCGAAATAGGACTTTTTATTTGACTAGTCTTAAAAGAAACTTTTGCAAAATTGTTGTCACACCCTCAAAATCCGCGTGCGGGGTTTTACCGCGAGGCGCGTGACATACCAGGATCTCAGTCATTAGTTACCAAGAACGACTCTATATGATTAATAAACAAAACCAGAGTCAACGTTTAAAATACTGCGGAAGCGTTTTTAAAACTGGAAAACCCAAAACAAGTAATATGTAACGAGAATGCGCAAAACAAACGCGCCCCAAACACAAATGTATAAAATGAAAATAATCCCAATTTGTAAACAATGCAAATGTAGACAACTCAACAATGCTGACGTGCGTGCTCCTAGGCAACTGGCAACCTTAACCTGAGAATAGCATACTAAACAAGTCAACACATGGTTGGTGAGTTCAAGAGTTTGCGTTAAAATATAAACCAATCAATAGTTTTCAGAGCATAAGTAGTGTATTGCAATAGATAGCTAGTCTATTAACATAAAAATATTAATCATAGTGATCTCGCGATTGAAGCTGACTGTGATACGTTTGTTGCCTCCCGTCACGACTTACCAGGTCGTGACGAATATGTGATAGGACAAAATTGCACCCGTTTGACCTCGAGTCGCACAGGTGGGGCTCGTCAGACCCAGTAGTACTACCCAAAATTTCCCCGCTAGTCAATATTAACAATCCGAAAGTGTGAGGACTTTCCATGGTAAACAACACTATATCAATATTATACACACTCATAAATAAAAGCGTTTGTAAACAGTATGCCATCTCCCCCAAAAGAGATTTATGTAAAAAGAGTGGGGCAAGAACTCACCTGGTATGCGCAAGAATTAACTTAGAGTTTAACTTGAAAGAAAGAAGGAAAGACAACCTTCAAAGGTCACCTAGAATACAAGAGTACATAAGTACGTGTGCACAAAACAACACGAAACCCTAAGTGCTCTACAAACCAAGGAACTCAAGGTTTAAGAATACAAGACACATTTGACCCAGTTGACCCGTTGACCCGTTGGTGACATTATAGGTGATAATTCATTAAACTAACACAACAGCATATCATACATGATCAACATACCACTTGATTACATATAGCACATCACCACCACATGTACTACCTAGATCATCATATAACTAGATATCATACAAATCATGCAAATCACAACAGGCCAAAACAGATAACAACCCAAATCAACATTCATACAACATAAACAACACATTTAGTCACCTTAGAACCCATCCATGAACACACTAGCATGATCCTAATATCCCAAACATGCTCAAATCATCCAATTCAAGGATTTGCACAATTAAAGTTTCCCTTTTGGGAAAGTTCATCCCAAATTCATCAAACTCACACAACATTCATGAATTCATCAATTATATACCATTTCAAGTCCATGACAACATCTAAACATGATCAACAACACCTAATCATCATGATTCATCAACTTTCATACCCAAAAGTTACTATCTTTAGTAAGGTATGAACTACAACATGCATTCTTGAATTCCTAACATTCATATCAACCATCTAGCATCTAATCATCATCACAAACACATCCATAACATTCACACATCATCCAATCACCAATTCATGCAAAATAAAGTTACTATTATTAGTAACCTATGAACAATGCACCCAAATCATGGCTTTCTTGTAAAATCGACGTTAACTAATATATATACAATACAACTAACATAATCACAACATCAAACAACCATTATTCAACATCCAATTTGATCCAAAATTGCCTCAAACTCACGGCCAAGATAACCCTATGAACAAACAACCAAAATCCAAACTTTCTTGCATAATCAACGTTAACTAGCATCAACACAACCTAACTAACATCATAACATCACCAAACGAACAAGAATTAACATCCAATTGCAGATTTCGAACTAGGGTTTCGGCCAACACCAATAATGCATGAAAACACCAAAACTAACCTTTAATTCGCGAAAGAAAACAAGAATCGATGTTCTAATGTGTTGTGGAGCTTGAAATCGATCCAAAACCGATGCTTTGTGGTGTTCTTGGCCGAAATCGCAAAGGGAGAGGGAGAGGGAGTGAGGTCGCGGCCGATGGGGTGGGATTAGGGTTGGGTTTTGTGTTTTAAAAATATAATTTTGCATAATACCCTTTAAACCCTTGCATTTTGTATTTTATAAAAATTAAGCTTTTTGAATAGATTTTAAATAGTTTTTAACTACTAAACACAATTATTATTAATCACAAATAACAATCATGCATAATTCCCATTTATCACAAACACACGAATAAATATGCACGTTTTCACGTTACGCGATAAAATTACAGTTAACATTAAATCACATAAGCATAACTTAATAATCACATTGTTAACTTAATTATCATCAATTTAACATTACTGATTATTGTTAAGTCACCAACGTTCAACGACAACTAGTGTGTGCTCCCGACACGTGTATGCAAGACTTAACGGAACAAACGGAGTTTGGTAACGGAAAATTACCGGATGTCACATTATCCCCATGTTGAAAGAATTTTCGTCCCGAAAATTGCGTTACATGGTGAGTGTTCCATCACTGGTCTACTGCATTGGCACAAGGAAATCGAAATCGTGTGAGTTTTGGATGAGTTGTCACATCATCCCCATGTTGAAAGAAATTTCGTCCCGAAATTTAATCAATACCTTCGCCGGCTGGCATCGTCCTTTCAAATAGCTGAGGATACTTAAGCTTCATTTGATCTTCACGTTCCCACGTGAATTCTGGTCCACGTCTCGAGTTCCAACGAACTTTGACGATGGGTATCTTGCTTTGCTTAAGCGTTTTCACCTCACGATCCATCACTTCGACGGTTCCTCAATGAAGCGTAATTGTTCATCTACTTGAACTTCTTCCAGTGGTACGACCATCGTTTCATCCGTTAAACATTTCTTTAGTTTGAAACATGGAATACATCATGGATTCCACTCAATGAATCAGGTAAGGCTAGTCGATAAGCCACTGGACCAATTCTTTCCACTATCTCAAATGGTCCAACGTATCTCGGATTTAGCTTTCCTCGTTTACCAAACCGAACTACGCCTTTCCATGGTGAGACTTTAATAAAACTTTGTCACCAACTTGAAATTCCAAGGTTTTCGTCGTTTGTCAGCATAGCTTTTCTGTCTGTCTCGCGCTGCGGCCATGCGGTTTCTTATCTGAACAATCTTCTCAGTTGTCTCGTGTACTAACTCAGGACCCGTTAATTGACTATCACCAATTTCAGCCCAGCAAACTGGTGATCTACACTTTCTCCCATATAAAGCTTCAAAAGGTGCTGCCTTTATGCTAGTGTGATAACTGTTGTTGTAAGAAAATTCCACCAATGGTAGGTGAACTTCCCAGTTATTCCCGAAGTCAATCACACAAGCACGTAACATGTCCTCCAAAGTCTGTATAGTACGCTCGCTTTGACCATCAGTCTGTGGATGATAAGCAGTACTCATATCCAATCGTGTACCTAAAGCTTTCTGCAACGACTGCCAGAAGTGTGATGTGAAACGAGAATCGCGATCAGAAATAATTGAGATTGGTACTCCATGCCTCGAAACGATCTCCTTCAGATAAAGTCGGGTTAACTTCTCCATCTTATCTGTTTCCTTTATCGCTAGGAAATGAGCAGATTTTGTCAATCGATCCACGATAACCCATATTGTATCGCAACCCGTAGAAGTACGAGGTAACTTAGTAATAAAATCCATTGATATTTGATCCCACTTCCACATAGGGATCTCGGGTTGTTGTAATAATCCAGATGGTTTCTGATACTCCACTTTTACCTTTGAGCAGGTCAGACACTTGCTCACATAAGTAGCTACATCTGCTTTCATGTTAGGCCACCAATAGTGCGCCTTCAAATCGTGGTACATCTTGTCAGATCCAGGATGTATAGAATACTTGGACTTGTGAGCCTCACTCATGACCAAGTCTCTCAGATTTCCGTGTAGAGGTACCCATAGTCTATCCATGAAGTAACGAATTCCATCCGCTTTTACTTCTAATTGTTTTTCCATTCCTTAACCCTTCTAAACCCATGTTTTCTACTTTCAGAGCTTCAGTTTGAGCATCACGGATTTGTTCAGGTAATTGCGTACTAATCGTTAGTTGCAGAGCTCGCACACGTCGAGGTTTAGCAGTCTCTTTTCTACTCAGCGCATCAGCAACTACATTTGCTTTCCCCGGGTGGTACTTAATAGCACAATCATAGTCGTTTAACAATTCCACCCAGCGTCTTTGCCTCATGTTCAACTCCTTTTGCTCAAAGATATGCTGAAGACTCTTGTGATCGGTGTAAATGGTGCATTTGGTACCGTACAAGTAATGTCTCCAGATCTTCAAGGCAAACACTACCGCACCCAGTTCCAAATCATGGGTGGTATAGTTCTTCTCATGAATCTTCAACTGTCTAGAGGCGTATGCTATCACTTTATCCCGCTGCATCAGGACGCATCCAAGTCCTTGAATAGAAGCGTCACAATAGACTACGAAATCATCACTACCATCCGGTAACGCTAATATTGGTGCGCTACACAATTTATGTTTCAGCAACTGAAAAGCAGATTCCTGACTCTCACCCCATTTGTACGTCGTTCCTTTGTGAGTCAAAGCTGTGAGAGGTTGTGCAATCTTAGAGAATCCTTCAATGAATCGTCGATAATATCCCGCTAATCCAAGGAATTGTCGTATCTCACTCGGTGTCTTAGGAACAGACCAATTCTTTATCGCTTCAATCTTAGCAGGATCAACATGTATTCCCTTCTCGTTGACAATATGACCCAAGAATTGTACCTCACGTATCCAGAAATCACACTTAGAAAACTTTGCATACAGTTGTTCCTTTCTAAGTAATTCCAAGATTAAACGTAAGTGCTTCTCATGTTCTTCCTCGGTCTTGAGTATATCAGTATGTCATCAATAAAGACGATAACAAACTGATCAAGATAGGGTTTGCACACGCGATTCATGAGGTCCATGAATACTGCTGGTGCATTCGTCAACCCAAATGGCATGACCAAAAATTCATAGTGACCATATCGTGTACGGAAAGCAGTCTTCGAGATGTCCTCTTCTCGAACTCTCAGCTGATGATACCCAGACCTCAGATCAATCTTGGAGTAATAGCTTGATCCTTGCAGTTGATCAAACAAATCATCGATACGAGGTAAGGGATATCTATTCTTGATAGTAACCTTGTTCAGTTCCCTATAGTCGATACACATTCTAAATGTACCATCCTTCTTCTTCACAAATAGAACTGGCGCTCCCCAGGGCGACGAACTCGGTCGGATAAACCCTTTATCCAACAACTCTTGTAGTTGGGCGGATAATTCTGCAGTTCGTTCGGAGCTAACCGGTACGGTGCTCTCGCAATTGGAGCGGCTCCTGGAGTCAACTCAATCTGGAATTCAACTTGACGATGAGGCGGTAATCCAGGCAGGTCTTCCGGAAACACCTCAGAAAACTCACGAACTACGGGAATATCCTCTATCTTCTTTTCCTCAGTCTGTTTATCCGTGACTAGTGCCAATATGGCCAGTCGACCCTTTCGTAACAACTTCTGTGCCTTCATGAATGAGATGATGCCTATCACCGCACCACTCCTATCACCTCTGACCGTAAGGACTTCTTCACCAATGGGAATCCTTATGATTTCTCGTGGCATATGACTTCCGCTTGTTTATCGGAAAGCCAATCCATGCCTACTACCACATCAAACTTCCTAGTGTAACAGGCATGAGATCTATGGTGAATGTATGACCAGCAAGCTCTATCTTGCAGTCTCTAAGAATATGCGTTACGTGAATCTGTGTACCGTCAGCTAACTCTACGGTGTATTTAGATTCTAAGGCTGAGGGCATATCACTTAAAAGACTACAGAACCTAGTGGACACGAAACTTCTATCGGCTCCGGTATCGAATAATACAGTAGCAAAACAACCATTAACCGAAAATTTACCAGTTACTGTTGTAGGATCGTTTAGAGCCTCACCTGAGCCAATGACGAAGGCTCTTCCTTTGGCTCCATTGTTGTTATTGCCTCCATTGTTGTTGCCATTACCATTGTTGTTGTTATTGTTGTTGCCATTGTTATTATTGTTGTTGTTCCCATTGTTGTTGTTACCATTACCATTCCTCTTAAGCTGGGGACAGTTGCGTTTGTAATGGCCTTCTTTCCCGCATTCAAAACAACCTTTCGGAGTTTCTTGTGATTGTTGTGGCTTCTCATCAGTTCACCCCGACAGTCTTTGGCTGCATGACCAATCTTCCCACAACGTTGACACTTGAAGTTATCACACCGACCCACATGGTGGTAGTTACACCGGTTGCACTTCGGCAGTCTTCCACCATACCCGCCGGGTCCTTGATTTGAGTGCGCCTGGTTGAAGCTTCGGTTGTTATCAAACTTCCGTTGCTGTTGCTGACTTGGCTGCTGTTGTTGAGGTTGAGATTGGCTACTGGATGACGATCCCTTGTTGCTTGAACCATCCCACTTGCGTTTCTGGTCGGGCACGCTTGCCACCGCACCCCGTTTAGGTAACCGACCTTGCTCAACTGCCTGGTCAGTCAGCCTGTGGGCTGTTCGGATAGCTTGTTGTATGGTAGTGGGGTTAGAAGCAGTTACCATACTTTGAATTTCAGGCACCAATCCCCGTATATAATGCTCCACCCTCTTGTGCATTTCATTCACCATCCCTGGACATAAAGTGGCTAACTCATGAGTACGAGTCGTGTAGGCTTCAATTTCTGAGCCTTGCATTTTGAGTTGCCAGAACTCAATCTCCAGTTTCTGCACTTCATTCCGGGGGCAATATTCTTCAGTCATGATTTCTTTGAATTCATCCCAAGGTAGTTCATTGGCCATGGCTTGACCCAACATTTGTACCTGGGCATTCCACCAAGAGAGTGCTGCGCCTTCCAACGTCCCTGTGGCATACTTCACCTGATCAGCAGGCGGGCAGTTGCATTTCGCAAAAACCGACTCTGTCTTCTCAAACCACCTTACAAGCCCTACAGCCCCTTCCGTCCCGCTGTAGGTATGAGGTTTACAGTCCATGAAGGACTTGTAGGTACATGGTGGTGGTCCTGTTTTGACAATCCCAACATTAGTCAGATATCCTAGACAAATAACTAGGATAATCAGTTTAACCTCTTGCTATCATTTACCTGCTGGTTGTCCAGGTTGGGCAGCAGCCACTGCCGCCTGAACGTGTTCATTAATCAATGCCGCCAATTCCGCAGGCGTCATGTTTATGGCTCCGGCTCCACGGCCTCCGGCGCCACGTCCACGACCACGCCCACGTCCTCTTCCACGTGCGTCCATATTTCACTTTAAAATTCACAATTACAATAATGAGTAACATCCAACACATTAATCTCATCAAAGTACAGTAAACAATAAGAAATAACGAATTTACCACAACCACAACGTTTATAACAGAAATAATAATCAAAGATAAATAAATTGTAATTGAGTCACAAAATATTCCATCAATGTCAAAATTTAAGTTTGTCAGTTGGGTGGGAAACAACCCTTCCCACATAGGTTTCAAAGAAAAGAAACACTACATAGTCTAAGTCATTTAAAAGTAGGATCAGTCCAGTATATCAGATCCATCACTGTCCTCATCCATCTCTACTGGTTCTTCTTCGGGGGCTTCCTCGGGTTCTTCTTCTGGGTCTTCCTCATCAGGGTCCACCAAAGGTGCAGGAGCTTCAGCAATCTGAAGTGCTGCTAGCTGTGCCTCTAAACCAACGAACCTATTATCAATCTCCATGTTATGGTGATCCTGTGCATCCATGCGCTCACCAAGTGCTACCACGTTACCTGCCAGAGTATGATGTCCACCAATGGCCATCGAAAGTCGCTCCTGAAGCGTATCTACCTGGTAACGCAGCTGACGCATCTCAGATCGTATCGCAGAGTTCTCGTCAGTGAGTCCTCTAATCCGCTGTCGCTCTGTGTCCAGTGTGGCTACTAGGGCTGCAAATGCCTGCTCCAGAGGGATGCTCAAGGTAGGAAGTGTAGGCAAAGTAGAGGCGGTTGATGACCTAGTCCTAGGTCGTGTAGGTGCTACAGGTGGTACGCGTTCTCTATAAGCCATACGGTTAATGTAAGTGGGGTAGAAATCCCAGTTACGCGGAGGATCGAGCTCAGGAGGTACGAAAGGCTGATCCCAGTCTATCTCGCCGCGAGGATAAGGATGTCGTGGCCAGTTAGATCCCCTATCAGGTACGGGAGATGTAGGAGGTGATTCAGATCGTGCAGGTCTCTTGCCTAAATTCCTGGACGACGATGCCATGCTGCGAAGTACGTGTTGCGTATGCCAATGAGTATACAGTAAGGAGAGTAAACGATAAGTAACTAACAACTGTGCGGTTATAGTCTAGTGTGTGTATGCAACCTAGTTCCCTATAACCAATGGCTCTGATACCAATCTGTCACACCCTCAAAATCCGCGAGCGGGGTTTTACCGCGAGGCGCGTGACATACCAGGATCTCAGTCATTAGTTACCAAGAACGACTCTATATGATTAATAAACAAAACCAGAGTTAACGTTTAAAATACTGCGGAAGCGTTTTTAAAACTGGAAAACCCAAAACAAGTAATATGTAACGAGAATGCGCAAAACAAACGCGCCCCAAACACAAATGTATAAAATGAAAATAATCCCAATTTGTAAACAATGCAAATGTAGACAACTCAACAATGCTGACGTGCGTGCTCCTAGGCAACTGGCAACCTTAACCTGAGAATAGCATACTAAACAAGTCAACACATGGTTGGTGAGTTCAAGAGTTTGCGTTAAAATATAAACCAATCAATAGTTTTCAGAGCATAAGTAGTGTATTGCAATAGATAGCTAGTCTATTAACATAAAAATATTAATCATAGTGATCTCGCGATTGAAGCTGACTGTGATACGTTTGTTGCCTCCCGTCACGACTTACCAGGTCGTGACGAATATGTGATAGGACAAAATTGCACCCGTTTGACCTCGAGTCGCACAGGTGGGGCTCGTCAGACCCAGTAGTACTACCCAAAATTTCCCCGCTAGTCAATATTAACAATCCGAAAGTGTGAGGACTTTCCATGGTAAACAACACTATATCAATATTATACACACTCATAAATAAAAGCGTTTGTAAACAGTATGCCATCTCCCCAAAAGAGATTTATGTAAAAAGAGTGGGGCAAGAACTCACCTGGTATGCGCAAGAATTAACTTAGAGTTTAACTTGAAAGAAAGAAGGAAAGACAACCTTCAAAGGTCACCTAGAATACAAGAGTACATAAGTACGTGTGCACAAAAACAACACGAAACCCTAAGTGCTCTACAAACCAAGGAACTCAAGGTTTAAGAATACAAGACACATTTGACCCAGTTGACCCGTTGGACCCGTTGGTGACATTATAGGTGATAATTCATTAAACTAACACAACAGCATATCATACATGATCAACATACCACTTGATTACATATAGCACATCACCACCACATGTACTACCTAGATCATCATATAACTAGATATCATACAAATCATGCAAATCACAACAGGCCAAAACAGATAACAACCCAAATCAACATTCATACAACATAAACAACACATTTAGTCACCTTAGAACCCATCCATGAACACACTAGCATGATCCTAATATCCCAAACATGCTCAAATCATCCAATTCAAGGATTTGCACAATTAAAGTTTCCCTTTTGGGAAAGTTCATCCCAAATTCATCAAACTCACACAACATTCATGAATTCATCAATTATATACCATTTCAAGTCCATGACAACATCTAAACATGATCAACAACACCTAATCATCATGATTCATCAACTTTCATACCCAAAAGTTACTATCTTTAGTAAGGTATGAACTACAACATGCATTCTTGAATTCCTAACATTCATATCAACCATCTAGCATCTAATCATCATCACAAACACATCCATAACATTCACACATCATCCAATCACCAATTCATGCAAAATAAAGTTACTATTATTAGTAACCTATGAACAATGCACCCAAATCATGGCTTTCTTGTAAAATCGACGTTAACTAATATATATACAATACAACTAACATAATCACAACATCAAACAACCATTATTCAACATCCAATTTGATCCAAAATTGCCTCAAACTCACGGCCAAGATAACCCTATGAACAAACAACCAAAATCCAAACTTTCTTGCATAATCAACGTTAACTAGCATCAACACAACCTAACTAACATCATAACATCACCAACGAACAAGAATTAACATCCAATTGCAGATTTCGAACTAGGGTTTCGGCCAACACCAATAATGCATGAAAACACCAAAACTAACCTTTAATTCGCGAAAGAAAACAAGAATCGATGTTCCAATGTGTTGTGGAGCTTGAAATCGATCCAAAACCGATGCTTTGTGGGTGTTCTTGGCCGAAATCGCAAAGGGAGAGGGAGAGGGAGTGAGGTCGCGGCCGATGGGTGGGATTAGGGTTGGGTTTTGTGTTTTAAAAATATAATTTTTGCATAATACCCTTTAAACCCTTGCATTTTGTATTTTATAAAAATTAAGCTTTTTGAATAGATTTTAAATAGTTTTTAACTACTAAACACAATTATTATTAATCACAAATAACAATCATGCATAATTCCCATTTATCACAAAACACACGAATAAATATGCACGTTTTCACGTTACGCGATAAATTACAGTTAACATTCAAATCACATAAGCATAACTTAATAATCACATTGTTAACTAATTATCATCAATTTAACATTACTGATTACTGTTAAGTCACCAACGTTCAACGACAACTAGTGTGTGCTCCCGACACGTGTATGCAAGACTTAACGGAACAAACGGAGTTTGGTAACGGAAAATTACCGGATGGTTACGGGATGGATGTCAGACATTTTGATCTCTCATATGTTGGAAGAATATAATATAGTATGTTTTATCGCCTAAACGTTTATTTCTTTATAAATTTTACAATCAACCCCCCTCCTTCTTTATCTCGATATAACTACTTATTATTTAAGGGAAAAAATACCCAAATTCTACTTGGTTACAGACCCTAGTCATTGAGAAATATTGTTAGTCGACCGTCGGAGGGTAATTGGAACCCTTATAGTTCCCCCCCTGACAACGTGTTTGAGACAAAATCTTGCTCTTTTTTCATTTTCAAAAGTTTAAGGGGGGCGATTGCAAATTTTATTGGGGGCGGACGAGATTTTCACGTATATATAACATTGAAAAAGATTAGGTGTGGGCGGCTACCGCCCTCCTCTTGCCTTAGGTCCGCTAACGATAACAACTCATTATGGTGTTAAAAGACATATTTATTATAAGCAATACGTTAATAGTCTTAATGAAGTCTTCTAATGCGTTTGTGAGTTGATTTTAATTACAAAAAGTCTTAATAGGTCACAGCAAGTCTTTTTGATGTTAAAGACATATGTAGAATTACTAATGCCCAAGCCTTGTAGTGCATCTGGTTATAAAAACTCATATTAAGTCATAACAAGTTATTTTGATGTTGAAGATATGCTTATAATAACTAGCATACTAATAGGCTTTGTGATGAGTTAGCGAGTTGATTTTGGTTACATAAAATCATATCAAGTCATAAAGAGTCATTTTAATGTTGAAAATATACGTATGATGATTAGTGCACTAATGGGTCTAGTGATGTGTTTGTGTGCTAGTTGTGGTTACACAGTCAAATTAAACTATAACAAGCCATTTTAATGTCAAAGACATGCTTGTGATAATTATTACATAAATGCATCTTAATGAGCATCATTACACTTTAGTAAGTGTGGTTTGGTTTTGATAAAAAAATCACATTAGGTCATAACAATTTTCTAGCGTTAAAAGACACCCTTATGATTGTCGGTACACTAATGGCCTTGTAATATGTTTGTGAGTTGATGATTGGTGTTAAAGACATGCTTATGGTTACTCGTAAACTAAAGGGATTTAATATAGCTTTGTAATATGTTAGTGAGTTGGTTTTGGTTATATAGAATCATATTAGGTCATAACTAATAACAAATTATTTTGGTGTTAAAAGAAATGCTTATGTTTTATAGTACACTAATAGTTCTTGTTATGTGTTTGTAAGTTGATCATTCTTTGAAGGATTTGTGAATAAAGGATCACTTTTAGAGCATGTGATCTTGCATTGTGATCTTGCTCATTGATGCATTTCAAATCAAGAATGCATTAAAAAGCTAATATGTAATTTGTCTCTTTCAAGACATTGTTCATAAAAGTTCAAAATTAACATATATATAAATATATAATTTGTTTTTGTAATAAAATATCTATATGGTCGTAATTCTTTAATTGCATTACTCTCAGTCATAATAAAATTTAAAATAATGTGTGATATGTGACAAAACTGATTGAAAATTATTAGTTAATGATATTTTTCAGTAATATAATACTTTTTTAATTATATTATTCCCAATCATGCAGGCAAGAATCTTAGGTGTGGTGTAAGGGTAGTAAATATGTCAAACATATATTAATATTATAAAACTTGATTGGAAGCATGCACGTTTGTGATAATCTTTTTTAAATAGAGTAAGGGGTACTTTGACACTATCTTAATGGTAATTAAGAGATTATTTTTTAGTGGTTTATACCACTGAATGGTTAATAGTTAACTTTAATGTTGAATGATTAAAAGGTTAAATGTTAATGGTATCGCTTAACCATTCAACATTAATGTTACATGTTAACTATTAAGAGGCTATTAATCATTAACAGTTAGGCTCTTAATGACCATTAAAAGACTACCAAACAACCTTCAAATTAGTATAAGACTACCGTCATGTCTAAAGATTGTCACAAAACCGCACGTTTAAGGTAAGAAAAATTAAATTTATACGTTCTTGAAAACACTCGAAACATTATATAAAAAATTAAAACCGTCACAAACCTATGTGTTGCGAGAGATCATTGACAATATTTGAAAGTATATGTACTATTAAGAAATTTAACTTAAAACGTTGATAAAATAGGCACGTCACAATGGAAAAAATCAATCGGTTAAATATATTATGTTGATAGAAAATTCGCATGTATAACTTTAGATTTTTCTAAAACCCATTCTCTGAGGATAATAAGCAAAAGAAATTTTAAAAGAATTGAAACTATTAGTTCCTATGGCGACTTGTATATTATGACATATAATTCCGTTTTGAATAAAATTTACATCGAGACGTAGATAAAAATAAGCGCATCACAATGGTATATTCGAAATCTTATAAACATTACATTTTAAAATTTATAGAAGAAAAACGTTAAAAGTAAATAAGTAAATAATATAAAGTATAAATATAGTCAAACTTGAAGAGGTGAAGATATAACATTCTAGCGGCTTAACTAAAAATTTAAAAGCCTATGCAATATATAAGTGTACTTTATGCAAATAAAGGTTTTTTTTGTAGTAGAATGTATAACAACAAAGCAATAAAGTATAACACCTTATGCACATGAGAGTTTATGATTTTATTTATATAAATTAAACAGATACTCCATAAGGTTTACTTAAATTTTACAATCTATGGGTTCTAAAATTATAGGTTTGTTCCAATAGTTTATATAAATTAAGCCTTCACTACCGTTTTCAGCCACAATAATCACCACTGTTGTCGACGGAAGAACAGGAATCCAGTTTTCTATGGTTAAAGGTGGGTGTGGTGGTCGCCGGTGGTTGTTGGTGCCCACGGGTGTGCAAATTAGCAATGACGGTTATTATTGAAGCACGATTACCCCTATAAACATCTCTGGTGCTACGGTGAAGATTAATTGGGTCTTTAAAAAAGGAGTATTGCCGGAATATATTGTAGGTCACCGGAAATACCACTGGAGAAGATGACCGGAAGTTGGGGGTAGGGTTGGCATGGGGTTCGTTTGTGATTGGTCTTGTGGGACCCATAACAAGTCAGGTAAAATTTGTTTTATTAATATGGCAAATGATTAAACATTTTTATGGTCGTGTGGATGATATTTTACGCCTATTTAATGGAATATATTAACGGTCTTTTGACACATGGACGAAATGTGTTATGTTTGTCTACATTTGCATTAAATATTTAATTTTTTAATTCTAAAGACGAATGTGAAATCTAAGTAAACATCAAGGACCATCCGTGTAATTTACTCTTTTATATAAAATTATATTTAATTACATTATTTATATCTTGTATAAACTTGAATGGAAGAGTGCAACTTTTGTGATAGTTTTTAAAATAAAATTATATTTGATATATTATTTTTCTGAAATCATGTATACAAAAGTCTTACGTATTGCAGCTTTCGTAAGAGTGACATGGTTGGTAACTCTAGTCACTTTGGTCAACCGCAAGTCATGGTGATGGCTTGTAGACTAGAAGCATCATGGTTCTTTTGACGTATTATTCAAGAGCATAACTCATGGTTTGATCCTAGGACTTGTATTAGTCATAGCTTGGCCATGGCCATAACTTGGCGATGACTTCGTGTGTTGTTTGTCTGGCTTTAATGATTTTTAAAATCTTGATTCCCTTTTAACTTCTTTATTATAAAGTCATGTTGAAATGTTTTTTAAAAATAATTATTAAACAATTAAATAACAAGTTATTTTGATGTTAAAAGAAATGATTACGTTTATTAGTACACTAATAGGTCGTGTAATGTGTTTGTAAGTTGGTTTTGGTACACAAAATCACGGTAAAGCACAGAAAAGTTATTTTGTTATTAAAGATATGCTTATGGTGATTAGTACACTAATTGGCTTTAAGGGGATTGTTATGTATTAATAAGTTGGTCTTGAATATAGAATCACATTAGGTGATAACATACATTTTAGTTTTTTTAGAAGACATGCTTATGATAAGTAGACAATAATGACCCTTCTAATGTGTTTGTGAATTGGTTTTGATCACATAAAGTTATATGAGATCATAACAAGTCACTAATGTTAAAAAACATGCTTATGATGACTAATGCACTAACGACCTTAGGGTCTTGTAATAACAAGTCTTTTTTGTGTTGTATTTTTTAAAACTAAAGATAAATACAATACCACACATTACCATATCCAGACCGACATACCAACATGTTATTATATATATGAAATTTGCATTGTGATCTCATTAATGTAACTTCAAAGACATAACCTACACATTACATGTGTATTTTCGAGCGTGATTTCATTAAAAGGGATTGTGAACAAAGGATCATTTTTAGAGCTAGAAGAAAACTAACGCTAATGATGCACATATTTTGAAATATAGGAAATACGCATCACATATGAGGTTGTCACATTTGAGATTGAGGATTTCAATACCACCTTTGGTTGAATTTAATTTCTAAGCCATTTATCTTAATATCTAGGGAACCCTCCACCACCACCATTGAGTCCTGAGGGTGTTGACACCGAGATACTTACGTAAGCCATTTCGAGCACATTTAGTTTTGAGTACTAACAATTCCAATTTACCACATAATTAAAACGAGCATATATCAATTTTTTGCTACCGTCAGTTTGTTAATCTGAAGAGTTTGTCATATATGGTAAGTTACCATTGCTTTAATATAATTTCAACGGGTTTGTGATGTGACCATAAACCAGCCTCCCCAACAAACAATTAAAAAGCCTAGGTGAGAATCTTATCCGAATTTTTATCTATAACTCCACCAACGAATTAGTGAGGGCTAAGCTGTCAGAAAATAGCTCCTACAGACAATGACTAAATATGGATATACTAATGTTGGTTCTCCGTCTGTGATAATCTCAACTTCCTAGGTTATGATGTTTGACGATTCATTGATTACTACACGTGTTTTAATTTTCCTCTTTGTAATTAGGGTTGTGTGGCATTGCTTTTATATATAAAATGAATCCCGTTGTGTTAAGCAGGGGAATGAATCCCAAATTATCAATTTGGTATTCTAAGTCAACATCAACATTCAAATTCAAACTTTTAGTCTTTCAAGTTTGACGAATGTACTATTTAAGAATAATCAAATTCATCAACAAACAAACATCAGAATAAAGCGTATTCATTATACAACCAATTAATTAAAATTTATATTCATAAATCATTAATCTTGCAACATCAATGTGAATAAAAAACTATTAAACTTGCAACATCAATGTTTTAGTTGCTTTTATATTTACACCATTTAGCCAAAATTAACATTTGGGGTGAAATATTAAAATAAATAACCTAGCTGAACATATATTTTTTTTATTGTGTGTAGTTAGAGATCAAGAACTAATAAATTGATTCACATAATAAAACCCTAGAAAGAAAGCACAAACTGGAGGATGACTTTTTTACCTACGACACAAAATTAGAGATCAAGAATAGAGAATGGGTTGTTTTTATGCATCACATACATGTAGAATCAATCACTCACACAATCACTTGAGTTCAATTAAAGTAGAGATCGACAACAGAACGCGTCATCATCATTAGAGCGAGGCTTTATAGGTGTTTTGATGAAAGAGATGGATGATAAATGTTTAAGCCATATGGAATGAAAGTCTGGGTATTTGATTAAGTGGTATGCTCGTACTGTTCTAGAAGAGTTGCGTTAACAAGCTATTTGAAAATATGTTTTCGGGTTCACATATCTATATTTCAACAAGATAGGAATGTGTTGCTTGAATAGTGGTCGACTGTGACTGGCATAAAAATACAGCGTTCACACGCTTGAATACATTGAAGGGTACTTTCAGCAACCTACTTGTCAGAAAAACACATACATAAACTCTTATATTGATGTTGCAAAGTGGCTACAAAATCAATATTCCTTCTCTTTATTTTTAAATTAAAGTACTAATACTAATAGCCTCCTCAAATAAAATCAATCAAAACATTTATAATAATTATAGATAATACAACACACTTTTTGTCGATAAAATTTTATTGTTTTTATCATCTTTAATTTGCGTAATTGTAGTTTATGTAGTTATAATTTCTAGTTAATATGACTTTTTGTTTTTAAACCTTCTATTATATTTTAAATTATATTATAAATGATGATCATATATAGAAATAGTTGTAGAAATATGGAAGATTGGGGTTACAATATGTGATTGAAATTAGTTATTTAAAAAGTAAAATAAAAATTTATAAAGACATTTGCTTTGTGTTAGCCGGGTGGCTTTGTGTTAGCCAAAGATACCATATGTCGGCTCTGTGTTAGTTGGCTCGTTACGCATGTCAATTCCTCATCGATTTTTAGTTGGTCTCGCTCATATTTTCTTTGTTTTTGGGTCGGCTCAAGAAAGAAGTCGTCTCTCAACTCTTCAAGCCGCTCATTCTACGATCGTCGTCTTAGGATAAAGTCGGCTCTATGTTAGCTGAGTGGATGCAACTCTGAGCTTGTCGAAAGCACTCAAGCTGGCTCTATATTAGCTGGCTGGTTACACGTGTCAACCTCTCGTTAATTTTTAATTCTGTCCCGCATACTTTCCTTTATTTTTGGGTTGGCTCCGGATCAGCTAGCGCTATTTGAACTACTACTCATGTTTTGATTGGTCGCTAGCAGAGGAGAGCAACCGATCAAAATTAAAAGTCAATGTTTATTTTAAATGGTTTTTCTTTTATTTTCCTTTAGTGATAACCCCTGTCCAAAATCAAAAACCCGTGCCTGAAGATCTTTGAGATATCCTATCTACTTCCTCCATCAAACCTCTCAATTCAATCATCCCACCGGCGACACCGTGTCTCCGCCGCCCACAACCGCCGCCGCAGCTGACCGTTGACTTCCGCCGGAGAAATGGCAGCTTCGCTCCCGCACACTCTCTCTATTCCTCGCCGACGTCATTCGTCAATTTCGCACTTCAAGTCAGTAATATTCATTCAATCTTCTGCAGATTTAGCTTTATTTCTATTTATTCTTGCTTATAAGTTCAATTGTATCATTTCATGTTTATGGTTAAAATCGAGTCATGCGTCAGTTTAATCATTAAGTTATCTACTGTTAACATAAAGGATGTTGTTGTGTGATTAGGTGGTTTGAAAACTCATAATTGGTTTGTATTTCTCTGATTTACTGAACAGACAAGCCCTAATTATGATGAGTTATTGTAATGGATATCTGCGTTTTGATGAATAAGATAAAATTAGGATTGGCAACATCTTCATTGAGAAATGAGATACAAGCTGACTTTTGAAATCGAGTAGTTCCATTTTTCAACTTTAAAACTGAAGGAATGTTAACCTTTTGAGAAACAGAAATTGTGACTTTTTGCTGTTGTAAGATTAGAGATTTATTGTGATGGGTTTGAATTGGAGTAAAGGTGATGCATCATTATGCTAGATTTTGTTGGAATCATGGTTCATTATACCGTGGAGCTCTCTAGATGCTGGAGTTTGTGATCTTGAAGAAGAAAAGCATCAATGTCCATATTAAGATAATAAAGAAAATGTAATGTTTTTTTATTTTGATCAAGGGTTGATACAATGTATGTTAATACAATTTTATACTCCAGTGAGCAGATTCTTGGTGTATATCGCTTTGATGTCAACTTCAATAGGCAAAAACAAGCAAAAGTGATATGTCAGGTATGCTGGCACCGAGAAAGTTTATGCAGAAAGGAAAAAAGTTGAAGTTTTTAAGGATGATGCTGATGAGGCAGACCAAAAGAACTGGAGGAAGATGATGAATGAAATTGATGAGGTGGGGTCTGCGGTTTCCGTGCTCAGAACACGAAGAACTAAGAATCAATCTCTTCCCAAAGACCTAGTTTTGGGAACGTTAGTTAGATTTAAGCAGCAAAAGAAATGGAACATTGTTGCAGAGGTATATTGCTCATAAGTTGTATTGCATTATGCTGCTAAATTGCTTTCAAAAGGTTCACTTTCGACTTGTTCTCATAGGATTGACCCAAACCATTCCTGTCCATCATATTTAATTTTTTTCTGAACAACTAGCATGTCAAATATGATTACCAACAATATATTATTATTTAATAATATAATTTTGTTAATAAAATGACTGTGAATGTTTTTTGCATCATAATTACACTTTGGGTGGCTTTCATCTGACTTGATCCATTTTCTTTCATGCTACTTTCTTTGATTTTACTCATTTGAACCATTAGTGATAAAACACAACCCGCTTCGACCATTCATAAGTAAATGGGATGATTGGCTTAATTATTAGGTTAAATGTTCTACTCTCATGTAGATTCTTGAGTGGCTTAGAACCCAGCATTGGGAATTTTAATGAGATGGATGCTTTGATGCTAATTACTGCTTATGGAAAACAAGGGGATTTTAATAAAGCAGAAAGAGTTTTTAGTTATCTAAACAAAAGGGTTTTCCACCGAGTGTTATATCTCATACTGCCCTAATGGAAGCATATGGAAAAGGTGGTCAGCACAACAAGGCAGAAGCAATATTCAGAAGAATGCAATCTTCAGGACCCGAACCGTCTGCTGTAACATATCAATAATTCTTAAAATATTTGTTGAGGTAATACTTATACTTCTATTCTGTTGTTATTTGTATGATTGAATATCTGGATCTTGAAACACATTGATGGGATTTATCGATATTGCAGGCAGACAAATATGAAGAAGCTGAAGAAATATTTGAAACAATTTTGAGTGATGAGGTGTCATCTTTAAGTCCTGACCAACAAATGTTTCATATGATGATTTATATGTACAAAAAAGCAGGGAAGACTGATAAGGCCCGGAAGTTATTTTCGATGATGAATGATAGAGGACTTCAGCAAACCTCAGTAACTTATAATAGTTTGATGTCATTTGAAACTAATTATAAAGAGGTTGCTAAAATCTATGATCAGGTATGCTAAAATAAAATTATATGCATTTTTGGATTTATTTATGTTAGAATATTGGCCCAGAAAAACAAAGATAATACTCGGTATTTTGTGGGAACTACCACGACTCTTTTTATAAATATGAAGAACAAAAGACCACTCCTTAAACTCTATACAATGACCCTCTTTTATACTACTTCTAACCTTAATTACTATGAAATCACAGCTCAAACACAGCTGGATGACAACCCATTCACAGCTAAATATTCAATACTTTCCTAATATTAACCTTGACTAACATATTCTATATGTTAACTAATTCCACCCTTATCTTTCTTGGTTCCCCAGTATACACCCTTGAACATCAAGATTAATTTCTAACATTCTCGCCCTTAATCTTGATGTTGTACCACCTTGGTCTTGATTTCCAGTAGCTGAAACCATGTTTTTCCAAGTTTGATCAATCATCGATCTTCAAATCTACTTCACATAGCTTCTGTTCTGTGTTCTGTCACACGCAGCTTCCGTTCTGTTTTCTTCTTTTCCTGCAGCCTTGCAAACCTGCTATCACAGCAGCCCAACAATCTCACTTCCTAGCAAATCACTTGCCAATTGTTTCCTTTGATTGCAAACAACAACAAGCTCTTCTAGCATTGCTTGTCTGAGCTATTCTCCTCACAACCTGTGTCACCAGCTTGTCCCATATATGAATAATCCCTCACAGATTAAATCTTCTCAGTAGTGACCTGAATCGCTCAGGTTTTCTTCACTTCTGCCTCACATAGAACCCAATCTGTCTCGCACAGATTTTCTGCAATCTGAATCACTCAGATTTTTCCTTCTGCAGTTGGATCACACAACTGTTCTTCCCCTTGGATCTGCTCAATTGACTTGTTTGAACCTATCACAGGTTCGGGCTACGATTAATCTCTCACAGATTCAATCGGGTGGCCTCGTTCTTCTTCACAGCTTGATCATCTTTCACCTCGTCTTCACATGCACCTTCTGTCATCTTCTTTTGAACTACCTGATCACCTCTTTTTTTCATAAAAAAAAACTCTTTTCTGCTCTTTTCTGCACAAACAGTTCCTGCAGCAGTAGCAAAAATCATCTGATTCACAAACTTCAGCCGCAAATAAGCATAAACCAATCTGTTTCACACAGATACTGCAGCAAAACGTAGTCTGTTTCACACAGATCAGTTTCCCGTTTTCTTCACAGAATCACCCGTTTTCCCACTTTGATCAATCAGTTCTTCTCGAACCCGCTTTCACAGCAAACTTGGTTCAATCCTTCACAGATTAAACATCTTCTCCACACTGGTATCACACATTTGTAACTTGTATCACACAGGTTTCCTTCACCTCGTTCGTTGCTTCACACAGTCGCCTTCTCTATAGGTTCGTCTTCCACGGATATAACCTGAATCACACAGGTCTTTTACTACTGTAGTTGTGTCACACAACCTGTCTTCATTGATCTGTCACAGATCAGTACCCTGTTTTGATTGCTTCTCGCAACCAGTTTTCGCAGCCCTTTGATCTTTCAAAGGCAATAGAGCAAAAACTTCACAGATCTAGTCTGATGTTTGATTGCTACCAAAAACACAGCCCTTTGATCAGAACCTCACAGCAACCTTAATATTCAATCAGCAACCCTTCAATGGATCTATCACAGATGGTTTAAACATGTCACAGGTTCTTCTTCGGTCAGTCTATCACAGAACTGATCGGGTGGCTTCGTTCTCCACGTCTTCGATTGTTACTTGATATCCCCTTTACCGCCACACAGGTCTCTTTGATCGTCTCGCTCTAATACCAATTGTTAGAATATTGGCCCAGAAAAACAAAGATAATACTCGGTATTTTGTGGGAACTACCACGACTCTTTTTTATAAATATGAAGAACAAAAGACCACTCCTTAAACTCTATACAATGACCCTCTTTTATACTACTCCTAACCTTAATTACTATGAAATCACAGCTCAAACACAGCTGGATGACAACCCATTCACAGCTAAAATATTCAATACTTTCCTAATATTAACCTTGACTAACATATTCTATATGTTAACTAATTCCACCCTTATCTTTCTTGGTTCCCCAGTATACACCCTTGAACATCAAGATTAATTTCTAACAATTTTATTTATAACATTCTGTAATTTTAATTTTTATGTAGATGCAAAGAGCTAAAGTGAAGCCTGATGTTGTGAGCTATGCTCTACTAATCAGTGCTTACGGGAAAGCTCGAAGGGAAGAAGAGGCTTTAGCTGTTTTTGAAGAGATGCTGGATGCTGGTGTTAGGTGTGTTTCATCCTTTGCTTTCATAGTTAAATTGTGGAAGAGGTGGCAAGATAGTTGGGTTGGGCTGATTGATAAGGGCTTGTTTTTTTGGTATGAACCGATCAACCGAACCACACAGGGTCATGTTGCATTGACCAGCACAAACTTTTTTTAACCCGTTTCTATGAATAAGTCATATATGCATTTCGTATGATTGCAAAAGCAATATTATTACAAGAATAATCTAAACCTTTATATAAAAGAGTAGGTGCTTGTGTTCATTAAAAATAAACTTTTGGGGACTTTCATATCATTTGACCCGTTCTCGTTTAAGCTAGGTAAAAAAAGTTTTATTCAACACACTTGACCCGTTATAGGTAATACACAACCCAAAATCAATGAATGGGTAGAAATTGCCACCTGTAAACAGTGGCCAAATATGCCATATTTTTTAGTTCAGCATTGTTTAAGCACTTGAATATTTATTGATCGCAACAAGCATTGCATTTATGAACATAAGCCAAGTTCTTTTTATTACGTGCTATATTTGTCTCTGCTTTATAGGCCAACACAAAAAGCGTATAACATCTTGCTTGATGCATTTGCAATATCTGGAATGGTGGAGCAGGCGAAGATTGTCTTTAAGAGCATGCGGAGGGACAGGTAAAAATTTTTGACATAAAGAAATCACACTCCTGGGCTCAACTTACAATTCAAAAAAAATTATATTGCCGTTTAGTGGCAACTTTTACTTTGGTTACTTGCTAGATCTGTCTGAACTTTGCTGATAAATTAAACTGTCCCTAATTCTTGCCAAGCATGGCAATCCCGACTCGCTTCCTCTCAAATGGGTTAAACAGTTTAAAAGTTACCCAAAGTCTAGTTATATTTCTTACACCATCCAAAATCGTTCATATTCTAAATTTTAAACGATTATTGCCATTGTTTTCATAATCATAGTTAACACATTATTATTTATATAAAAAATCGACAAAGTTTGTTTTCAGGTCAACCAACCCAACCAATACTAAAACTCTCCCCCTTTAAACCATAACATGTTACCCAACCGGATCAACCCGATCAGCTTTCTACCTCTAATTCTTGGATCCTAGATACATTCTTTTATATTCATTTCACATATTGAAAGCGGAAACTTTACTGAAAGTACTTGCATTTTTTACAGATGTACCCCTGATCTGTGTTCATACACAACAATGTTATCATCGTATGTGAATGCATCTGACATGGAAGGAGCTGAGAAATTCTTTAGAAGAATAAAACAAGACGGGCTCGAACCTAATGTTGTTACATATGGAACTTTAATCAAAGGTTATGCCAAGATAAATGATCTTGAAACGATGATGCAGAAATACGAGGAAATGCAGTTGCAAGGTATCAAATCCAATCAAACTATTTACACTACGATCATGGATGCGTATGGGAAGAACAAGGATTTTGGGGATGCTGTGATTTGGTTCAAAGAGATGGAATCTTCTGGGGTTGTTCCTGACCAGAAAGCGAAGAATATTCTTTTATCATTGGCTAATACCGTTGAAGAAAAGGCGGAAGCTAATGAATTAGTTGGACAAACCAATCATTTTAACGATCAGCATACAGTTATTAATGAAAATATTCATTTTGATGATGATGATGAGGAGGAGGATTATGATGATGACGAGGATGATGAGGATGAAGAAGATGAACAGACTCTTTCTTTTATAGATGAAAGGACAAACGCATCGGTTGGTGTATAACATACATGTGAAATTTTGGGTCTGGAATTCTGCATTTGTGAATAGTTTAGCAAATTACTTGAGTTGTATTAATTGATAGATTGCAGTAGTTTTGATGTATGACAATATAAGTTCTTACAATGTTACAACCGACTTATTACCCTTGTATTATCAAGTATTACAGGTATTCTTCTATCTTAGAAAGTATTACACTAGTATGATGTTGCAACCGTCTTATTACACTCAAATAGTATGAATTTGGTTCAGGCTTCACACTATATTTCGTTGTATGGCACTAAGGAAGAGCAGGTAGCATCACATGGCAGCAGTGGTAGAGGTGATGGTTGTGGTAGCATCTGCAGCAATGTAGTTAATATTATAGTTATAGTTTGTGGTAGCGATGATGTGACATTCTAGTTGGATGAACGTTTGCATTATCTATAAGCACATGAACAAAGCGTATGGAATCAGCATCTATTAAGAGAATTACACAAAAGCACTCACGTCGTATTAGTTCCCACCAGCTCAAAACCCGGCAGTATGAACTCTTTAATGGGTGCTTACTTTCTAGGGTTGATTATTTGTAACTATTCTAGAATACAAACACGACTTGATCGCATAAGAAATTAGGATGTTAAATCACACTGTAAAAGCATTCAATATCTAATAATCTTGATGCAAATTGTAAAAATATCAAACTTGGTTACAAAGCGTAGAAAGATTCAGTGTCTTCACACCATTTGAGAACTAAATCTTTCAAATACACAACAGCAGATCAAATGAGACTGAAGACAAATTAGACAAGCTGAACTTACTCCATTCAACCTATGAATAAAACATAAACAAATCCCGCACAAAGATTGCTTTGAGGTACACCAACTCAAAATCTCTTTCTCGGACTTCTTGACCTGTGTCCATGAGGTGATCAGGCACAAAGACAACGTAGTTATAAAACTTATTAGCTGCTAAATGTATATATAAATTTTAAATATAATTTGATGGAGAATTTTGAGTGTCAAAATTATCATAAAATAATATGGTGATATACTAAAATTGGTAAATTCTATGGAAAACATTGAACTTAAGGTTTAAGTGCTTTAACCGAGAAAAAACACTTGTGTTTGTACAAGAAATTATAACTTAATAGTTTTTCAAGGAAACAAATAAACAACCCTGTTTCAAAGGATATGTGTGAACTCAATCGAGTCCATTTATCCACTTCTCAACCGGGACCATAACCCCAACCCCCTCAAGAGA
Source organism: Flaveria sonorensis (assembly GCA_025506505.1). Taxonomy (NCBI): domain Eukaryota; kingdom Viridiplantae; phylum Streptophyta; class Magnoliopsida; order Asterales; family Asteraceae; genus Flaveria; species Flaveria sonorensis. The sequence goes on from CM046423.1 coordinate 1,998,833, forward strand.
AAACCCACAACAGGAAAAACCACCTTGCTCAACCCAAAACATTTTTGCTCTAAGCGAGACTCAAACCCAAGGCCTTAGCATCTTTGCTCTGAAACGATTGGTTACTCATCTGACCCATTGATTACATGTATGACTTAAGTGGGAGCCCATATCAATACACAAGTGGGATTCGTATAAAATGGGAGTTGAGAGTACCAACTCCCAACTACTTCAGTCTTACCACCACTTGAACCTGTTTGTAACCCATTTGGACCATTGGATTTCATGCATCATTTAAGTGGACGACCATTTCAACCACAAGTGTGATGTAACATTGTGTACAGAGTGGGAGTGAGAGTCCCAACTACTTTAGTCCCACTACCCACTTGAACCTGTTTGTAACCCAATTGAACCGTTTCATGCTTCATTTGACGGCCATTTCAACCCGTGACTTTCTTGTGGCCCAGATTGATCAAGACTGACACAAAACTGGTTACGCGGGCTGTGTTTACTGTGCTTGGATTGGAATCCATTAAATGCAATCACAATTGAATATTCCATATCCACAGCAGTAAAATAAAAAATAAAGTTGACAGGGTCAGAATGTTCGAAAGAACTATAGGAAACATACCTTCTCCTGTTATTTCTCCTTCTAAATGGACCTTTGCTGAATGCCCAGTCAACATTGACAGTCTGAGTCAGCAGTTCACCTCCATCCATTGTAGTTATAGCTTTCTCTGCCTCCTCAAAGTTTTCATATTCAATTAGTGCATACCCCTGTATAGAAGATCTTTTACATCATATATGGCTTAAAATAAAATATAATTATAATTACAATCCTGGCGTGCCTGGCAGGCCAGTGGCACGGCTAATTGGCTAACACAAAGCAACGTGGAACCAGAATACAATAAGACATCGATATCACATTTTAAGCCTCAAAACATTCATAGTTAAAATGAAATGCCACCTTCCCAAAATTCATGCAGTTTAAACCAGAGGTGGGAAACTGGCCAGCTTGGCTCATGGGCCAAAAATCGATCAAGTCCAAAAGGGGAAATTATAAAAATTGGATCAAATGGGTCTGGTTGACCCATTAACTCTTTTTTCGCTGGATTTCACAAATAACAAAAACATTAAACGTAGTTATAATTTATAAACAGTAATAAATCTAATTAATATTTGATTAGTGGACAAATTCTGAAGTTAAAAAATAAAAGTATAGAACAGAATAAACATGAAATTTATACAAAAAAAATCAAAATTTATAATGTTAAATGAAAACTTTCTTATGTGTATTGAGTGGGAGATGCCCTCACCACTTCGATCCAATCACCCACTAGGACCCATTTGATTTAGTGCAGCATTTAACAGGACTCCCAATCCAAACAGCAAGACTTTTCAATATGGCCCATATTGACCCAGACATTTAAACGAAATGGGTTACCTGGGGGCTAGGTTGTTTTTTTGGAATTGTCAATGTCAATTCTAGCGTTGAGACAAATGAGTACAGTAAGTCTATTTATAGTTTGATATATATATATATATAGATATATTATATATATATATATATAATATATATATTTAGCGAGAGATCAAATGAGAACTCACTTATTTGTGAAACTCTAGGAACCAATGTGAGCCACACATTTTTAAGGGCAAAATGGTAATAATGATAACACAATAAAAAAATTATAAAACAAAAATAACTTAAAAATAAAAAAGTAAAAAGACAAATATTTCCCTTGTTTTCCTCTTTCATAAAAAAATAATAAAATTATAAAAATAATAAAAAACTCGTTTTTTACGAACATCATTTTACACATATGTAATACCCGGAATTACACGTGTAAACAAGATTTACACATGTGTATAACTAAATTTACACATGTGTAATGACTAATTTACACACGTGTAATGACTAATTTACACATGTGTAAATAACGTGTGGATAATTTTTTTAAAAAACATATCAATATGGTACGCGTTGGAAATATAAAAAAATACTAAAATTAATGATGAATTTTTTTAAAAAAATAATGTCGTGGAAAAAAGTTATGAACGTTTTAAAAATAAGGTGGACATGATATGTGATTTGCATGAGATATAAAACGTGTGGCTCATATTGGTTCCTAGAGTTCTCACAAAAAGCAAATGCAAGTAAAGCAACTTCTCAAATACTAGAAAATAACTTCTCAAGTAAAGCGATGTAATACAAGTAAAGCAAATGCATAAAAAACTTCTCGAAACACTAAAAACAACTTCTCAAAATACTAGAACAAGCCTTCTATTCTAGAACATTGTATAAGTGATCAATAACAAGTAGCATGTTTATAACAAACCTACATAAACATTTTTCATATACACTAGGATAAAATGGATTCTCTCTTCTAGTTTATTTTTTCCAAATTCCAACGTCCTTGATTTTAAAACTTTACCAATTAGTTCAGCTTTATAAGATATCATTATGACTTTCACAGCCATGTAAGCCAGAATCAATGTATTTTTACTATAGGGGAACTGTGTAAAGCTGCTTATCAATTCATAATCAATTAATCAGTAACCGTCTATAAATAACAAGAAATACCGCTTTACCTTCACAAAACCAGTCCGGCGATCAAGATTCAGATGTAAATTCTTAATTTCTCCAAACTCCCCAAATGCATTTTGTAAGTCGTCCTCCTGGGCTTCTTCATGTACTCCAGTTACCAGAATAATCCACCCTTCAATTGCTGAAAATTCATATTGTTCAAAGATTCATTACAAACAAATACTCTTCTTCTACAAGTTATGTAGAGACAGGTAAATACTGGTTGGTAAATTTGCCATGTAGACTCAAATTAAGCACGCTTCCAATAAAAGATATAACAGAAGTATAAAACTATAAAACAAAGGTATGAAAGCCTACACAAATGCAGTACCACTGTGACAAGAACAAACTGATACTATTCACAGAAGAGTATGCTTGCAAGTCTCAGCTTTCAAACAACATCATGTAAGTGAAATTAAAAAATATGTTGTCACCATATGATAAAGATTTAGACTGTGAAGAATCAGCTATATTCATTCAAGCTTAGGGGCACATATTTATGCCGCTTGCAAGACATAAATTCAATAAAATACACAAAGGTGCTTTACATAACTACTGATTTCAAACAAAAAAATTTGAGTACACCTAGAAAGAAATTAATTAAATAAAACTTTTTCCACATTATTTTCCCTAACATGAAAGAAATCAAAGTGAAGGATCCAAAAGCATTTCTGTAGTTACACCGCCACCAATTATATTACCCTAATACAGCTAGAATATCACGAACAATGATTTAGGTTATTAAACCAAATAGAGATGTGATTCTATCATCTTCCACCTTCAAATATGAGCATGCTCTTTGCTGAATCATAGTTCTCTTCAGAAGCCTTTCACTATTTGTGCCAATATGAGTGTGACATATCACATACCACTATCCCCAATTAATATTCCACAATAACAAATTAACAACACCAATTTAAAACTATCATCAAACACTATTACTTTCCAAAAATGACCTTAAAACCCTAACAATTAAACCTATGATAAAAATCAACACGCCTGTGAACAGTAAACACACACAACCCCCAACAGATATCCAACCATTAACCTAAAACTACCAAATCAACTGAAACTGAAACATAAAACAACAACGGAAAACAAACACAACGTAATAACGCAAAGAGCACATATATCCACGACTTACATCGTTCAGGACCAGGACCGCCTTCGGAATCAAGCGAATCAAAGCGACCCGACATACGAACGTTACGATCGGCATCGGTTTCTTCACGGAAACCACGCCTTTGTTTTTCTTAGGTGCACCGTGATGGCGGATTTAAGCTTAGGGATGTGAGAAGAAGCCCTAGGAGAAGATGCATCAACATCAACAGCAGCGTCATCGTCCTGAGATCATCGTCATCGGGCTCAAAATCCAACGCATCTACGTCAGCAGCGTTCGCCATTGTATTGAGTTTATGTACTGTAGGAGGTTATCTTCGACGTCGACACGACGGACCTGCGGCTTCCTACGGCGGAGATCGAAGGAGGCTGAGGGTTTATTCAGAGTAGAGTTAACTTTTCGAAGGTTCCCTTTTTAGGTGGCAAAATAGGGTTAACACTCTTTTTAAATATGAGTTGTATTAATTGAATTTACCTATTTAATTTTTTTTAATCAGAATCACACACAACCTTCTCAAAAAAAAATTAATGTTGGAAAATCATTTGACTCAACTTTAATTTTTTTTTCTTAGTAGATTTATACTCATGATTCATATTTACATATTATGAATAGAGTTAACATAATTATCAAAGTGTTTAACATTGTTAACTTTCAAGACTACTTTTGTGAATAATTGAAGAATGTCATGTAAAGATTGAATGTAATGTGATTGTGTGATAGAAATAATAGTTCGAATTTTATTATTTGGTATGGTAAATATCCGTGAGTTACTGCCTATTGCGATATTTTAGGTGGTGTGTTGTAGACCGTTAGGGAGTCTGATCAACTTGTTTTTTCTTTAATATTGATGTCTTTGATAAATAGAATGAAAAATCAAACCGAAGTAAACAATCAAACAGTAACAATTAAAAATCCAATTAGAATTCAAAATTAGTTCATTCAACGGGTTTTGGATTGATGGGCTTAGGTTGACGAAATTGAACAAGGACATGTATATGTTTATCTTAAGGGAAATAAAAATGGATATAACCTTATCGAGTATTCACAACTCGTTCTTCATCTTTATAATTATACTAAAAATCAAATTTTTTTTTTTTTTTTAAATTAAATAATACTTTTTATATCTTTATCATCATATTTTCTCTCTCCTCCAATCGCAACCACTTTCAACGAATATTAAAAAATTAATAGAGATGAACAGTATTTTATCAAATATAAAGATGAATAGTAACATATTCTTTATCCTTCACTCACAACCGCTTATAACCGTTCTTTATGATATAAAGAACGTACTTACAGATATATAAAAATAAACTGTGAATGCTCTCACAAAGCTAAGATGTAAAACCTATAAAAGTAAAATGTGCTAATTAATTTATATCATAATGTACCATGGACTTGAAATTTTGTACTTACCTTCGATCAAAAGACGTAATAAGAAAAGAAATTATAAACACAAATAAATTATACTTAGATTGTAATAACATGAAAATTAGTTTCTAAATATTTGAAAATATTTAAAGTAAAATGTTGAGGTTTTGAAAAGTCGACCAAAATGACATGATTTCAAAAGGTTTCGCATCTAAACTTAAATATGCGATATCATATTCACTTAAATAAACAACTCTAAAACACGTATACTTATAATCTTGTAGTCAGAACACAATCAATTTATCAGAATTAGTTTACGAATCAAATGATTTGACAGACTGTAATCAAGTTGCAAACATATTAAGTAAGCCAAACTAATTGACTAGTTATGATACAAGGATTTCTCTTCAAAATCTATTTAATTACCGCCTTAACCAATGTTTTATTTTGATTATTATTGAATAACCAAATATATATATATACATATATATATATATGTGTTGTATATAGATATAAGGGGTTCTCGCTTATATATGTGTGTGAATATGCTTATATATATTTAATAATGAAAAAAAAGTAGTAATATTTTTTTATACATACACACGTAAGATCACATATATAGGCACATTAATATAATATATAATAATAATAATCTAAAATATGAATGGAACGATCTGTAAGTTTTAAAAGAAAAATAAAATATTATTAAATATATAAGTGGACTAAGTGATTGGGTGATATCTTTGATCATATCCTTCTTGTTGACTCTCTCAAACCCTTCTTTTTGTTTGACTATTGACCATGTGAGTTCTGCCATAACCTATAATCAAAAAATCTCAAAGGCATTTTTCTCCTATTAACCCCTACTCATCGTCAGTGTTAAAAAAAAAAAGAGGAAAAAGGAAATGAAGAGACTTCACAGGAGCCTTGGACTTTCAACCTTGACTCGTTGGATCTATGGTTTTATAAAATGAGCGTTACCTAGCTGCACAACACCCTTCTATTCCCCTTCGTTTTCCTCCCTTATTCAAAATTCCGGCAACCTCCTCCCCATCTCCGACCAACCCCGTTTCGACCATCACAACGAACCAAACCCAACACCTTCGTTCGTCTCTACTTTGTGTTATCTCCCCCGACTACCTGAAGCACTACCACCCTACACACGTTTCTCCGGCAACCCACTAGTTTCATATCTGCTGCTTGCGAATAAGGTACCCAATAACAAAGAGAAAAGAAAAGAAAATGATACATAATCAATGAGCTGGAAGTATGGAAAGAAAGAAAAGAAAAAAAAAAGGAGGAGATAAACAACATTATTACCTCTGTGTTTTGTTTCATATTTTACACTAAAAAAAATATAGTAATAATAATAATTAAAAGCTCTTCACCTAAGAAAACATCCATTTAAAATAAGTGACTTGAGTTTAAAACTTGGTCCCATCCTAATCATTTTATTCTAACTGTTTTTTTTATTTGTTATTATGGAGTAATTTGTTCTACGTTGTTAAGCAAGTAATGTACATGAACATGATTCCATTATATACACATTAATTCTTTTGTGTCACATATGTCTACATATATGTATATATAATATAAACATGAATATCAACTCACTGTTATATATAACTTAAAGAATGTTATAAGTATTTTTCATTACAATATCCTATGACATTGAAAAGTTAAAAAAATAAAATAAATCAGAAACACTAGATGAGGAAGCAACTTATTAAATTTAAAAATCATATTATAGTAAAAATATTAAAAACTATATATGTACTTTATTAAAAGAAATATGAAATTATTTTAACTTGATTTATCAAATCAGGAAACTTTAATTAGTAAATGAGAGAAATTATGTGAAGAAACAAAAATAATAAATAAATAAAACTTATTCTTATTTAGAATTAGGAACGATTTAACCAAGTGCCATATGTATTCATACATAAGAAGCCATAGTTGTTTACTTAAGTAGAACCATAAAAATATTATCATTTGTAGGTTTATTTAACCAAGCCATAATATCATATTAAATATTAATCATTTGAAGGTTATCACGACCACCGTAAATATCATGACAAACGACAACATCGTTTATTTTATCTACGTCATCGGCTTATAATATAAGTGACGTCATCGGCTTATAATATAAGTGATCTTACCATGTCTAAAATTAGAACGATAATGATGTTAAATATTAATCATTTGTAGGCTATCACGACCACCGTAAGTAAAACATCAGTTAAGGTACGAACTTTCTTACCCCACCCCTTATCGTTATGGTAGTTGACCTGATTATTGAAACCCTTTGACTTTCCCATTTCATTGGAACGCCGATTTTCCTTGTCATTTCAATTTGTTTCAATTAGTTGTACGTTTATTGATATCATGATTCAATATTATTTTGGCATGTTACGTTGAATTTAGTATTACTTTACATGCGATGAAAATTTATTGAACTGAACTCATTATCACATGTTCATATGATATGACATGGTTATATATTCGTTTGATGCTTGAAGAGAACATAATTGAGATATGTTGTTATATTCTGTTACCCGAGCATGTCCCTACTTGTGGAGGTGATCACAAGCATGTCATTACGGCATCGATGACATGGCACCGACCGTGACGGTGAGCAGAGATCACGGCGTCTCCTTTAGTACTTGCGAGGTACATTGGCCACATTATGTCGAAGAGGCGTATGGACTAGTCCTAAGATATATGCATATTATTATGGTGGATGGTTATTGTGTATGCCCACACTCATTTCACTTTGGTACATAGGGTCCTGCAGCTCTATGCATGTCCTGTTCTGATAAGTTTCGTCTTAATGGTTACATCCACATGATACGATTTATCTTATTGACTTGTCTTACTTTTCATCGTATCATTTTATGTTACATTATCTCTTGATGTTATTGCCGTTACTATTATTGTTACTTGTGCTCTTATCCGTACCGGGAACCCGACTCGTTCCGTAAATATTTGTTTCAACAAGTTCACAGGTTACTCCAGGCGGGGTGTGAAGAGAGATAAATTGAGCTCTAGGACTTTTGGACAGAGAAAGCTAGCCATTTTTGTAGCATATGCTAGTCATCTAGATTTGGCTGATTAAATAATATGCAACGAATACTTTACCCTAGGGCTCTCAAACGTTGTTTTGATGATGTACTCCTAACATTTCAATTATGGAATTATGTCTTAAATTATGATTACTATGATAGTGATACGTCAGCCCTAATCGGGTTGGGGTGTTACAGTTATGATATCAGAGCAAAGGCTTTTTCATTTAGAAAACTTAAATATTAATAAATAAGACATATGAGGATTGGGTAGACATTTGGGTTAGGATTCCATCTAATTTTATAATCTATTATTCCTATACGCTAATCTTTCTGTCCATTTCTTTAGATGCCTCCATGTTGTCAACCCCGTAGGAATGTCCGTAGGGCAAACCGAGTGCACGCCGACACTGCTTCAAACGAGACCCCTGTTGATCCGAACATGGTCTCTGCTATTAACCAAGTTTTTGCTGGAATGTTACCTAACCTTGTTGCCCAAACTATGGAGGCAGTTCTTCACCAAACTCGTTCTGAAGGTCGTGATAATTCTCGTCGGGAGAACCCAATTGATGGGAACAACACATATAACTCTACTGAGGGCATTCATGTATGGATCCAGAGGTTCCAAAAGCAAAAGCCAAGTCATTCAGTCATGCAGCTACTCTCATAGATGCGAGAAACTGGATAGCCCATGTTGAGACTATCTTTGAAGTTTAGGTGTTGTGAATGAGTATAAGGTCAGATTAGTCACGTACAAATTGGAGGATGATGCACAAACTTGGTGGGAAGGACTTATGCAAATCAGAGGAGGTAAAGCCTATGCAGCTACTCTTTCATGGCCTGATTTTCGTACTATCTTTTACGATAAGTTTTCCTCTACAGATGATAGAGAAGCCTACATCAGAGAATATACCATTATCCGGCAGGGGAATGATGAACCAAGGTTAGAGTTCATTACTCGATTTGCAAGATTGGCTAATATTATAGGGGAAGCAGCCGGGTCTGCAGCAGTTCAAGCAGAAAAGTGTAAATGGGCAGTGTGTGATCGAATCCGAAAGTCGATCATGTATATGAAGTTTAAGGATCTTATGGAGGTGGCTGATGCAATCAAGACATTTGAATTTGACAGAAAAGAATTCTTATCTCGGGTAGGAGACAACAAGAAGAGGGATAGAGATTGACATCGAATTCAGCCCACAGGCCATCGAGGCATTTGTCATCGAGCTATGGGAAATTGTTTCCGGTGTGGTCAAGCGCGGCATATGATCAAAGATTGTCAAAACAAGAGAACAAGAAGAACACTGGTGGGTCCAATGCATAAGCTAACACTGGAGGAAGAGTTTTTGCACTTACTTCTACCGAAGCTGCTGGAACACCAGGCTGTATCTGGAACCCTTCAAATTGGTGAACGTGATATTTGTGTGCTATTTAATACAGGGGCAACACACTCGATTGTTTCTTATTTGTTTACTAGATATCTTATAATTGATCCCTTACCATTAGATCATACTCTATCGATTTTCACTCCTATAGGGAACTCGCTTATTATCACTTACATATATAAAGATTGTCCAATTCGTGTTGACTCGATCGTGCGTAATGCGGATCTTTTGCCCATGCAAATGGGTGAATTTGATATTATTCTCGGGATGGATTGGTTGACGCGACATCATGTTACTATTAATTGCTATTCTCGACGAGTTATCTTCGGTGATCTTCATCATCCTGAATTTGTCTATCAGAGAATTCAACCTCATAAATCTCTTAAGATTATTTTAGCACTCAAAGCTCAAAAGTTGATATCGCATGGTCGTGTTGGATTCTTAGCATCTATCTTGGATACCTCGGTTAGTGAACATAACATCGATGACCAACCTATTGTTCGTGAGTATCCTGATGTATTTCCGGACGAATTACCGGGACTACCACCCGATCGTGAAGTAGAGTTCTCCATCAATTTAATTCCTGGCGTCGAGCCTATCTCCTAAAGGATCGTATCGCATGGCACCGTTGGAACTGAAAGAATTAAAAGAATAGCTACATGAGTTATTGGAGCTTGGATTTATTAGACCAAGCGTCTTACCTTGGGGCGCACCAATCTTATTTGTAAAGAAGAAGGATGGTAGAAATATGTATCGTGAGTCATTTTAGTGTATATACAAACTCATGTGTTACATGGGTTATAAAAATTATACTTTAAGATAAGATATAACATAAAATAAATATACTATAATTTAGTATATTTTAATATTTTATTAGAATAAAAAGAATTATATATTAGATATTAAATTATTTAGTTTACTTATTTAAATTTTTTTCATTTAATAAGAGATAGATGGTAAACAAAAGTTTAAGTTTCATCATAATTTATCACGTGTCTCTCAAAAACCTTCTTTTATTATAGAGTATAGATATCCAAGAAAACATGTACTACAAAACCACAAATATTATATTATTAATGTGAATCCATTATAGATTATGACTTTATGAGTAATAAATGGTATTATCCCGTTATCTCTATTCCTATATAATACAGAACCCACATTTGTAAGACGCGCCTGTTCGGCTGGGCTTCGGATCCTCTCCACCCTTGTGATCTCCCGCCTTCCTTCACGCGATGGTTCCCATTCTAGGCCCGCGTGTACATATAGCCGCCTTCTCCAATCCGAATACCCCTTGGATGCGAGTGCAGTCAGACGTCCAAACTCCGGTAAGTATTTTCATTGCATCTGGTTTCACTCCCTTCTCCCATACAACCTTATGAGTTAAGTTACTTTAGTGACCATTGTCTTCATTATATATGTTTGAAATTGGATTAGGAGTCTGACATTTCTCAAAAGTTTACAGGGTGTTAGGGTTTTGTTGTTGCAGTTTCACTATCAGCATCGATAGAGCCCCGATCAGTTCTTTTTTTGAAGCAATTGGTTCTATTAATTGCGTATGGTTGCTTAAACTTTTTAATTGCTCATCGTACCTGCTAACTTACATGAATCCACGTGAATATTTGTATCGTTAGTTTCATTTGTGATGACTTAGCTAGAAGTAATAGACTTACATGTGTATTGCTGTGAATAGCCTATAAGTTACCTTCAGTCACACTCTCGTGGTTCCGAATGGTAGAGATTTAAGATTTCCTTTCTACAGGTATAGTAGGTTTGTTTTGTTCAGCTGTAGATTTGTAGTTAAAAAAGTGATAAAACTTAAATCTAATATCGGAGCTGAATACATTGAAAGGTTTACATGGATATGTTTAAAACTATGGGTTATTATTTTTTCTAGATTATAAAGTTTGATATGATGATTTTTATGTCTGCTTTGTTTCTTATATCAGGTCCTGACTAAAACTATGCAACTAAACCAGTAGCTACCCACAACTAAACCAGTGTTATTGGTCTCTTGATTTTGGGTAGAATCCTTTGTTTCTCAGATAACACAGGCTAACTTGTTATTTTGGTAAGTTATGCATTTCTTTAACTCAGGTCATTGGAGGTAAAGTCATAATTTAGAATTTAAAGTGAATGCAATATAGGTCTCATTTTGCTCTCATTAATAACAACGAAAAATGCCTAGACACTAACTGTTGCATGCATATAATCTTTAATGGGTGTTGATAAGTTGATTTAAGTTTTTAAAAGCTTTTTATAATGTGATATTAATGTTAAAACTCTTTCTAGTGGGACATTAATGTTAACAACTCTTTCTAATGGGACCTATCAGTGTTGCATGGATTACATAGATTCTTAAGGAATATGTAAGTAGTTCATTTAGGTATATAAATGTAAGTGTTTGTGAATGATTTAAATAAGTAACAAACATTTTTGTTTCTTGATTTTAATTCTTGTTCCAATACAGTTACATTACCAATTCATTGTTTTTTTAGTGATAAATTAATCTGAAAATAGTGGGAAGGTGTTTCTCCATTTTGAGGAATTTTGGTGTTAAACAGAAGGTGAGAAAATTGATTAATCCTTTCATGTAATACTACTTTAATTTGCAAACTGAAGTGTGACAAGACATATTTTTGATAAGCATATAGCTTGGTTGATCTATGTACTTTATTTGTGTATTTGGTATGTGTTACATGTTATTCTCGAACTTTAATTTTTCATGTAAAATGGGGGACATGAACAAACAGTTGTGTCTGTGCATTCAATATATTCAATTAACAAAGGAATGTAATGGTTCGATCATGATTTTTTTTATGTTAACGTAAAAAGTTCATTGTATTTATATATGCATATTCCAGGAGATTTATATTTATCGCTTTTTCTTTCATCTCTTTACAATCAAACTAATTTTAGTATCATTATTAGGACTTGTTACCATCAAAAGTTTTGGTGGCTTTTTATACCCATCTGGAAAAGAACTCATACTGGTGAAACTTGTAGAGATGTTTTAGTAGCATTATTGTGTCATCTGCATTCAACACAAACTCTTATAGCCAACGTGTATGTTTATGTATGTATACATTTTGGTAATCAGCAGTTTTACTAATTTTTCTTTCACGTATATGGTTCCCATTTCAGATTGAATATCCTGAACTGGTTACAAAATCACAGCAGAGTTCTATGTCATCCGTTGAGTAGGTGTGACCTTTTTACTATGGTATGACCATGCTAAACTTGTTATGTGCATGTTGTGAAGTTACCTCGCCCAGTTTTCCCATACTAATTCATGCTTGTTGGTAATGTCCTGAAGGGAATCTTTTATGTTTTACTCTTGCTTTACCAACCTGCCTTATCTGCTATGTTGCTTTTGTTGATTGTTTTCACAATCTAATTTCGGTGTTTGTTGTTTGTGCAGAGAGTTGCCCAAATGAAAGAATAAACGAAGGAGATCTTGTTAAAAGAAGTTGTTAAAATTGCCAAACAGGCTGCAAAACATGAAATTTTTATCACAATGGTACATGTATATTGCTGTTAAATGGTTGCTTGAATTTCATGATTATTTGTCCAATATCCACTGTGTGTTGCCTACAATAGTTACCGTAAGTGATAAAGAATATCATTCCATTACTGATAACTATGCAAACTTGCTACTAAGAATTGGAATTAGGAATTACATTACTTCAATTTGTTACCAAACTATATCAATATTTGCATTTTAAGTCATGGATGGTTGACATCAGAAATTAAAATCTGACTATTTCTGAGTGTTTCTGTATTATCATAATTGAGAGTGTGTGGGTGTTGAACTAAGATTATATGCTTCTCCTTTTGTGGCTTGTAGGTCACTCATTTTATGGGTGTCTTTACATTTGGGTTATTTTGTTTTATTTTGGGTGCAAGTAGGTATTATAACGTATTCTTAATTTAGCATTCTGTAATTTTCAATAAATTGTATTTTAATCAATCGGTTTATTTCAAGTCCACAAAATATACGATATGTGTTCTAATGTTCCACATGCCACTGCACTGCGGCCTCATAACTCACGTAAAAATCTAATTTTGTTTCCTTCAGTTTGATTAATTTAAATTTCTGTGGGTTGATTTAGCTTATTCTTGCGTATCTATGTGTGTGTTGTGTTTATTGTGTATATATATGTGTGTGTCTTTTCTTATATTTGTTCCGTCGTTGTGAATCAGTGAACCACACTCTTCTTTCAATCACTTGGCTTCTGGTCTTTGATTTCCCAGGTACGACTTCTACAAATTACTTTCCTATGACTTTTGTTGAATGCTTGATTCCTAGATTTGTTTGTTGCTTATTGTTGTTAGTGAACCTGTTAGCTTCAAATTGCCCATCTTGACAGATTTGTGAGCATATTAATTTAAACTTTGTGCGTTTTTACCAACATATATTAGTAACCTAAACCACATACTTGAAAAATACAACTTACAGGCTTATACACAAAATTCTTTTGTTATTACATTATTATGGCCACTTTTTTAAACTCTTCTGTGTAATACTAATTACCCCCTTTTGAATAACATTTAAAGATCTATCCACTCCCAAATTACAGATTAGCACTAACTTTGCTCTACGTTAACCCAAATTAACTATTACTACCTATGACTGACCAAGTTGGAGTATGCTTTTTGGCATACAAACAAAAGTCGCATTAACTTTGATTTTTGGACCAGCAAGTAGAGTAAGAACTTTCCACATACTTTTAATCCAATTTGTCATAACAATGAGTAGTTCAAAGAAATATGATATTGGAGTATTTGATTTCATATCTGTCATCTTTAAGCTTTCATGCCATATTATAATTGCAATTGCATAAAAAAACTATGTGGTTTTTACTTGCTATTAGGCCACAATGTTATGAATTTGTTATTTGGTCACAATCCAAAGTAGATTCAATCTTACAAAATTTAAAATTTTGAATTTGCTAGCGTTGAAGAGCGAGAAAGAGAATGTTGACAAGTTGAAGGCCACAATCAAGCATGGCCATGTCTATTTAATCACATGTGGTTAGCATAATCAAGAATTTTGAAGGTCTGATCTTGCATGATCTTCTTAAGGTTTTCGTTTTTTACCCTACCAAAGAGGTAAGTAGAAATTGTTAAAAACACTAATATCTATTTATTAAAATTAATTGTCTAAATCTGGAAGTGGTATGGACAAAATAGAAAGTTTCATGTTTGATAATTAGAATATTGCATAGAACATGATAATGGTCTTTCAGACAAAATTGTTTTTTTATCTTTTATACATTGCTTTATATGTTATTGCATATATTGAATTGTTATGTTATGAAAGCACCTAGATATGATACACTAAATGTTGTTGCTAAGGTTGATAGAAGGGGGAACTAACCACGTAGATGGCATCACTAAAGAAGGTAACATATTTTGTTTGTGATATTATCCTGCTTTTTATTATATGGTTCCCACCTTTTCCCCTTTAAAATATCGAGGTGTGCCTGATTCTTTTCTAGCTGCATGAGGACTAATGAAATAGAGAGCTAGCATAGCGGTTAATTAGGGCTTTTCGTTACATTATTTGTACAAATTGAATAGATGAAGATGCTTTACAAACATCTGAAGGATATTATATGGTGAAAGATATGTCCCAAGGTTTTGAACTCTTATTATATTCTGATACCTTATGTATTTTAAATGTTACAAGATAAACTTTTGCAGATGTATGTAAAAGTATGCTGATAGATATGTGTACAAGTATATATGATATCATATTGTAACATATGTATATTGATAGCATATGTATTTTTTTCATATGGCCCGTCGCAACTCATGGGTAATCTTTTCAAGTATATGATAATATCCTTCTGTTATCTTTTAAAGCCGTGTTTTAGGTTATTTTTATCCAAGTTATACTTAATACTTGTAAATTGTTAAGCAACAACATATTACTTTATTTTAACAAATTTAATAAACGTCAAACCTTCTAATTGAAGCTCAATCCATCATACTTAAGTCGTTGATCCAGAGTGAAAATCCCAAAATGTTTCTCTGTCTCTTCACCACCTTTTTGGTTCTCATCAAACATTGCAAACAAATACGTCTCAATCGATCTTCCTTGATTCGCAGGCGTGCCTGTAGCCCCTCGGACATGCTCGATCAACCTTTTATAATACGTTCCAGCGTTATCTATTGTCGCCTCACGACCGCCCTCTGACGGCCATCCACTCTCTGACACGACAATCTCCAAATTCCCCCCACCACACTGATTTTGAGCTGCGTAATGCGCGTCTAACATGGCATCAAAAAGGTTGGAATAAGACAAACCGTTATTCGGATCGGACACTGGTGTGTCTGGTGCAAACAATGCATATGGGAGATTTGAGTTAGGGTCACCAAGGTATCCAAAGTAGGGTATATTGGCTAGCATAGGTAAGTTGTTTTCTACTAGAAAACTAACTATTGGCTCAATAAACCCTTTAATGTTGGGTTTAAATGCACCATTGCTTGGTGGGTAAGCGTTCTCCAAAAGCCCGGTGTAGGTCGCGGTTGACACCTTAATTCGGTCGCCTAGCCTCGCTTCTTTAATGGCGTTGTGGATGTTTCGCATGGCAGGGAGTACGAAATCTACGTATTGACCGCTTTCTTTGTTTGGATCAACTTCATTTCCAACCACGATGTATTTGAAGTTGACATCGGAGTAACTTTGGATATTGTCTCGAACCCAATCGTTTGCAGCATTTTGATCAGTGAGCGATTGAAGGGCGTCATTAGAAACATCCATCATGAGCTCGATATTGGTTCCACGAAGCGCTTTGAGAGTTTCTCGGTTTGGATCATAGATTCGCATCCTGGATATGCCGTTGTTTTTGTAAAGGGTTACCACGTCTTGTTCGAGTGGCAAATTTTTACCAATTCGACCGTTGCACACACCAACTGGTTCTGCATCTGTTTTGTACAACATAAAAATAAAAATAATTTCAGTAACACATATATAACTTATATTATCAAAAGTACTAGTGTAAACTACACCATTGGCATATTAACAAATAGTTCATGTTCTAGTCAGCTCGCTTTTTTAATGACTACGATTTGGAGAAACGGCAAACCTAACCGCCATAGTTATGTAGGTCTGTCCAGTAGCGAAGCTGAACACTTTCGTAAGGGGGTGGGGCGAAATAAATTTTTTTAGGGAGGCGAGCTCGATATTTATACAACAATTTACACTACCGGCCAAAATTCACACTACCGACTAAAAATTTGCACTGCTGATGAAAAAAAGAGGAGGGCGGTGACCCCCCCCCCCCCCCCCCCCCCCCCCCGGCCACAATGACCTCCACCATGCATAAGTCAGTCCGACATGTTTTATCGTTTTAAGGTTCAACGACTGATTTGGTGGTGCAAAATTTTGAAATGACAAAAATGATACATGCTTACAATACACATTACAGGTACGTAATAAGTATATATAACAAAAAAATCGTTAGATAATATTTAACATCAGACATTCTTTATGAATACCATTAGTATTAAATTATCGTGTTACATGATAATCAAGATAAAATGAAAAAAGACAAACCTGTAAGCACAAGAAAATTTATGAGTAAACCGAGTAGCATAAACTTTGATGCCATAACTTTAGGCTTATGAAATATTTCCTTTGAGATATAACCAAATATATAGTGACCAATGTTCGTGAGTCAACTTTAGTTCCCATGATAGAATAACAAATTAATATTCGTTTTATTAATAAAAGCGAGATTTCATATATAAAACACCCCGTCAAACAAGTTTTGGAAATTTTGCACACAAGAACAATTAAAGTTTTAAACGGTCTTTATTAGTCTTTGAGTCGATTCTCTAGTTGAAAAGTATTTGGTCATGATGAATTGATTGAAGGCCATATCTAACGGTATGATTGATTGATGCTATGAAAAAAACTACTAAAACATACTAATAAATTAGAAACCGTTCTAAAATTTTTTATTAAAACAACTCCTCACGTCACAAAAAAAATATACTACAATTCAGATAATTTTCACCAATAGATTGGTTCCAGTAATCCGCCAGTGAAGATCCGTGAGAAAATTTAGTATGGGTAAAGATATTGTCGATGAATAGGTAAAGACTTCACCAACAAATCATTGAAGCTGTAATCATCTACAGATAAGTAATATAAAGATCTTCGTCAAACATGCAATGCAATGAATTGTTTTCTACACGGTGGATTAGTTATTTCTTAATTTTAGTTTTGAATTTTCTTCACTAGAATATAAAAATGACAATATCAATTTGATTTAAAATAATAATATTGAAATTTATTATAAACCGATAATACATCTTGAAAATGACCATTTAACTTATTTATTACTTTGTTACTTTCATTTTCCCCCTAGATATTTAATTCTTCATGAATGAAATTATGTCATACTTGTGTCTTTATACGTGTATGTGTCGACCTACTTCATAACACAACCGATTATGTAATTGTGCCTATGCATATAGAACACAAGCGATTGTATACTTGTCGATGACCAATAACCCTCCTTGGTGGTTATTTGATTAATTTCCAATAACTTTTCTTCATGATCAAATTTCTTTATCTTCTTCATCCCCTTATAATTCACCTCAATAAAACTCTAAATAACAACCATCTACATGCCTTCATCCCCATCCAAAAAATCCAAAAACTAGAATTCGAATCCAACATTTGTATTTTTGCAACTCTTTCAACATTAAAAATCAACTTATATAATGGTTTTCTATTAAAATATTTTACTTCACAACAATACTTGAAATTTTCTAGTATAAAATCATCGTAACTTACGTGACTAGATCTCATAACATTTTGGTTTTCCATCAAATGGTATTATATTTCTATCTCCGAAAACTTTAAAGGAACTTATATTATAAATTATTTACAAACAAACTGGGTGCAAATTCTGATCAAAACCCTATCCAAATTCATTTTTTAAGTTAATTATACTAAACTAAAATATTACATTATCTCGTTTGCTCAATTCCAAGGATTTTTGAAGTTAATTTAATATTTTCATACCATTGGCAAAAATAACTGATAGTTCAGCCCATATGAAACCAATTTTGACAATCAAGGCCACGACGATGTGCCATACAATTTCATCGTCATATAATTTTGTATGATGTGCATTTGATGGCGTCATATTCACGATGATATGAATCTTGTATAGTCATGCATCTTTTGTGAAAAAAAAAATCTAGTTTTACTACTTAAAAGCACATGTCTATATGAGACAACTACACAGTCTTGTGTCTCACTTTAGAAATCCAGTTTTGACATTAAACACGACAGGGCCACTGGGGCGGAACTATCCCATTGATTTTTGAGCGGGTAGTGTAACGTATAATAACGAATTTTCTATGACCTCATAAATTTTCAGTAAGTGAACCCTATACTATTATTAAGTTCAAGAAATAACTAGTGTTTGCGATTGGTGCAGCGCGGGTTGAACCTTGCAAGGTTCTTTTTTTAACTCTTTTTTAATAACTAAAATTACCTTTTCACCCTTAAATTTATTACATTTTAACCCTAACCCAAAACCCTCGAATTTTTTTTTTGTTTTGGAATCAGTTTTGGTGTTCTATACATCTTTATTTTGTTATCTAATTGGTAAATTTAAATTTGTAAAGGGGAATTGATATGATGTTTAAAGTAAAAGGTCTGAGCAAGATATTGTGATGGAAGGGATATGTTGTAGAAATATCAAAAAGGGCCCCTATTAGTAATTTGTGTAATTTAGGTTGTATCGTTTTGAATTTTAGATTGCAAAAAGTTTATGAAAACATTTCAAGAGGTTTTTGAGTATAAATACTAGTAGAACAAACACAATGGATCAAGTCATGATCTCATGAAATGTAGAATCTCTATGCATTTTGTAGATCAAAAATGATAGAAATTGCACAAGAATAGTTAGAATACAAAGGTGTTGATCGAAGATGTATTGGAGCAGTTTCAAAAGATGAAGACGCGTAGTGAATAATTATACATTTTTAAGTTTCATTTGATTTCTTTCGTATTGTTTTTTGTTAAAATTTCAATGCAATTTAATTATGTCTCTCCTGGCCTGACTCGACCCGTAATATTTTATGTTGTTTCGTTAAAAATCTAATCATCAAAAGAAAAGGTGACCTCCTAAGAAATAATTCTTGGTTCCGTCACTGCAAAGCCATGTGAAGCGGCTCCACATAGTTGCATGTTTGTTAAGCAAGTTATTGTGAGTTATTCTATATCTAATGGTTTTGACTTTTAACTCACGAATCAACTAAGTTCAAGGGTAGAAATTAATACGTACATAAATGTAAATGGTACTATTTACTAAACCACTTGCACATAGTCTTGATCTAAACTACACTAGTGTGAGTTAGTCAAAATATTCTTATAAATAACGTATTCTATCTTACTAGGTCGGGTCAGTCCATCAATGACTAGAAAGATATCCATGTCAATGTGTGTACAACACACCGCATGTATATTTGTGTGTGCGCGCACAATCAATTTTTCGTATAAAATGGGCATCAAGTCTTTAACTAAAAACCATCAATATTCATCTCAATTCATCACATCGAGCCTCTAAGTATGCAAAGGTTTTTTTTTTATATCACTTTGAAAAGCAAGTCACTACACGAATTATATGGTTTTGATTTCAGGTTTTGAGAAAATAACTAATTTCTCATCCAAGACCACTAAATGCTTTCGCTTTAACCGTAGTCTTCTTCAAGCTAAATTATTCTTTGGCTTACATTTATATTGCATAGGTCTAAAATTAGCATTCTACACATTAAACTAAGCATGTAAGCTTCTCATTTGCATTTAAACCAAACAAGTTCTTAATTTGCGACATTTAAGTGCATACTTTGTTTTGAAAACTCCATGTATTAACTAAAACAACATCATTTCCAAATAAGTTAGAGCACCTATGATTATTCAAATGTTGATAAGTGTTAAAATTGAAAATTGCCATTACATGGGTTTACGAAAAATTCCAGTTCACATGACCAATAAAAAATAATCGACCAAATTTAAGCCATTGCTGTTGTTTGGTCATTCTTGTCACCGGATCTATTATTATCACAATCAACGATTTTTGCAATTAAGCTTTGGATTTTCAGGACCGGGACCGGGTAGGGATGACAATAGGACGGGTTTGGGGCGGGTATGGGTAATTTCAACCCATACCCGATTAGAAAAGTGTGTCACCATGCCCGTTCAAAACTCGTCGGGTATTTATCGAGTATTTACATGTCGGGGATTAGGTATACCCTATAAGGTTACAAAATTACCCGTTGGAGTATATCCCTCAGGTATCTATTAAAATCACAACATCATATAAAAATACATTTGTATATACGTTATTAAACAGTATTTTCTAGTTAATCCTTAATATTTTTTGTTTATATTCAACTATTACTATATATTTTTAAAAGTTTTATTATAACTTTGTAAGATAACATATGATGCAAATGATAGGAAGCTTAATAGTTTATATTAACACATAATCATTAAGTAAAAAGATAATAAGTAAATAAAAAATAAAATAAATAAATAATTATATATAACATGATTAATAAGTAGAATAAATTATTACAAAATAAATTAATTTCGGGTATATAGTTGGGTAAACGAGTATGTTTAGTCGGGTAATTGAGGTAGGTAAACGTGTATACAATTTAATCCCATACCCATAAAACATTAAAATTAATCCCATACCCGTAAAAAATTAAAATTAATCTCATACCCGTTTACCCAATCCCATACTCGTCCTAGATATCTTGGGTTTTGGGTATTCCCGTCAGGTTCGGGTTTGACTGTCATCCCTAGGACCGAGACCATCATCAGAATCAAGCAATTCAAAGCGATCGGACATACGCAGGTTACAATCAACATCGTTTCTTCACGGAAATCACGGCTTTTGGTTTTCTTAGGTGCATCGGAGAAGGATCCATCGATGATGGATGATTTAAGTTAGGAATGTGAGTAGAAGCCCTAGGAGACGATGCATCAACATCAATAGTGGCGTCATCATCGCCATCGGGCACAAAATCCAACACATCTACGTCAACAAGCATTCGCCATTCTTTTGAGGTTATATATCGCCAGAGCTTATCTTCGACGTCGAAATAACGACTTTTTCCGGCGGAGATGGACGGAGGCTAAGGGTTTGTTTAGAATAGAGTTAACTTTTTGAATGTTTTCTTATTAGATGGCAAAACAGGGTTAACGTAACTATTAGGATGTTTAACATTGGTCAACTTTTAATGGTTGGTTTATAGAATGTCAGGTGAGGATTTGAATATAATGTGATTGTAGAACATAAATAATAGTCAACCTTTACCATTTGGCGAGTTAGCAGCCTCTTGCGACATTATGAGGTGAGGGTGTTGCTGACCGGTTAGCGAGTCTGATTAAATGGTTTTTTTTTTCAAATATTGGTGTCTATTAATAAATATAATAAAAAATCAAACCGAATCAAACCGAACCGAACAGTAACAACTTAAAAACTAGTCAGAATTAAAAATTTATTATATACTTTATCACAATGCATATAATACTGCAGCCAATGCACGACCAGTAAAATACTAGTTATAGTTAAAACTAACTACTAGGTTCCATAAATGAGCGTTGCACGTGCGATAGAGAATAAAACCAATTTCGAACACAATAAACTATTAGTTTGGGCTCAGAATCGACACTCAGTTGAGACTGCTAACCATAATAGCAGCCACGTCTATGCAAGTGGTATAACTATGGTTATGTATCATAATCATCGGAGTTCACTACAACTAAACTACTAAAGTACCAACATACCCAATATAACCATCAAGCTAACAAACACAATTAAGGTTTTAAGACATGTTAGTCTCAGATGAACAATAGCTTGTCATCATCGACATCTCTAGCATTGATATAACCATATACCCAATCAAACCGGTCTCAAAGGAGGCAAGCTTTATCACCATTGACACAAACGTTTTTCTGAAAAATCAAGACAAACACCATCAAACAATGGAAAAGTAAACACATAACCATAAAACCGATGATGAACATCAAAAGAATAGCAACATCATCGCATAGAGAACAAACCATAATGTTAGATGAGGTAATCTTCATCATTATTCGAATCGACATTATGAACCTTCCATCATTTTTATCTATTAAGAATAGTCATCAGAAGTAACCGATCATGGCAACTCCGCCTAGGGGTAACCAGGACTCAATGGTGAAGCCCATCAATGCTACAAGCATGCGCAATCTTCCGCAATAGCTAGTGACCAAACAAATGCCCACAGATGTAGATCCAAAAATCCTAAATAAGTATCGGAAAGACATGACCACGAGGGGTGACAATGGGGTTGCACCATCACCGTTGCCACCCTTGTCCAATAGAAGACAACAAAGAGGATGTTGAGCCGACACTAGGTCTACCGTTGACGCCAGATCTACCGCCGGCGCCACCATCACAAACAACACAAGGAATCAGCGCATTATCAACCTGCAAATCCAAAATACCTAACCATCATTGCCACTACCACCATCAACATCAAGCGCAAGATGGGTGCAATCCACAACCAATGACTACAGCGAAGGGTAGAGAGTCCCAAATAAACCAAAGGAACCGGGGGCAAACAACAATTAGTAGGCCACGATATACACCAATGGATGAACAACAACCGGGAGCCTGGGACATACCGTCACCGACGACAACACTAGAGAGCATCCGTGTGAAGAAGAATAAGGCCGAGAAAATCAAATAAGGAATGAGAGAAAAAGACGGTAGTGCAACAATCAATTGTACCATAAGCATCAACAATAATATCATATCAAGTCACGTAACAAAAGGCATCTAGGAATTATGCTTCATCGGATCTAGGGTTTTTGTCTCACCAATCCCCTTCTAAATATAAATATCTTCACACTTCTTCATGCTAACATCTTCTTGCCGTCACACTTTCAATCTCAACGATCGACACACAAAATCTACTCAAATGGCTGTCACTTTCTCCGATCTGCACACCGAATCAGGCCTCAAATCGCTCGAAGCTTTCTTATCGGGGAAAACCTACATCTCTGGGTCGGTATTACACTATTGCATCTGTTTGTACCCTTTTTTTCACTGATTTCGTTTCGTTTGTTGTTTAGTTGCTGATTGTTGTGTTTGAATTTGAATGATTTAGTGATCAGATTACTAAGGATGATGTGAAGGTTTACGCTGCTGTTTTGGATAAACCTAGTGCTGATCTGTATCCTAGTGTCAGTCAGTGGTATGAGTGTGTTGCTTCAAAGCTCGCATCGAGGTCTGTGTGAAATACACTTATAAAGTTATATTTTGTTTGATGATTTTGTATTATGGTTTTTGTTAATTAATTTGGGCATTCAGCTGTTAAACTTGATTGTTAAATGTGATGGATATGATTTAATTGTCAGTAGTTTTTTGTTATGGGATTGTACATGAGTTGTGTTTGGGTCTCTTTATAATAGTATGTAATTGACTTTGAGATGATGGCTTTTAGTTTTGAATATGCACTCAATAGAAGCTAGTAAAGCCACACTTTAGAAGTGATGCTCAGAGTTGGTACTTTGACAGTGATCAAATTGAGATTGACATAGCTTTATGCTCTTGGATTGTGGATGGCATATGGTGTTATTTCTTGAATTGTTCTTCCAAAATGTGGGAAGTTGGTTGAAAAAGATCCTATAGTGCTGTAGGAACCTTTCATAATGACAATTACCATTGACCTTATCTCCTTAAGTAACTTTCTATGCATAGAAAGGATATAATTGTAAAACTGTCAACTTTTTTTTCTTTGATTAACTCAAAGGCTGAAAGAAGCACAACACTTACTTTTTGTTTTAGGTTCAGAATAGGCACGCTTTTTTCCCTTCCTCTCGTATCTTGAAACCTGAGAAAAGATTATGGCTTTCAATTGTTGTTTTTCAACTGCTTCATGCTGATTTTGTCTATGGTGCTTAAGTTCTATTGTTACTTACTTTATCCATTTAATATATGCAGTTTCCCTGGTAAAGCTGCTGGGGTGGGAATCTCTGCGCAAGCTCCATCTACTGAAGCTGCTCCTGTTAAGGTGTGTATTCCTGTTTTTGTGGTGTTATGAACTCTTGTATTGTCATTTGTCAGTGTTCTGGAATGGTGAATTGTGCTTACACTACGACAAATACATTATTTCTTAGGATTCATGTAGTATATAAATAATTAAAAGTGTAGGAGTTTCTACAATATATGTACAAAGGTTCCAAAACATTTTTTCATGGATTCATGTCATGTTTCTCCTTGCTTGTTCATGATTTTTGTCAATGTTCCCAGTATGCATCCATTTGTAGGTCAATATACAGATGGTTTTTATAAGGAGAAAAGGGGTTTTGTGAACCTTGTTTAATTGAAAGTGGTGCCTTGATTCTTTCAAATTGCACCATTAAACAACTATTGTTACATGACCTTTTGATCCTGAGTTTTTTTAGTGGATATACTATTCTATTAACTGTTTAACCCTTTAGTAGTGCTCCACGTTAGGCTTCCGAGTTTTCTGGTATAATTTTGGATCTAAGTGATAAGAATTATTTATTCATTAAGTATACAATAACTTAATGATTTTTTGGTGCATGTGTATGTTTCAGGAACCTGCAGCTGATGATGCGGATGATGATGATCTTGATTTGTTTGGTGACGAGACAGAAGAGGAAAAGAAGGCAGCTGAAGAGAGGGATCAAGCAAAAGCATCCGCAAAGAAGAAAGAAAGTGAGTTTGTTGGATTTTTTAACACACGTGCTAGTGTTTTATGCATCAAGTATTCATTTTATTTTTTTTGGCACAACATTCCAATGTAATTTCAGTTTTTTCCCATACGTGGTTGTATTTTTTCATACATAAGTCATCAAAAAATGGCCTTTGTCTTGTTTGGGTCATTATAGGTATGCATAGTGACTGAATCGAGGCAAAGTTTAACAGCAAGCCCATATAAGGACCCATGCAGGACAAAAGCCATCTTTTAATGACTGATGACTCAACTGCAGAAAAAAAGTATTATGACAAACAAGACAAAAGTTAAAGTACATTAATATTTTATGCAATAACGTCTATGGTTTTTTCCAAACCAGTTGTATTAGTGAATCAGCGTTCTCTTTAAGATATGACTATTTGTTCTTTTATTAGTCATGTGAATAAATCTAATAAAACTTTGTTTTAGGTGGGAAATCATCGGTGCTGATGGATGTAAAGCCATGGGATGATGAGACAGACATGAAGAAGCTAGAGGAGGCTGTTCGTAGCGTCGAGATGCCCGGCCTTCTTTGGGGAGCATGTATGGTTTGCTATTTTAATTTTGCATTATTTCTATACATGAAAAATTGAAAATATCACATGTCACCAAAGGTGTCAATCCGTATTCATTTACTAATGATTGGCTGATTTGATTTGTGTTTTATCCCAAATGTGTCAAATGAAAAATTATAGCTTGAAGTGAAATTGGTCAGAGAGGTTTAAAACTTTAAACTCACACAATCTGTTTTCAGTCCATTCACCTATTCAAATTGTACTAAAATGTTCGTTTTAACCTAACCCATTATGATCTGTTACGCAACCCACCAATCCCACCCATCTTTTCACATCTGCTTGTTACTCATCACTTGTATTTTTCTGCTCAACCCCACACTCTTTTGTTTCTTTCAGAGTAAATGTTTTAAAATTCTGCAATTTTGGAGGACAAAAGTCAACAGTCATGCTACTCAAAACTTTTACTCATTTTTAGAGGTTTAGTCAAAATTTTGACCCATTTACTCGATGGTCATTTTGGCTAGTGTTTTATTTTCTCAAGGAGTGAAACGGGCTTTAAAAAAATTTAGATAAAAAGAGAACAAGTGAAATAGCTGAAACCTTTCCATAGACTTAGCTTTTAGGGGCCGTTTGGTTTGCAAAATGTTTTGCAAGGACATTGGAATCTTGTTAAAATTGTTAACATGTTTGGCTGGTCAATTTTGAGTGGAATTAAATAGTTAATTTTGAACATTCCATTGGAATGTGAATTCCCATGAATGCGGGAAAATTTTCCAATTTTAATTCCATCCATTGACCAACCAAACAGGATTTTGTATGAAAAAATTTCAATTCCAATTCCTGAGAATTTTGTGAACCAAACGGAGCCTTAGTGGTTTTAAACTCCTAAATCGGTTTCATTAAAATATTTAGATATTATTGTATTAATATTAACACAATATTTATTTACAAATAAATAGACAAAATAGTGTTTGTGATTCACTTCACCCTGACATAGTACATTTTCATTTGTGCTTAGAACGACCTGTTTCAACTTGAACTTGTTTTGATCCGTTACCCATCCCGTTTGACCTGCTATCTCTATATATACTTGGTGTATCTTCAGGCAGAAAATCTTTTGCAGTAAAAAAAACTTCAATTTTTGAATACTAGAAGCAATTTGGAGCTATATAGTCAAAAGTTGGTTATATTTATGACAAGGCTAACATCGTTCTTGTGGTTGCATTTGTAGCAAAACTTGTTCCAGTCGGCTATGGGATAAAGAAAATGACAATCATGTTGACAATTGTCGATGATCTTGTTTCTGTTGATACCCTTATCGAGGAGCATCTCACAGCTGAGCCGATTAATGAATATGTGCAGAGCTGTGATATTGTTGCTTTCAACAAGATTTAAATGCAACCCTGCTATGATTTAATCGTGGCCATCGGATTTAAACCTCAGGTTTTGCTTACTTTTTGACGGTTGTGATTGTTTATCTTCCTTTTTCCCTAAATGTCGAGCTTGATGTTTATCTTTGTAATTGTAACTCTCAATACTGCTTGCTTAACTATTTATTCGGATTACTGTTAGATTCCTCCTGGCACCTGTCTTATTTTGTGCTTGTTCTAAGAGAGTGATTCAAAAAGAAAAAAAACGCATTCTGTTAGCCGTTTAGTGCTTGCTTTGACAGTCGCGCGGCCTTTGAAACACATTGAGTGTGCCACCCAAGCAGCTCAGGGACTTGACAGTTGACACTAACACTAATGGTATTGTTGATTGATCTCTAAATTAGGTTCTGTTAATTTGGTTGGATCTGGGTGGGTGGTTGTAGCTATCAGTCTGCTGGATTGATGATGACTGCCTGATTGAACCAATTCTGATAGCCATTGGACTAGCAAAAGCTTTTTGATGAAAAGACAAAGGAGCGTATTGCTCTGATACCAATGTTATGAACCCTTTAACGGTCAATCAAGTAAGCTGATGTATTTATGTACAATCAACAAATGATACCAAATTAGTTCTCTGTGTAACCCGTATAGTATTCACAACTTCCTTGGCCCTAGATTGAAACCATTTAAGTGAAACATTTACCGACTCGAGAATAGTAATAGACTTGGCTGCTATTGCGACAAATGTGTCACGTTACTCCTATTTGTTGGGTTGGTTTGGTCCCAACTGCCTCAAGCGTCGGATCATGCAACAAAAATCATATATCATATGGAGATTGATAAAAGTGACCTGTGCTCTCGGACTATCCTTCGACAGTAACTCAAGTAGGGGCGTACCTACCTTATGAGGTAGGGGGCAGCCGCCCACCCTAATTTTTTTATAGTGTTATGTATATGCGAAAATTCCGACCGTCCCCTATAAAATTTTACAATTGCTTCCTTTAAACTTATGAAAATAAAGAAAGAACAAGATTGTTGCAAACAGATTGTTAGGGGTGGAACTAAAAGGGGGCCACAGTCTAACAAATTATATTTTCTTACTAACTGAGGTTTGTAATCGAGTATATTATTAGTATTTTCACCCTTAAATAATCAAGTAGTTAGTAAAAAGAAAAAAAAATTATATTGAGAAAAATATTTTTTACTGTTATAAAAGTTAAAAAGACTTAAATCTATATTGATTTCAAGATATGAGAGATGAAATATTATATTTACTAAGCTAATTTTATTCACAAACATGTTCAACCATCATCGGCTTTAAAGGGTTAACCGTTTTGATGATTAGTATAATTGCTTGAAACATATTACATAAATTGTTTCACATGTATTTTATGAGTATAATTGCTTTAATAATGTTCTTGATACATATATATTTATGCAAATACAAGAGTTTGGGGACTGTTTTAACGATATTTTTTTGGCAATAAACCGGATCCGACCAGAACTGGATCGAAAAATATATTACATCGTGATAGCCAACGAATCTTAAAAAATTTCCGCCCCTTGCGGAAAAAATTTCTGAGTCCGCCACTAAACTCAAGTTAATATTGGAAGTGTTTAGCCTTGAATTTTTTTAGTAGATTTATAAATTGACGTCTTCATTTCAAAACTGATTTAATTTTGACTAAATTCTTAAAGGATGCAAACATTTAACTTATGTTTATAAAAGTTGACGTTATGAGTTATCTTTTACTGAAATCATAACACTACTATAGCCTTATTGTTACCAAAACTGAATCATACTATTTAATTAGATATCTTTAAAACTAAAAACTGAATCATACTATTTAATCATCCTATTTAATTATAAATACCTGAACGTAATATATAAAGTAAATTATTTAATGCTATTAGTCTAAACCATCCTATAAAAGCACAACTTTGTAAACAACTTTTCAATTCATTGTTAGTCACTAAATTTGAACATAAAGCAACAAAAACACAAGCGATGGCTCTTATTATTAGAACACTCATAACCCTTTTGCTAGTTATCACGGCATCATCACAATCACGTAAGTTTATATTGTGTGTGTTTATATATATATAGATATAAAACTTTTTGTAGATTAATTTCATTTTATTATATGTTTTTTTAACATATATGATTTTTGGATTTTGTAATGCTATTATTTGTTGTCTTAGGTGTTGAGATTAATAATGAAGGTGGCGAGAGCAAGGTGGACTTAAATAAACCGGAATGTACTGAACTTGCTGAAATGCCCAATGGTGATTGTAATAAAGGACGGTGTCATAAGTTGTGTACCGATTTGCACGGGAATGGCGCTTGGGGAGAATGCGCAGATGCAACAAGTTGTGAATGTCATTGGTATTGTTAAAATTTTTCACGTGAACATGTTTAAGAAAAAAATGGTTTAATCGATATTTCTTTATTTCTCTAGTATTCAAAGAAATTATGATTAATAAATATACAAATAATACCAGATTTGTGAGTCGTACTATACTATCGATTACCAAGATTTGTGAACATAGTTAAAGCTTATTAAAAGAAGAAAGCATGGTATGATAAAAAGTATACACATTGTTGTAGTCACGAAAGCTCGTAAATGGACTACAATTGACTCGATCTTTATCTTGATATTTATCCTAAGTAATAAATAGTATGTGAAATTACACATATCAGTTGAGTTTGTTACTAACTAAAATATGTAAAACATTAGGCGAAAATCGAGTATATATGTTAGTGATTTCGGATTGAGGGGCAGAAATTGATAAATTTAAACATGATCGACATATTCATATCAAATATACTAAGCATACAATCGAACCATATAACGAGACACATGTAACCCTATTTTCCAAACGGGGAGAAATGATTTGGTGTATAGTAAGTTGTAATAATGTTTCGCTTTTAGTAAGAAAACATATAATGTAAATAGCCCTATTGCACCTACACCAGTTTTTGAAGAAAACAAACACTAATATAATAAAATGTCAAACATACGACGAATCAAGTCATCCTTTTATCCCTAAATCTTGAGGTGTTTTGAAAAGGATTAATAAACTACAAGTAGAGTTGATTCTTGCTAACATAATTACATGAAACACTTATCTTGCTTTATCAAGGTACTTCTAGCAGCTTCATCAATCATCACAAAGATATAACTTTGTTAGATATATAATTTCATCTGTTTCTTTTGTTTTTTAACTCGCTGAAAATCAGTCAAGTTTGAGACCAAGAATACAATATTCTCCGACCAAGTTGTATTTTCGCCTAAAATAGAAGAAAACGATATTTTTTGGCTAGATTATTTTTTTAGGGAGAACACGTATCTTTTTTCGTGTGGATCTTGAACGTAACTTTTTGAAACGATATGTTTCTTTGATTATAAATGTATCACCACCGAATCATTTGGTTATTTGGTAGGCTCAATACTTTTCTCAGTGGAGGTGGTGAGTTCGAGTACTACCGGCAGCAACAAAAGTGTGTCCTGTGTTTAAAACGAGTAATGGAATTTTAAAAATATACAAAAGTTATAATTTAAAAATATAAGTTTAAAGGAAACATATAAATGTTGTATTTAAGGAAATCATATGAAAAGTACGCGGGTAATTTTTCATATTCTTTAGAACTTTAACTCATAATCATTGAATAGTCAACGAGGGTTAATATTTTCTTACACACAATGATACCGTTAATATAAATGTTTTCAGAATTGTACTATATCGGATAGTCAGATCGAGGACAAGTCAGGTTATGCCTGTTTGGACTACTTTCACTTGAGTCGTCTGGTTACTAGTCGGCCCGGTGAAATTGACGGGGTGGTCATACCAAATTTTAGTTTTCTTTTATTTTTCCTTCTTTAAAATCTCATACCAAAGCAAATAGTATTATTATATTCGTTCTAAATGAAATATACAAAAATAATTTTAATTTTTCTATTAATTGTTTTAATTTAGATGCATAAAAGTAATTTTTAATTATATTTATCACCCATATGCCATCTAATTTTATAGTCTAGCCCGACCGGTTCAACTAGTAAAAAAATAAGACACTCGATTCCTTGTTCGATCTTGTCATGGAAACATAAACACTTATACTACAAACGCTTTATTAGTAGTAACTAACTTTATTAAGCCCGTGTATTACACGGATTGAATAAAAAATATTAAATAAAATAAAAAAAATTTAATTATAAAATGAAAATTTAAAATAAGATATGATTGAAATCTTCCTTATTATAAATAAAATAAAAACTTTGTTTCTAAACAAACGTTTTAAAAATATTATTTTAAATACTTTCATATTATAACTTCCAAATTTCAGTCATATATTATTTATAAAAAATTTACTTTTTAAAAATATCAATTTTAAAATAATTTATATTTTTAAAAAAATTGGATGTTTTAGAAAAGTTTCTTATTTTATGAAAACTTATTTCTTTAGCAATAACATTAATAAAAAGATGTATTTCTTAATTTATTAAAGCATTCACAGTAGGTACTTGTATTCATATAAGTGTATTACTTATATTTGAAGTAATAGTTATAAGTGGTTGTTAACGGTGGAGAGATAATAAGTTACTGTTCATCCGTATATTTGAGAAATCATTATTTAATTCCTATAAATTTTTTTAATATTTTTAAAAGTTATTATGAGTAGAGTAGAGAGAAAATATAATGATAAAACTATAAAAAATATTATTTAATTAAAAATAAATAGAAAAACTATTTGTGGAATCTCTAAAAATATGTGAGTGTGTTTGATATATTATATGGAATGGTTTTGAGTGGTTGTGAGTGAATGATAGAGAAAATGTTATTGTTGATTAGTATATTTGAAGAATCACTGTTCAATCGCTATAAATTTTTTAATATTTTTGAAAGTAATTGTGAGTGAAGAAGAAAGAAAAAAATAATGACAAGGATATAAAAAGTATTATTTAATTAAAAATAAAAGATAAAATATAATAATTTTTAATACAATTATATAAATAAAAATAAAAAGTGAGGTAACGTGAGTTCTCTTTCTAAAAAATAGTCCTAGTTATTTTTTTAATATTTATTAAAGTAATGAGATTTTCCAATTAATCTGTAAATTATTTTTACGGTGGAAATAATCGAGTAGAAGCCCTAGTTCAAACACCCCAATTCCGCAAATCGAATACAAGCGTTAGGGTTTGCAGCAATCTGCGAGTGGCGTACGCTGAAGCTATTCATCAACTCGACACAAAATGAGCGGTGTAGGAAAGAAAGTAGCTGATGTAGCCTTCAAGGCTTCAAAATCGATCGATTGGGATGGGATGGCGAAGATGATCGTCTCCGATGAAGCTCGTAAGGAGTTCTCTTCGCTCCGTCGTGCGTTTGAGGAGGTCAACTCCACGCTTCAGACCAAATTCAGTCAGGTACCATGATCAATCGCTCAAATCCTATGATTCTATCGTTATGTTTTGCGGATCGAATCTATTGATGTTATTGCGTTGAGCGATGCGGATCTGCATTTGATTTGATACTGTCGATGTTAGGGGTTCTGTGAATCTATTACGTTTGGATTAGGTTGTGAAGTCTGAATCTAGGTAGGTGTTGAATGTATTGATGTTTGTTTGTTGAATGTTGAGCGATGCAGATCTGTTTTTAGAGTGATGTTTGTTCTCTTCTACTCGATGAGGTTGGTGTTAATTGCGCTTGGTGTGGTGTTGTGTTGCAAATCAAATATTCAAATATATTGAAATTATTTACGTTTTTAGCACGTTCGATGAAAAACATCTGTAGAAATTCATGATATTGACAACTGTGTCCCTTTAAAAAGTTTGTTATTAATCATATAATTAGTGTAATCTTACGTCTATATCAGTCACAATTGAGGTGGGATCGCAAAAATCTAAGTCTGATGGCTGACGACATATGCTCTAGTTCACAAGCAATGGTCTCATTCCAGTTTATCACCTAATGAAAATTCTCTTGTTTGAATTTATGTTAAGATTTTGGATTTTGTAATAAGATTATGCTATTGATAAACGGTTCTGACAAGTTTGGTGTGGGGTTGATGAAAAACTTTTGTTGAAATCTGTAATAGTGTAATGTGAAGGGTCATTAAGCTATTGAAGTCTAGGACGTATTATATATTGCGACTTATTTTAAAATTGTTATCCTTGTGATTGCTTTTTTATTTTTAATCAAAGTGATTTTTAATGGATGATACAGGAACCCGAACCTATTGATTGGGAATACTACAGAAAAGGGCTTGGATCTCGCATAGTTGATTCTTACAAAGAATATTATGATAGTATGTCTTTCTTTACCATGATTCAACGTGTATACTTCTTTGCAAATTGCAAATTGCAAATTACAAATTGTATAGGCCATGTTTAGGCAACAGTTTGTAATTGCATAGGCCATGTTTAGGCAACAGTTCTGCTCACATATTAATTAGAGTGAAATTATGTGTTTCATATTATCATTGACTAGAATTTAGTATTGCTGTTGATTCCCTTGAATTTTGTTCTTTTGAGTTAAGGGCTTGGATCTCACACGGTAGACCTAGTAACCTTTAGTGAATTTTTTACTTGGAAAGTATTTTCTTGGTGGTTGTCTTTAGGCTCCTTGACATTCTTCATATATCTATTAAATTAACAGTAGAAAAGTTTGCATACTTAGCATGAGCTTGTGGAACTAGCCTGCTGATATGCAGGTGCAAAGTTTAAATGACACAGCGTGTATTTAGGTGCCCTTGTCATGATTTTTTGTAATTTGGGTTTGTTGCTTGCACAAATTCTGGAAAACAATATGCAAGTAGTTTTAAGCTGTTCTAGAGTGTTATTTTCAATCTTCTTTGTTGTTTTTTTCTCCCGTTTCATCAGTCATTTGTCAGTAAAAAAGATATTTTGTCTGCTCTACTTACTGATTTATGCCTTACGGGATTATGTACATGGCACAATGATAATGGGGTTTCACTTAAAAAGCTTACTAAAACATTTTTTCTGTTTATGCCATATAATACGTAGTATAGTTGGAAGCTTCAGAAAGGATAGGATGGTATCTTCTACCTATGGGTTAAACATTAATTCATAAATGTGCATTCTTCAATGAACTGCAGTTCTATGAAAAATTGAACATAAAGTTGAACCTAAGTATTCTGTCTTTTATTTTTCTTAACAGAAGATCATCTTAAATGTGCAAAGAAAATTATTTGAATATTTTAAAAACTGCATTTAAAGGTTTTCAATTTATTGAGAAAGGTAACACCAATAATTTTTAATGTGCATTATACAGTTCATGCTGATTAGCCATTTGCTTATTTTTATGGATAATGAGATTTACTGTTTAGGACAGTGCTAGATCATCTATCGCTAATAACCAGATTAAACATCCTAGGATTACTCTTTAAGGAAATGGTCCTTTCATGTTTCAGTATTCTGCAATAATGTTCAGGTTTTTTAAAAAATTACATAGCTGAAGCATACTGAATGTTGGGCAAAGCTATTCATCTTTTATGTGAAGCTGAAGAATGCTAATTACAGTCCTTTATTTTATCAATAAGCATTCAGTTTGAGACTGGCATCTTTTTTTTTCCTTTTTTTCAACGGAATAATGTTAGGCGAACAGTTCTATTTGCTAATGTGCTATTTGAAGAAGTAAATGCCTTGTGGTTTGATTGGACGTGACAACCAACAAATAGGCAAATAGATTGGCATAATATATCAATACACTTTTGCTAGCAGTTGAGAATCTACTGTTGTATCTCTGGATTTAAATGATTTAATACCTTATTTTTACATTTATAATGCTTTCCTTTTATAGGTGTTGAAATCCCAAAGTTTGTTGATAAGACTACCCCAGAGTACAAACCCAAGTTTGATGCACTGGTAAGAAATCGTATACGGCACACAGTACTAATTATAACTTTTTAATATATATTCCCTGTATCCTGTTGACTGGCTACTTGTACACAAGGAAATTCTTTTTGATGTGGTATGTATGAACCTATATAGTATATTATTATCTTTATAAAAGAAATGAACACTTAAATACCTTTTAACACTTCATGTTCTAGCATGATACGCATGAACCAAATCGTAATTCATTCAAGCATTTTTAGATTAGTAAGGGAAATAAAAAGTGTTTTTATGTATCAGTTAGTGTTTGGGCAGTATTGGGCTTTATTTTTTTATTTTCTAATGTCTTGTAGCCTTGAAATGACAGTTGGTGGAACTAAAAGAGGCTGAGCAGAAATCTCTTAAGGAATCTGAAAGACTAGAGAAAGAAATCGCTGACGTCCAAGAGCTGAAGGTAACCATCGTACCCTGTTTTTAGTACATATCCAAATGAACTGTTTGTTCGTGGTTGACCCGAGAGTCTATGTAAAATACTTTCCTTACGAGTCATGAATCTGTTAAGTATGATTACAAAATCTGTATTGTTACACTAGCAAAAATTAATTCTGAAAATAAAGAGATCCCAGTGGTTGTATGCATTAAGAAAATACACCCTGGTCAACTTTCAACATGTATTTGACCCGTTTCCTTATTATGCGAATATTTCTGTTTGACCTGTTCCCTTAGAAGTAAACGAGTCGAATCGATTTTTACTAATGATCCTCTTAAATTTTGAGAAGACTGCTGATGAATTTGATTGTTTTGTTACAACAGAAAAAGCTTAGCACCATGACTGCTGATGAGTACTTTGAGAAGCACCCAGAGTTGAAGCAGAAATTTGATGATGAAATCCGAAACGATTACTGGGGTTATTGATTTTCTCAAGTGAACCAATTTGAATCACTTTCTTTTTGTTTTAGCATAAAGAAATAAAGCAAGAGGAACAAAAATGCTTCATCTTTCATTTGTTTGGCTGTTTGAGGAAAATATCATGGAGTTGTGTACTCCATCATGATGACGAAATTATTATTCAAACACGAGTCTTGAGTGTGACTTGATATGTTGTCATGTTGAATACAATCTTTGTTTACTTTTTGCACTCTACATTTGCATTCATGTCTGTGCACGGCTATTTTTGTTCATTGCTTTGTTTATTCAGCGGTTAATATGGAGTCAGTTAGCTAGATTCGAGTTTATTTGTGAGCTAGATATTATGGTCGACTTGTAACTTGATCACGAGAACAAGCATAGTAGAAGTTAAGATCTTGTAAAAGCTTTTAAATGGTCTTCAATTTTCAGTCAAGTATGAAACAATATAAAGCAATACGCAAATAATACATGTATCGTATATACGTTTGAGTTTTGACCCTTCACCAACTAGAACAAGACTATTTTCAAAAACAAAAAGCAAAATTCGAGCAAAGAAAACATGTAGATTTCCCTTTTTCGAGTGACTAAAACTTTATCCAACTAGGTCGAGCCTTCTCCATACGCGTTTCTCCATATGGTTCGTTGTTATCCATCTTCTTATTGTTCCTAAAAGCCGCAAAAGCAACAACATAGGCAATGACTAGGATGATGAGCACAACAATGTTGATAACTGAAACCTTTCTCCAACTCTTCCTTAAAGTAGCTAGCACCCCGGCCTTGCATGAGTTACAGTTGTAGCACAATTGTTCTTGGTCGTTGCTCCATCTAAGGCAGTCACGGTTGTTCACCACCAAACCAGAATTAACCGGGTTCCATGTGGTCTCGTTCACGTACGCAAACCCACATTCTGTTGGTGGTTTGCAGCATGCTGACTGCAATAAGCATAATAATAGAAAATTAAAGAAGTAGATAAGTAGAAAGTAGTGTTTATAACTACTCATGTAAGTATTTAATGGTTATTATTTTGTTGATACCACATTATCGACACATATGCACACACATAAACATATTCAGTGATGTTCATTACCATATCAATCTTATGTAAACTAGCACGAGAACCACATAAGCACATGTACATACATCTTTACGAATATATGTATAAAACGGTTATGTAATTGTATAACCGCATATCTTTCTTTCTATCACTATGTAAAACCAATATAAATTTCAAATGTTTCTTTTAGTTTTCTACTTAAAATTGTTTTTTAAACACACTGTACTACTATGAATTTAAATTACATAGCTATCCAATATCAATTGCCTACTAAATAATGTATGATACCTAATATGGACCCATTCTACTACCCCTATCTTAATTACCAAACCACCCAAATACTCTATTGATCTGGATGATTCTTTAAAGACAATGGAGTGATGGACCCATTTACCAAATAGAATAAACCAAATATATCTACATCTCTATCATGAAATCAAATCATATCATATCATGTGAGGCTGGGGCTTGAAAAGAGGAGTTAAAAGAAAGAATGCAAAGGTGAAGTAAAAGAGAAGTTGATATACATAAATACACAAATTTATCATTTAAGTAAACACGCTACACGTTCTATGTGTAAGTTATATAGATTAAACGTACCTGACTTGAGCTTTTTACATAAATAAACTGGCCGTGTACGGATAGGGTGATACCAACCCGTCGCTTTGATCCCCCAACCAACCATAAGGTTCTTATCCAGCTTTACATGACATATCGTTGATGTTTACGTAAAAATGTTTTTGTTAGAGTTTATTATAATAATACTTATTATAACTAGAAGATGTGATTTGATTAGGTTTTGTTTCTAGCTATTTTATTAAATTTTTATAAATAGTTGATCAATTGGTATGTTTAGTTAACATAATTTTTTTTATTGTAAGATAATATAAAACAGACTTTGAAAGCAATTCTTATGTGTAATATATATACATTTTTTTCTTTTACTTTAAGAAAATTTATTTTCTATTTTTCCATGAGCGATAGTGATACCTCTCATGAGCTCTAGTAGTCAAACCCACACCGTCCACCCTAAATTTCACATCAAACCCATTGTTATAGAAAATTAAACAGGACTGTCACTATATACACACCAACCTTTTACAGTCTAGACAAAATTAACTATACCGGTCGTATAAGGTGTGTTTTTCCTTATACGACCAATATGAAGTGTGGTTTCTTCTTTATGGGTAATATGATTGAAAGCTATTCGGGCCGTATGACTACCTGATTCAGAAGTAATTGTCGTGAATTCGTATACCACCAGCAGAGGCTATACAACTTGTATAACATTTTTCCACCATCTATACGGCTCGTATAATAATGTCATATGATATTTTGATGACATCATATGATGTATCTATAATAATCTCTCTAAATACATATCATCAAAAAAGTTTCATATGCAAGATATAAAAAATTATATCAATACGAAAACCTATAATCTATGTAAAGCATTGAGATCCGATTTTAGTTTCTGTTTTAACCCGACCCGCTATCCTCATCTATGTCATGAACTCAAGATAAGTTATAGCATGACTAAATATGTCTATTTTAGGCCCTTTGTATCATCCTACTTTATCTCGTCAACACGTACACACTCTCATCACATCACCCCACGATCGGATATCACTCGTGGTCCCAATATAATTTGTTCAAAGAAAATTAAATTCAAGTTTATTTGTACATAATAAAATCACGAGTGTCACTACAATAACTTTATAAACCAAGTATATTTGATGTTATAACTTTTAATTGTGAGAAGATATATAAAGTTATAAATTTTAAAAGTTTATGTTATAGTTGAATACCTTCTAAATATTGTAAATATTAGCTAACAAATATTTAACCATCATTCTTCACTACCACCATCATCAGATCGAAACCCTATCTCTAACCTCTAAACCGGACACCGGTTACACTCAATTTGAGTCGGAAACCCTAAAACCAAAAACCCTAATCCGACTGAACGCTAACAACCAATTTGACCACAAATCGAACAAATTACCAAATTCGTGCCCACATATATATGTATGTTTTATATTAAACCAATTTGCACTACGTTTGTGTGATGATGTTTGTCGGATTTGGATTCGGGTTTGGGTTCGTGTTCGGATTGTGCACTTTTATAGGATGTAGCTTTTAACATTCCTAATTATGGGCACTTAATCACTTCTAAGCACGGACAACGACTTAAACATTTTATAATGCATACTATAATTTAATATTCAAGCATACCTAACCGTCAAATTTTAGGCAACATCCAAGTGTCATAAATTACGTCACTAAACACCAATTTATTGTTTCAATTATATATTATAACATTATAGCAAACACTAAAGTTACTTGTGACATTAATATAACATGTTAAAGTCGTGAAAACAGTCTTTCATAGAAATATTAACAGATAAAAACACTAAAGTTATACTTTCTAATAGTATTATGTAACGTGTAAATTTAAAAACCACTTACCTCAATAGGATTAAGCTTCCGGAGGTAATACATCTCAGCAGACTCCGGATACCCGCCCACGACCCGGCCCGATTTCCTACAAGCCCCCGAATCACGAACACACGAGCTTATTTTCCTCCAATATCCATCACTCGCGACCCGATCCTTCAACCAACCCGAATAATCCGGTAAATAATAATCCTCATAGGCCGGGCCGGGACGGGCCGGCCCGACCCTTTATCGGTTACCACATAAGCGAATATAACAAACCCGATTAACACAACAATAATAAAAAACATGACCCAAAGGTAAAGATACATGAGGAAAGTGTTGCGGTAACACGCGCCGGCGAACCCGGCGAGTGATACCACCATGATCGTTACTCCGATGGCGATCAACGGCCATTGGAGGAACGTCATGCAGTCGGTGTTGTTTGCGCGTGTGCTCAGCCATATTCCGCCACCGAGGATCGGGACCGATAGCAGGAAAGTGAAGAAGTTTAACGCACCGATCAGGTTATTGGTGGTTCTCATGATTTTACAAGTTTACACACTTTTTTTCTCTCTATAAAAGTATATGTTGCAGGTGTGTGTTTGTGTTTGTGTTGTGTGTGTGTGTGTGTGATGGTGAAGGTGGGAGGGAAGAGTACAAAATATGAAGATGAAGGTGTGAATATGTTGTGTGTGTGAAATGACGAAAATGGGGTTGTGGAGGGTATTTGTGACAAAGTGTATTAAATTAGAAGAAAAAAAAAAAAGAAGATGTGAGGTGTCATGAGTTCGTTTTCGTTGAGTTTAAAAATGATTATTGATAAATAATAATCAACGTTTTGTGTTGAAAATGAAAGCTGAGTTGACTCAAAATCCGGAAGAAAATATCTATGGTTTAATCGAAATAACGTAAATTAAAAAAATTAAAGGAATGATTTTAATTAACGCGAGACGTTTACTGCAAGGTAACGTAGTGGTAAACCTAATTTAAATCCAACTATTATTTTGGTTTTTTTTATATGAACCAATGGTAACTGAAACATGCATGTAAGATTTTCAAGATAAAGATTTTAGGTACGCGTCGAAAAAAAGATGATTGTTATGAAAAGATGTGATGGTACATCAATAAAATTATCACAATGTAAGCAGTGAAAGGCGAGCAACTCAGGTAGAGTATCAAACGGATTCTAAACATATCATTTTAAAAAAAGTATCAGTTTTGGTTTTAATTAATATAGGCTAGGTTTGAAATAAGTTGTAATAAGAATGGCATTAAAATGGGTACACGAACTACCCTTTTTACGGTGTCATGCGGCGACAGCAGACTGTCAGAGACGCTAGTGGTGTTGGCGTCACAGGGCGATGATGGCGGGGAGACTGAGATGGTTGGGATGTCGAATAGTTGAGGAAATACATCGCATGATAAAAAAGATAAAAGATCACATTTTTCTAAACTGCATAAAAGATTACATGTATTCGGTGTCAAATTGGTCATCGAGCATCCATGATCCATTTTTAACATACAAATACAATATGGGCCAGAATTTTATAAGTTGGGCTGGACTCGTTTATTTGACATTCATCACCAACCCCTTTGTAGTTTGTGACTTTAAAGTTTAAACTAGTATTTGGTCAATTTAGTTTTCGGCATAACGGCCCAATAAAATTTACTATGAGAGCTTGTAGAAAATAAATAAATAGATAAATTCTACCCCAGATGATCAGGGTGTTGATGATCCGGTTCAAATAGCATTGTTGAAAGTTTTGAGCGAATCTCTAATTATGGTCTCGGGAGATGACAAATCAGACCAACTTAGTTGAATGGATCGACTATGCGTGCCAAATTGGACATGTTAACTAATTAAGGGGTTGGTTTGGATTATGGGTTAGGTGGGCAAAAAAAACCGGGTTCGGACCCGACCCGGTGGACCCGACCCGGAACCGGGTACGGGTACGACCCGGTATAGTTGAACCCGGTTTGTACCCGGAAAAAACCCGTAGGGTTGGAACCGGGTATTAGTTTCTAGATTTTC
Source organism: Flaveria sonorensis (assembly GCA_025506505.1). NCBI lineage: Eukaryota > Viridiplantae > Streptophyta > Magnoliopsida > Asterales > Asteraceae > Flaveria > Flaveria sonorensis. Next base: position 2,040,298 of record CM046423.1, read on the forward strand.
TTAGAACCCGACCCGACCCAGAACCGGTTGAACCCGGGTTGGACCCGGTTTTGCCCCTTTTTTTTTTTTTTTTTTTAAAGTAGCCGTTGGGATCGATTTTTGGCCATTTTTTTTGTCACTTTTAGGCTTATAAGTTAGTATAAATAGGTGTAGGTTGATATGGTTTAGTACCCAAGTCTTAAACGCAAAGACATACGCAAAAAACGCAAAAAATACTCTCGTTTACTCTCGTTTTACACGTTCACTTTCTTCAATCTTGATATGGCTCACTCACAATCTTCCGTTGGTCAAGGTTCGTCCAACGCTCCAACCGTCGTTCGTGTCATTCAAGAAAAGAAAAAAAAAAAAAAAACCCGGTTGGACCCGGTTTCATACCCGACCCGGACCCGACCCGACCCTACCCGGGTATACCGGGTAGGGTTTTTATGCTGCTAAACCCGACCCGGGTTCGTATCCGGGTTCACCAATACCCGGGTACCAAAAAACCCGGTTGGGCCAAACCCGGGTTGTACCCGGTTTTGGGGTCCGCCCAAACCCGAAATGCCCATCTCTGCCCGGTTATTCATAAATGTTTAAGGGGTCGACCCATCCTGTATCCAATCTGTTTGTTCTCATGTTTGTCACCTCTATTAACTATTGACGTTAAATACCAAATAACATGATATTTTGTTGGTTGAAATGTCAGAAGACATTCCGAAACCCCGTGTTTCCACATGTTTTAACGAAGATAACGTATCGATGTTGTTTGTTGTCTTTAATAATAAATGGCCTCATGTGTAATATCCTATTATTTTATATATTTATATCATATTAATATCTAAAATAAGTATATAATTACTTTCAAAGTGGGATTGAGCTAGCCCTTTATAAATATTCTCTAGTGCATGCTAAGGTCTTTTTTTCAACTTTTCAGATTTCAGTGCCCTAAATTATATAGTTATATATTTAAATCCTAAAAGATTATTATAGTATAAACTTTTCAGATATAAGAGCATTCATCATCTGTTCCTTAAATTAATGTAAGTGTATTGCTTATATAGTTATATATTTAAATCCTAAAAGATTATAATATTTATACTATGAAAGAATCATATCCATTATTATAAGCTCAATTTGCAATGATCAAATAATTTTGAAAACAATTAAACACCCCCTTAATCATTCATATGTCCCTATCTTTTTGTACCAGCCTCACGTTTCTATATTTACACCAAAACACACACTCATTTGTCACACACACACACAGTCTGATTTCTTGAATCAATATAAGCTAGGCTGCAACATATTGTAGCCAATTAGCCATGGATGCAGAACCACAACCAGCTGGTGCAACCAAGAAAGGTGGTTGGGTCACCTTCCCTTTCCTCATAGGTATTTCTTCATTTTAAAATAATATATTTTTATAATTTTTTTGCTTTATTTTCGATCATTAAGAACTGAACCCGATGGGAATCGAACTTGTTTGATGTGTAGCAACCATGGCGGGGTTGACCCTAGCGGCCGGAGGATGGAATAGTAATATTATTGTGTATCTAATAAACGAGTTCAACATCAAGAGCATTGATGCGGCTCAGATAGCGAACATTGTCAATGGTTGTATGGCCCTTTTCCCGATTCTTGGTGCCATATTAGCCGACTCGTATCTTGGCTCATTCATAGTCATTTCAGTTTCATCTCTTGTGTCCATGGTGGGAATACTAGTATTAACATTAACGTCAACACTAGATCCATTGAAGCCTCCACCATGTGAAAACGGCAATAGTTCTTGTTTGGGCCCATCAAAAGCCCAAATTGGAATCTTGTACACAAGCCTGGCTCTTTCGACCATGGGCGTGTCAGGTACAAGATTCACGTTAGCCACAATGGGTGCAGATCAATTTGACAACCCAAAGCACCAAAGGGTTTTCTTTAACTGGCATTTCTTTACTATGTACGCCGCAACGCTTGTTAGTATGGTGGGGATTGTTTATATCCAAGACAACGTAAGTTGGGGTTTAGGGTTTGGGTTAAGTGCTGCCGCTAACTTAATTGGGTTAGCTACTTTTGTGGTGGGAAGTCGATATTATCTGTTACTAAAACCACAAGGCAGCCCGTTTATCAGGCTGGCTCGTGTTTTAGTGGCAGCTTACCGGAAAAGAAAAGTTTTGTTGTCACTAAAGATTGAAGATTATTGCCAAGAGGTACAGCCTGGAGTAACCAAGTTGGTGAGTACGACTCCAACAAATATCTTCAAGTAAGTAGCTACAAGCTCTATCTGATTATAAAAGTTTTAAAATATAGAATAAAAACAATATGATGTTTAATGATAATAACCTATGAGTTATAGAGTTAATACTTTTTTATTTAAACATATAACTAGAAAGTATGAAAGTACATTGGTGTATTTATATGTAATCAAATCTATTTCATATTTAAAAGTCAAGTTTTGTCATTTTAATACTAAATTATGGTGGAATATGGAGGATATATATTGATGAAGACAAATTAACATGCATTATTGTCTTAATAGTTGATTACCAACTAATATGAGAGGACAATATCATAAAAATAAATACAAAAGCAGTATTTAATAAAATAATATGTGGTCTAACAATTTAAATAAGTGGACTGCATGTGTGTGTAAACATCACCTAAATTAGGTGTAACAAAACACATAAAAAATATTAAAAAATATTATTAATTAACTCTTTAAGTTTCTTAAATGAACATAATCATCCCGTTATTCCTTGTATTATTATATACCTATAGCACAAATTATTATCCCTTTGAATAAATTTTACGACTCGAATTATCATTTTTAAACTTTAAAACAATATATTTGATTAATTTGATATCATTTATAGTACTGTTACTATTAATAATATTCAATAATAAATAATAGTATGGTTATAAATGTTAGAATATATTTTTTTAACTTTACTTTCTGTTATATGATTTCATCTTTGGATATTAATTAATAGATTATCTTCGGATATCGTCGTGGGCTTTACTTTACTTTACTTGAAAATTATGTTTTTGTAATAATTCGTTGTAATGATACGTTATGGACATGAGTCAATGATGACAAAACGTGTACTCACGAACCAATTTCCAATTGTTAATATATACATAACAATTACAGCCCCAACTAGTAAATTTGTACTAAATTAAACCAAAATTAAAACACTAAAGTATTTAATATTTCAAGTCATTTTCTAATATAATAGTGAGATCGCTGCCAAGAATCCTAAAGCGTAAACTGTACAAGCCAACCATATTAGACCAAATATAAAATACGATTTTATAATTACTTATAAGACTAGAAATGTAAAAATTTTGACTAAATATAAGATACCATTTTATAATAAACTATGGAGTAAATTAGTATTTTGGCCCTTGGGGTTAGGGTCATTTAACCCTATCAGCCAAAAGGAAATCTTTTGACATATCAACCCCTAACGTTTCGTTTCTTAACTGTTTTGGTCCCTAACACTAACTCTGTTAACTTTTTTCTGTTAAATATAAGGGTATTATGGTCATTTTACCCATTAAGGACTGTTTATGTCAATTTTAAATCTTTAGGATTATTTATGTACATTTTAAATCCCGGTCGCCTGCCTCCACCACTAGCCACCCTCACTCTCACACTCTTTCTCTTTTTCTCGCCACCCACCATCGTAGTCTACCAAAAGAAGAAGCATCTCAAAAACCCTAATCAGGGCTTCGATTGAGGTGTGCAAAAGGTGAAGAGATTTGAAAATCACGAACCAGAACTTCAATTCAAGGTTGAAGAATGGGATTTAAGGTTTGAATCTAGAATACAAAGATATGAATTTGGGCATAACCAGATTCAATTTTGGCTGGATTGTTGTTAGGATTTCTGATTTTCTGATGGTTCTGATGTATATGGTGGTGGTGTGATGCTAGTTATGCTGGTACGTGGTTATGCCGATGTAAAGGAAGTCCGGTGGCAGCGGCGACAACATGGTGGTGGTGGTTCGAATCTTTAATTTCAAATGTGGGTGGTGATGGCGATTGTGGTGGTTGGTTTCTGTATTTGTTTTCAATTTGCAATTTGTAAGGAAGTTCGATGGCGGTGGTTGTGTTGGGGGCGGTGGTTTGTGGTGGCAGTAGCGGTGGTGTTGTTGGGGGCGGTGGTTTGTGGTGACAGTGGTGGTGGTGTTAGAGGCGGTGGCTTGTCGTGACAGTGGTGGTGATATTGTTAGGGTGGTTTGTGGTGGCAGTGGTGGTGATGTTGTGGTTTTAGGGGCGGTGGTGCCGGTGTTGTGGTGGTGGTGGTGGCTGTGGATGTCAAGAAAGGACGTTTCGTTTCTTAACTAACTATTTATTTTCTAATGTACCTAAATAATCCTAAAGATTTAAAGTTGACATAAGCAGCCCTTAAGGTGTAAAATGACCATAATACCCTTATACTTAACATAAAAAGTTAACTGAGTTAGTATCAGGGGCCAAAACAGTTAAAAAATAAAACGTTAGGGGTTGATATGTCAAAAGATTCCTTTTTGGGTTGATAGGATTAAATGACCCTAACCCCAGGGGCTAAAATAGTAATTTACTCTAAACTATGAGACTAGAAATGTAAAAGTTTCAAAGCGCGTCCCAAACGCGGCCTAGTTATCATTCATGGCTAGTCATAAAGCTCGAATTGCCCGAATAGAGAAATCTTAAACTGATTATATTTTGTACAGGTTTTTGAACCATGCCGCCTTAGTGACCCGGGCGACATGAACCCGGACGGCTCCATCAACAAACCATGGAACCTATGCACATTGCAACAAGTACAAGATCTCAAAACCCTTATCAGAATCTCCCCAATTTGGTCAACTGGCATCCTCTTGCACACCCCAATAGCCACCCAAATGAGCCTAATTGTCCTCCAAGCTCTAGCCATGGACCGCCATCTCGGACCACGGTTCCAAATCCCAGCCGGGACCATGATGATCTTCGTTATGATCTCGACTTCTATTTCTCTAGCCCTGATCGACCATTACCTACTTCCCACGTTCCATAAACTAACCCGCACCTCGCCCACACCCCTAAAACGAATTGGGATTGGCCATGTTCTCACCATCTCAAGCATGGCCCTCTCGGCACTGGTCGAGTCAAAACGGCTCAAAATGGCCCGAACCCACAGCCTAACCGGTAACTCTATCGTGCCAATGTCAGTGTTCTGGATGGTTCCACAATTAGTGTTTGTGGGTGTTGGAGAGGCGTTTATGTTCCCGGGTCAAGTGATGTTTTACTACCAAGAGTTCCCGAAGTCGATTAAGAGCACCGCAGCTGCAGTCGTGGCAGTGTTTATCGGGATCGCGTTTTATCTGGGGACTGCAGTGATTGATTTTATCAGGAAAACAACAGGGTGGTTGCCTGATGGGATCAATGATGGGAGGATGGATAATGTATATTGGGTGTTGACTATTGCTGGGTTGATCAACTTTGTATATTATTTGGTGTGCTCATGGAGGTACAGGTACCAAAATGTTGAAAACAAGGAGCTCATTAGTTCTAATCCTTGATAGGTGATACATATACATATATGGTATATTGTGTATGCAATTAACAGTTTGTAATGAAGAAAAGTTTTACTGTCTAGTGTCTACTGGTGTTCACCAAATAACAGTAAATGAAATTTGAATTCAGTTATCAGTTTACGTCTGGCCCGAACTTGGTTTTCCGTTTCAAGAAACACTGAACTGACGTCTAAACCGAAGCTGTCAGCCGGTTTGACCAGTGTGAGATCCAAATCGGTTCGGTTTTATAAGTTTACTTTCAAAAGTTTGGTGTGGTTTGAAACTTTGAATCGGTTAACCAAACCGCCTGTTTAACTTTTATTACTTATATATATATATATATATATATATATATATATATATATATATATATATATATCTCTTTTTTTCCAATTTTAGGTTATGTATTATGTACATATATTATAATCATCAACCATCTTTGTCACTTTAAAAATTTTAATACAAAAGAAACCCAAAAAAAATTGTTTAAAACCCCCAACACCGAACCGTTTAAACCAGTAAAATTTGCTGGTCTTGCTGACCCATCCAGCCCGGCCAGTTTGGTTAGTCATTCCTCATAACCGTAATTAGCGGTTTGGACTAAAATATTCATCAAAACTGGCCGTGAACACCCCTATATAAAGTACAATGACCAAATATATTAAAATCCAACTTTGGCAACACAAGAAATGAATTGAATAACACACTATGTAGACTATAGTGACTTATAATTTGACCAATAGAAGTTCATATTTGAAACTGGTGGAACTGACTGTTGATACAGATATAAAATGAAACAACCGACCTTCATGGTAAGTATAAAAAACCATTCTGGACAAAAACTTAAACTGAAAACTATCTTGAATCTGTTTAATGATACAATGCCTGTAATCACCTGAGGTCATTAAACGTGTCAAAACCAGTGTAAGAAAACAAAATTTGACGAATAAAAAGAAATCGGTTTCAAGGTTTACATTTGGTAATAAGCAGTGTCATAGTCTCTCTAAGTCCAATAACAGTACACGTGCCAGCATTTGCAATCATCGGTTCTATCATTGTACAATACTGGAGAAGTGAGCGGAAACAAAAGATATGCAAAGCTTATCGCCCCTGCTATGAATCCCATGCTCACCGTCCCTGAAATTTATAGTCAAAAAAGTTTGACAGTTCTAAATACTAGTCCATGTTTGCTACTGCTAGATTACATAAAAGATTTAGCATAAAAAACCGGTAAATGATTGTGTTTAAGAGTATGTGTTTTGTTACATGTCCTTCGTGAAAAGAATGCAGGAAGACCCATTATGTTGCAAAACATATGTGACACAAGTGGTGCTGCAATATGTCCTGCAATAACAAGACAATTACAGGTGAGCAGAAATCAAAATAACTGACCCATTTGATTAACCAAAGGTTCGGTTTTGACTCTTCTTAATAGCCGGAGTTTCATATGGCAAATGAAGCGCTCGTTTTAAATTCAGGTAATTTATATATTTTTCATTAAGATTTACCGCTTTTTTTATATTGGGCCAAAAAAACCTATCGGGCCACTTACATGTATATATTAACATTACACGTATATACCACTATTGGACCAAAAACAGCTACTTTGCTAACTCGGGCTCAAGCACAAAAAGATAGATAAAAAACCAAAATTAACCAGAACTGCCTTTAACAAAAACCGATAGGCTTTCGTTTCCACAAGAGCAAATTACCGATAGGCTCACACTTAATTATTATTAAAGGAAAGTTTCATATATCCCCCTCCAAACCTCCTTAATTCATATGAACCAATTCCTATTCGCTTTAGTGGCAATAAATTCAAGTTGCAGACGAGACATAATTAAAATGTTTTGCCTAGCCAAAAACTTCATATTAAGATAAAACCACCAACCAGTTCGGACAAAGAGAAATGATGCATATGATCCAAATATTAGAGTGTAGCCAAGCTGAAAACCTGAGAAATATAATTAGAATATCCGGTGAGTCAGCAGTAGACGCATGATATTTCATGGTCAATATAATAAAACCACGTCATATTATGCATCTGACAAAGAAAAACAGTGGCAATCATGACCCATTTGCTTTCGAACGGCCGATTTTGGTAATGTTTTATCTCTAATGGGTCATACGAGTAAAACTAAAAAAAGTTAAAAAGGAAAACTGTCAAATGAGTCGAATAGGCCAAACAGGTAGAAAGTCGCCCAAAGTGAATTTTTGACTAATAAACCTTCAGAGTCCTAATCCATTTCATATGAAAAGTTATATCATCAAAGAAATATATTCAAAAATATACTTTTTGTACCCATATTTGGCATACAAATTATTAATAAAGGTAAAAATTTGGAACGAAAACGATTTCTTATCAATCCAACCATACCAGGCTACCAGCACAAAATAATCTATTTTGACCTAAACCCCTTTGGCTCGTACCCAAACACGCCCATTTCACCACCTCCAGAAAAAGCATAGGACACCACATACCTGCAACCACGGAAGCTTTCAGCAAGCTGGAATTTTGTTGCATGTGGGACTCCAATAGATGGTTCAAGTGAGCTGTAAATAAAAAGTCGTAATAACCATTTTGCAGAAATAATAAGCAAAAATGTTATCTCATAACTGAAAGAGGAAAAGGAAATAAAAAATAGCAAAAAATATACCTTTGTTAAACTTATAATTACTAGCCCTCTCATATTATGTTTTAAATATTCTGGAAAAAAAATGTTCCACTCACCTAGGCTAAAAAGAACAGGAGAGAGAAGTATTACTGTATATGGTTTAAATCCTCCACATAGAAGTAGAGATATCATACAAGCTCTGAAAACTAACTCTTCTGTGAGGGGACCCTGTGAATTAAACCATTGTCAGTAACACATATTTCTAAATAAACTCAATACTCAACCACCAAAAAAAAATCAAATAAACAAACTGGCTAAATAGCTAATTTGATTTTGACTTGTTTGAAATAAAAACCTTAGCCCATATCGACCTATGAGTAAACGGGCCAACTTTTTACCACTAGAACTGACTGTTCTAGATTAAAAGGTGAAATGTAAATCAAAAGACCTAGAAGGACACATGGATTTAGTATGGGCGTATGGCACATGCATAACATGAAAATTTATACAATGATGTCATTCTACAATGGTAATTTGCAGGATTATGACTAATTTATACTCATAAAGGGAGCGGCAATGATGCCTGTATACAAATGCTGACTCAAAACATTAAGCACTTAAACATGAATACCGAAACAAGTTCTGGAACCTTTTTTTCAAAATAAAAGAATGAAATATAACTGACTGACCACAATGTACATTCTCCAAACTGAAATATTGTAAACAAGTGATAGCATCCAGCTGATGAGGTTTTGAAGAGCACTCTTTAAGCCATGAAATGATATATCTATCTGATGGCCCCCGTGTTCAGCCCACGAGCTCCAAATTGAGAAAAACTTGAGGATAAACGACCCGGTATACATTAAAGAAGTCAAGCAAAGAGGAAAAACCACAGCTTCCCACTGTTTAATACAAAAAATTCCATTTTAAGCAGAAGATTTTAGCAACCCACTAACCTTTTATAATCTGCAAATCATGTAAATTACATAATTGATGAAAACCATCAACCATGTGTTATCTACACAAACGAGTTGAATACTTACCATGTGGTGTAGACGGATACCGTAAGCACTATACAACATGTTCCAGCTCTTTATCTGAAAACATCAAGAAATTTGGTGACATGTCAGCTTGTGAGTTGTCAAAAAGAAAATTAGTAATATAATCTTATTAATTTCGATGGAACGTGAATAGTAAAATTTTCAACAGAAACATGCCACGTGTAATTGAATTCTGATTTTCTTCATCTATTTTTTATTATTATTTTAATATTATAAATAGTTTAAACTGTCTCTTATAATGTTTAAAACAAAATGCCTATAAATTTTCGAATGTGCTGTTGCAAAGTGCATATTTTTCTCAACGCTTCAACGTAATTTTATTCAAAACTTAGCTGCGCAAGATAATTTACACGTCATCAAAGCACAAACATACAAGTCATTAAAATTGTTTTAAGGTTTCGTTTTTCCACATGCTTTAGTGTAATTTTATTCAAAACCTAAATCGCACTAGATAACTTAAATGTCATCAGAGCACAAACTTTCATGTCCTCCAAGCTATTTCAAGGTTCCGTTTATTTAAAAGTTTCGTCTTTGCTTCTACAGCCGATGCTTTATAAAATTCTGGATATACCGATGCAGCTTGCTTATTTTCATCACACGTAAATTATTCTTTCGCCGGGTGAATACTAATCTGCAAGTCGTCAAAACAGAGGACTCTGCTGCAACACAATCATACTTACACAAACCTCAACAAATAAACTAATCGGCCATGATGTACAAGACTACCTAAAGTCCCAAATTACAAATAGCAAAACCCTAAATACTGATTTCACCAGCAATCAAAATTAACAACAGGGATTAAAGAGATTGAACTTACAGGAGGATAAAGGCGCATATAAGAAGCGAAACTAGGGTTGAGACACCGGCGCAAATAAATCGGCGAATCATGAAGCTTTGGAAGGAGGAAGGGGGCGGTAGGCGGAGGATTAATGTGGGAGAGTAGAGAATTGCAACGTAGAAAATGGCCATCGCGATACATGCTATGATCGCTACTGCCATCGGAACACCGTCGCCGGCGACGGCGTCTACCTCCACCATTGACGGGATCGGTGATTCGATGAGTTTTCCCAGGGTTTTGAATTTCGTCGGAGAACTGTTGACTTCTAGAGTCAAATGACTTCTGCACTTCTACGGTAGTTCTACATGTAAGACCAAGTGAAATAAATTGTTATGATAATAATATTAGGTGCGTGAATTTTTAACAAGATGTGAAAATACGATACGAATCGAACATGAAATTTGTGGGTTTGAGTTTACTGTAAACGGGTTTGGATTAGGTTCAGGTCGAAAACGTGAACCCGCTTAAGTAAGCAGGTCGGGCATGTTATTATTATTTTGTTTTTTTGTATACATTTTGTGTTACAAATTAAATTTCTTATGTGTTTTATTTCAAAATTTAGAACTTAAAATAGAAATTGACGTAAGATTTCATCACTAAAATATAATTGTTTTATATTAACTGATATTTTTTTGTTGTAAAATAGTAATTTAAAGTATTAATATGTGAAAACAATATAAAAAATAAAAAAAATCGAGTTAATTTGGTCGTGTTCATGTCAACCTGTAAATTTTCATGTTGTGTTCGTGGTAGCACTTCTGACACAATTTTTGGGTTCGGGTATGTGTAAATTTTTCGAGTTCGGATCTCGTTGAACCTGACAACACGAGAATATGACCCGTTCAGCACCCCTAGATTTGAGATAACTTTATAAAACAGCAACCAAGTTTTAATATTATTTTAATTGGGTTACTCGTTTATTTTTTTTGCCAAATCAGATTGCTTATAAATTTTTTCTCAATCAAATATTAAAGTTTCAATACTGTTCTAATTATGTCATTCATAAATTACAAAATATACGTACATGTCATTGAAATATATATACGTACATGTCACCGAAGCTCGGCACATTCTTATAAACTACCATATGTATATACAAATTTGGTAAGCTATATAGTTACTTTAAAAATCTCTTTTAGTCTTTTATTATAGTTAGAATCAACGAGTGGTATTTAATTATATTTATAGTATCATTAAAGTCTTATAAAACGATGATTGTATATATATATATATTGTATATATATAGAATAATAGTAATATTATTATTAGAGTTAATATTAATATTAATCTAATAGTACTAATAATTTACTGTTTTAGATCGCATTGGTATACTTCAATTTAATAAAACCCGTTTTGACACAATTAAATAGTATCGCAATTTATTTTAATGACATAGGGTTTATGTCAACATTGCCGGTTCCTATGAAATATTATTTTAACTTAATTAAATTTGAAATAATTTACTTTTATATTAAATCAAATGTGAATGAACAGTTTTTTTCTGTTCACTACCCTTAATGCTTATAGTACAAATAATGACTGTATCATTACATCTTCCTTCATCCCTTTATTTGACTCTTTGTCTTCTCTGTGTTTGCACCGCCTTCCGACCATCATCTGGCCGGCATTTGCAACTCTATCAGAAATGGTTGTTCTCGCCGATGATGTGCGGCTGCCGGTTGTTGTTCGTCGCTCGCTGCATGTCCTTGCCTCGTTGTTATTAGCTGTTCTTACATGGGAAAAACTATTTCTTCAAATTGGATGACAAATTTAAACAATTTGGTTGAAATTTGTATTTTTGGAGTAGGAAATTTGAGCATATCTCAGCACTTGGGAGATTACCCAATTTTAAGGTCATTGACTTGACGGGAATTGATTCTTTAAAGTCTTTTCATGACGACGACACAAACATGTTAGAAGACACCACCGATATCTTTGTTTCTTTACAAGAATTATACATATTATGGTGTCCGAAGCTGGTTTTCTTGCAAAGTAATCTTCCAAAACTCAATGTTTTAAGATTAAATTTTTGCGATGAACTAAGTTTTTTACCGGATCAGATTCAAAGTTTCAAGCATCTGAACATACTTGATATCCATGGTTGTAAACATTTCAATAAATGGTATGAAAAGTGAAGGGTGTAGCCTGGTCTAAAATTTCTCACTTCCCCAATATCTATATTGACGCTCGAAGGTAACATTAATCTTTCTCTATTCGTATTTTTTCTTTACCGCAAATTTTAAAATTTTTAATAATTCAAACTATGACTAATTATAATCCATATCAATTTAGACTAGTGACACTCTTAATTTTTATTTTTGTTACCAACGTCAATCTTATTAACATAATTTCTATATATTTACACTTGATATTCAAGCATAATGATGACTGTGAACAACAACGGAAAAGTAGAAAGCGAGAATCTATGATTATTTTGTTATCGGGATTGCCTTGGTAATAAAAGCAAAGTTAAGAGTATCATTGGTCAAATTGTCGGTATAAATTATTATAAGCTAATACGTTATAGTTTGAGTTATCAAAATCTAATTTAACATATTTTTTTGTTACGAAACGGTCACGTTCTTTGAAAAAAAAGGGCATGTTATAGATACACCAGATTGATATCTGACGCCTTGGATACGACCCGTATTGACCAATACGGCCCGTATTGGTCTATAAAATATCAAATCAAACAATTCATGATTTTTTACGGCCCGTAGTAACATGACCATAATGAGCCTTATGATCGTAAGTAAGATTCTAAATTTTTTTATCTATTTTTATTTTTTAATATTTTTCATTCATTTATGATTTATTAATCATATTATTTGGTTTAAGTTTCTGTTTTTATAAAATACTTATTTATAAGTTATATAAATAAAGGTTTTAGTTGGAGCATTCACATTCCGTTCTCTATAACTTTGTGAGTGTAATCTTTATATTATATGAAATTTTTGTTAGTGATTGTAAGTGAATTATAAAAAAAACATTACTCATTTGTGTATTAAAATATCATTCTCCCTCTCTTTCTCTATATGTGTGTGTGTATACAAAGAGATAAAAAAGAAAAGAATGTCCCAATAACTAATAGATGTATTGATAATATACTCATATAAATTAATTTATAAAATTTGTAAATAAGTATTTTATAGAAACAAAAAAAAGAATTTGGATTTACTTTTTAAAGGTATATATAAAAGTAAAAAAATTAAGCTTAAAGAGTACTATAACCTAATTAATTTTAAAATATTAGAAAACATTTATTAAAAAAATGAAAATTCAAATCAAAAAATTAAAAGAATAAGAAATTTTACTTACGGTTATAAGTCTCGTTACGACCCGTAATGACTTTTGCATACCAATACGGCCGTTACATTTTATAAATTGTCTGATTTGATATTTTGCAGACCAACACAGGCCGTATTGAAGGTGTTCAAATAACAATTACTAGGTTTCCGTATATCCTGACCCGCGTTATTTTTTTAATTACGAAACTGAATGATTAAAGTATTTGCTTTTGCTTTTAGAAAGAAAACAACAGACGATGCTTTTGATTTTAGATCTTAATGTGATGTTTTTTAAATTTTGTTTTGAAGAAAATGTCAAAATAAAAAAAATGATTTTGGTACAATATAATATCTTAGAAAGATATGTTATAATTGCGAATATTATTAACCTCAATTTTCAAATTACATGCATACATAACTTCACTGCGCATGATTTGGGGGTCCCATGATTTCCAAGCAAACTTAATGTTATTTGAATATAGCTGACAAATGGTCCTTAAATCCTTTTTCTTTTGTTACTTAGTTCCTGGAATGATGATGATGATCTGATTCCGATTCAAATCACACGATTCTTGCCTTATTACGTCAGATAAAGTAACCCGCGGGCGTGACATGTATATTTTACTTTTCATGAATGAGGATCATCTTACATCTATTCATCGATATACTATTATTTCTTCGTTTGGATTAGATTAATCCACGGCAATATTCTAACAAAAATTAACTAATATTCTAAAAGAATTTTCTCAGAGTTTTGTTATAAACTTTTGACAAATTTCTGTTGATCACGTTTTAATTTGTGTATTGTCAGAGTTTTGTCATTAAATTTAAGGTTTTTCAAAATCAGAAAGGAGGCGTTGTTTCATACACCCTAGTTCTGTATTTTACATCAGACAAGCTAAACGGCCGTTTTTCAAGACTTTAAACGATCGTTTATAACTTTGCAAAACGATTGTTTATAGTTGGCTGACGGTGATGTGACTGCACATAGTTACAATCACACCTTTAATGAAGCTTCATGAACATTATTTGAGAATGATACAAAGGATAGCAAGACTATTGCTTGAAAGGTGCTAAAAATGAAGAAAAATATGCAAACTGCAGGGAGACCGTAATCTATGACCTGAGGCCGTAACTTACGGCCCTGTGGAAAATCCTTCCATGAAGGCCCTAAAGTAGTGGGGTAGACAGTCTGACTCAAGGTAGGACATAACTTACGGCCTATAGGCCGTAAGTTACGGCCCAATGCGATATTTTGTGATTATTTCAAATTTTGAATCCTATAAAAAGCCCAAATCATTAGGGTTTCGAAAGGACACATTCCTTGAGCCCCAAAAACAATTTTTTGGATGAAATTTAGCCCTTTAAACATCCTCTAATCATTCCAAATCATCAAGAATCATCAACAAAAGTATATTGAAGATTCAATGAAGATCATGCATGGCTAAATCATTCGTGGTTGCTTTCGGGTGAAGAGTTCTTGTTAAGTGAGATGGTTAGTCATGTTTAGGTTAGGGTTTTATGTTGAATACTTTATGATTGAATGTAGTTGAAGGTTTTGATTGAGTTAAAACATTTTGTTTATAAACAAAGTTATTTGCTTTATCATTAATTTTCGGTTTCCTTGCATCGTTAGCTCATTGAGAAAAGTAGATAACTTTATATAGGTGAATTGGTAACTTTATGAAAAAAAGAATCTTAAAAGACTGTTCATTTGTTATCACTTCAATCAAAAGTGAAATCTTGAGTTGTGTTTATGCAACCTAGGTTAAACTTACTAACCATTTATCTTTCGGAACTTGAAACCTGGAAGTAATTACTTATTAATTATTAGAATCTCTCTAAAAGCTTGTTGCTTTCATAATCGTGTTTTTATAAATCATTCAAAGTTTTAAGTTTTGCTTTCAAGTTTCACGTACATTAATTCATTCCAAAGTTGATTGCTTTTTATACTTGTGTTAGTAAATTCATCCAAAGTTTCAATATTTACTTTCAAAGTTTGTATCTTTAAGTTAATCGAATTTGTTTCTTAAACACTTTTCACTAATTCCCTGTGAAGATGACCTTACTTACCCTTACACAATAAAGGTAGCTAAGACCGATTAATTAACGTGTTTTTGATTGAGTCTCGACAACCAGATCAATGGTCTATTATAATATTATTAGAGATAAAAAGACTAAAATGCCCTAATGTGTAGTGCACATGGGGTGATTTAACTGAAAAACTTAACGTCCATTAGTGTAAAGTACAAAATTCTTAACAAAGTTTTACATAAAGGATAAATAGTGTAATCTTATAAAAAAAAAAAAAAAGGACCCGGTCTATAGTTTGACCTACTATAAAGGACAAATTGTAATTTACTCATTTTGATATTTCTTTCCTTTAATCAGACTCACACTTTTAGTTTCATTAAGTTATAATTATCTCTTCTCGATTTCTATATTATTTCTTTAATACTTAAATTAATTATTTGTAATGTAATTTCAATCATATTTAATTTTGAAAAATCATCTTACAATTCTCAAATCCTAATTACCAACTATTTAATTTTTATTTTATATTTTATTCAATCTGTGTAATATACGGGTTTATAACTTGGTATATGTGTGTGAGGGGTGTGTGTATAGACATGTGAAAAATAAAATAAATACCACTCTTTTAGTAAAAAAATAAAAACTAAGTGTAACGCCCGCCTACCGGGGCACCCCCTAGGGAGCGTTATGCATCGGATATACAGAACACGTAGTAATCAGAGTACATAGCGGAAGTCAAACTATAATTATAAATTATAACGTATTATACATCTGTCTTCTAATACAATACTAATATTACATCAGTTTAACTATAGTAGAGATCCAAATCCTCAGCAACACGTTAGTCCTTTATCTCCTTATAAGCTTAGTCCATAATCTCTTATTCATGTAATCACCTGGCACCTAGGATGTGTGTCCATAAAATAAAAACATTTGGGACTTAGCATAAAGCTTGTGAGTTCATGAACATAGCATTCTTTAAAATTCAAAACATATTAATATTGACTATTGCATCAAGCAGATACAACCATGGCAGCCAGATAGGAACAGAGTAAGCACAGTATAAATTCACATAACCAGGTTATGTATACAAACTCCACTGGCTGAAACAGAATCATACAAGCAGCCCTCAAGCATCCTATCAAGCATTGCCACATATCACAGATGCTATTGATAGTCAATTCTTCAATTATTACCAGTTATCAAAACATCACATCCCGTTTTAGAAAACAGTTCAGAGGAACTCACCTTAACTAATCCGATCGGTGATATGTCTGCTCAGGTTCACGGCTATCAAGTATTATCCTATACATAAAATAACATTATTTAAGCTAAATTCTAGCTAGAAACTATCTTAGGGATAATTTGTTATCCTTTTCTATTTGTTGGCATTATTCGACACTTTCTATTACCCTATGCCAACCGTTTGGTACAACCCTTACTAGTTGGCATATTTCAAACATTTCCGTCACGACAGTGCCAACCCTCGGGCTACCCATTTCCTTTCCCGTTAATAACCTTAACGCCTAATAATAATAATAATAATAATAATAATAATAATAATAATAATAATAATAATAATAATAATAATAACTACAACAAAAATAACAATAACTATAATAACTAAAGATATAATTAAACGAGAACATACCTGAAAACTATCTACGACAATTTATATTAGAGCGTTCTCAAAGAAACTTATACTCTAAAATCACCCTAAAGGCCTCTATATATAGGAAGAAGGCAAGCAGCTCAAATTCTCATTCTGGCGATGTGGGATGAGATTGAGCAGCTAGCCTGCCTGCTTACTTAATATAATTAATTCACCTGCTTACTTCGTTTTTCTCTTATAACTTTTAATGTGTAACGTTTTATAAAATTTTGGATATGCCGTCGTGACGATCTTATTTTTCTCTACGAGTCAACATAAGTTTCGTAAAAAACGGAGCAGGTTCAAATATAATATATTATTATTATATTCAAAAGGTCTCTTATAACATAAAATTTTCATCTAAAATTTTCAAACTTCAAATAGACAATTTACTCATTACTTACTCGTTTGATAATATATAAAATGCGAAGTTCATATTGCTTGTATTTCAAATATTACATATGACCCAAACGTTCGGGATGTTACATTCTCCTTCCCTTAAAAGAATTTCGTCCTCGAAATTCAGAGGCTACTCAAATAATTGAGGATATTTGGCTTTCATTTCTTCTGATAATTCCTAAGTCTTCTCGGGCCCTTTCTGACCTTGCCACTAAACTAATACTAGTGGAATTATCTTCTTTCTTAATTTTCGCTCTTGAAAATCAAGAATCTTTAACGGTCTTTCTCTGAAGTTTAGTTTCTCGTCTACTAGCACGTCCTCCAATGACACTGCTTGTGTTGGATCTACCAAACATTTCCTTAGGTTTGATATATGAAATATATCGTGAATACCTCTTAAGGTTTCTGGTAGTTCTAGCCTGTATACAACTGTACCGATTCTTGAGATGATTTTGAATGGTCCAATATACCTGGGACTTAAGTTCCCGTGTTTACCAAATCTCATCACTCCTTTCCATGGTGAGACTTTTAGCATTACATAGTCTCCTTCTTGAAATTCTAAAGGCCTCCTTCTGTTATCTGCATAACTCTTTCGTCTATCTTGAGTAGTCTTTAGTTGTTGTCTTATTTGTTGGATTTTCTCAGTTGTCTTAAGAATAATTTCGGTTTTAGTCTAACTGATCATCCCCTGTTTCTGTCCAACAAATGGGAGTTCTATACTTCCTTCCATATAAGGCTTCAAACGATGCAACTTTAATGCTGGAATGATAGCTGTTGTTATAAGAAAATTCGATCAAAGGCAAATGATCTTCCCAGCTACCTCCAAAATCAATCATGCAAGCACGCAACATGTCTTCCAAGGTTTGAATTGTTCGCTCGCTCTGGGCATCGGTTTGAGGATGATATGCAGTGCTTAAACTGATTTTGGTTCCAAGTTCCTTTTGGAAACTTGTCCAAAATCTGGATGTAAATCGGTTATCCCTATCAGAGATAATGGATAAAGGCACTTCGTGTTTACTTACTATTTCATCAATATATATCTTGGCCAGTTTTTCTATTGGATAGCTCTCACTTATGGGTAGAAAATATGATAACTTGGTTAGCCTATCAACCACGACCCATATAGCATTATATTCTTTTCGTGTTCTTGAAAGTTTCGTGACAAAATCCATCGTCACTCTATCCCATTTCCATACTGGCAACTCCAATTGTTGTAACTGACCGGTTAGTTTTTGATGTTCAATCTTAACTTGCAGACATGTTAAGCATTTCTCAACATATTAGGCTATAGATCTTTTCATATTAGGCCACCAATAGTGATTTCGAATATCTTTATACATTTTGCTTGCTCCGAGATGCATTGTGTATTTGGACTTGTGGGCTTCATCCAATACTTTGCCCTGAATACCTCCAAATTTTGGGATCCAAATTCTCTGACCAAATCGTAGGATTCCATCTGTCCCTTGAGTCAGTAATATTTGGTTACCTATCATTCTTTCAGCCTGAATATTCTCATCTTTTAACGCTTTAGTTTGAGCATTCTTGATTTGGTCTTTCCAATCAAGCTTGACATCTATCTTTAATGCTTTTACTCTGATCGGTTTAACTCTTTCTTTCCGACTGAGATCATCCGCGACTACGTTAGCCTTTCCTGGATGGTATTTGATTTCACAATCTAATCATTGAGAAGTTCCATCCACCTTTTTTGCCTCATGTTTAACATCTTTTGATTAAAGATGTGTTGTAAGCTCTTATGGTCTGAGTAGATTACACACTTAGTACCATACAAGTAGTGTTGCCAAATCTTTAAGGCAAACACTATGGCACCCAATTCAAGGTCATGCGTAGTATAGTTCTTTTCATGAACTTTTAGTTGTCGTGATGCATAGGCTATAACCTTATTTCGTTGCATCAACACACAACCTAAACCATTATATGAGGCATCACAGTATATTGCAAAGTCTTCATTACCATCTGGTAAACAAGTATGGGAGCACTGCTAAGCTTTTGTTTTAGAAGATTGAAAGCTTCTTCTTGCTTTGGTCCCCAGTCAAACTTTAAATTCTTTCGAGTCAAATATGTTAAACGGGTGGCAATCTTGGAGAAGACTTGACTAAATCTTGGTAGTATCCTGCTAATCCCAAAAAGCTCCTAATCTCACTAGGATTCTTTGGTGATTCCCATTTCATCACAGCTTCTATCTTCGCTGGATCTACTTGTATTCCCTTCTTATTTATCACGTGACCGAGGAATTGAACTTCTCTTTTCCAGAAGTCATATTTAGAGAATTTTTGCATAAAGCTTTTCTTGTCGAAGGGTTTCTAGAACCATTTTCAGATGTCTAGCATGATCATCTTGGTCCTTAGAATAAATAAGTTTGTCGTCGATAAAGACAATAACAAACTTATCCAAGTATGGTTTGCAAACTCTATTCATCAGATCCATAAATGTTGCAGGGGCATTGGTTAGTCCAAAAGACATAACCAAAAATTCGTAATGCCCATAACGCGTCCTAAATGCGGTCTTGGGAATATATTCCTCGCGCACTTTCAACTGATGATAACCCGATCGAAGATCAATTTTTGAAAAGTAGTTGGCTCCTTGAAGTTGATCAAATAAATCATCTATTCTTGGTAAAGGATACTTGTTCTTAACATTTAACTTGTTTAATTCTCGATCATCAATGCACATATGCATTGAACCATCTTTCTTTTTGACGAACAATACTGGCGCTCCCCAAGATGAGGAACTCGGTCTAATAAACCCTTTTTCTAAAAGTTCGTCAATTTGCTTCATAAGTTCTTTCATCTCCGAAGGGGCTAGACGATAAGGAGCCTTCGCGATTGGTTTAGCACCAGGTACTAAATCAATACGAAATTCTATCTGACGATCAGGTGGAAGTCCTGGTAAATCTTTTGGAACACGTCTGGAAAGTTGCACACTACAGGGATTTCATTTATCTGTATTTCCTTTTTAGCATCTATCATGCATAAGAGAAAGGCTATGCATCCTTTCTGAATACATTTCATTGCCTTTACTGCTGAGATGATATTGGTCGTGAGATTTCCATCACTTCCATGAACTAGTAGCTTTTCCCCATTTGGCTTACGTACCGTCATCGTCTTATGTTCACAGTCGAGACGAGCATAATATTTATTCAACCAATCCATCCCGAGAATGATATCATATTCACTTAGAATGGTCGGTATTAAATTTACAGAGAACTTAGTGTTAACTAGGGTAATAACACAAACCTTAAAAATCTTACTTATCTTATCTTGCTCACCACTGGCGGTTTCTACAATATATGCACAATCTAGACTTTGTAGTACTGAGTTCAAATAAGGTAGTAAGGCAGTTGAAATGAAACTTCTATTTACGCCAATATCAAATAAAACTCTAGCATATATGTTGTTAATGAGAAATGTACCAGTTATAGTTTCATCCCCAGCTTCTTTTAACACATACACTCGGGCCTTGAAGTTGTTCTGATTCTCCACAGGTTGTGCTTGTGGAGGGTTCTTGCAATCACTTCGGAAATGTCCATACTCCCAACAATTGAAACATCTAATTTTTGGGCAGTTCTTTCGTGAATGATCACCCATTGGACATTTAAGGCATTTGGAATCTTGATACTTTCTCCAAGACTCACTTTTATCGTTCCTCCATGGTTTGTTGATACGGTTCCCTTCATTTCATGTGATCTTTTTGTCCTTTCTTGGCTTTCCATCCTCATTTCTCTTTTTTGTTGTTTTCAGTCATTATGCCTTCTTCTTCGTATGCAATGGCACTTAATGCAATTGCATATTCATAGGTTTTGGGGGCAAATATCTTAACTAACTGTCGAATATGAGGAGGTAACCCCTGCACATATCTTTTTACGCGTTTTGCTTCAGGTGTTACATGCTTAGGAAGCAGTCGAGCCATCTCATCAAACTTGGTCGTGTACTGACGATGTGTCATAATCCCGGCCTGTAGTTGTAAGAATCCTCTTTCAATTTTGTCCCTTTCAACTTCAGGACAAAACTTTTCCATCACAAGCTCCTTTAGTTCATTCCAGGTCAAAGCGGCAACAATTCCAGGTCCTTTAGCTTGTTTAACATTGTCCCACCAAAACAATGCCTCAGACCTGAATGAGTGAATGGCATACATGACAGCTTACGTGGCTGTGCATCCACTAATTTCAATAACAGCTTCCATCTCATGGATCCGCTGAAAGGTCGCCATGGCATCTCTTTTCCCGTCAAATATTGGAGGTTCACATCCCTTGAAAGTTTTGTAAGAACAACCCTGCTTAGGTTCAGTTCTCATAGCAGCATCTCCATTACCATTGGTGTTATAGATACGATCATCCTGTCCATTACTATCATTGCTCATATACCCCCTAGAGGCATTCATAACCTCGGCTATAATAGTTGGCAAAGCATCTTTAATTAAGCCAGATAGAGCCGCTTGGAATTGCGGTCCAGCAAATTATCGCGCCTCGGATTCAGTATTACGAAGATTTTCATTATCATCATTCGCAGATGACATGATTTGCCTTCTACTACTAGGAGGCCTACCACAACCCCTACCATGAGTACTTCCTCCTCTTGTCATAATGAAAACCTACATGAGGGAGCAGGGAATTAGTACTCATATGATGGATTATGATCCAGAACATAGTAGTACTGATAGACAAGAAATAACAGTGGCCAGGTGTTATTGCTTATCTATTGCACTTACAATGTTCTAGCCATTATCTTCCATGTTTTACCAAAACCTGTTACCCAGTACCTAAGTAGTTAATCTATTTATCTTAAAGCATCTTCCCTAGTTTAAGTCAAGATACTATCCTTGTACCTAGTTCACTTAAACTATGGCTCTGATACCAACTTGTAACGCCCGCCTACCGGGGCACCCCTTAGGGAGCGTTATGCATCGGATATATAGAACACGTAGTAATCAGAGAATACATAGCGGAAGACAAACTATAATTATAAATTATAACGTATTATACATCTGTCTTCTAATACAATACTAATATTACATCAGTTTAACTATAGTAGAGATCCAAATCCTCAGCAACACGTTAGTCCTTTATCTCCTTATAAGCTTAGTCCATAATCTCTTATTCATGTAATCACCTGGCACCTAGGATGTGTGTCCATAAAATAAAAACATTTGGGACTTAGCATAAAGCTTGTGAGTTCATGAACATAGCATTCTTTAAAATTCAAAACATATTAATATTGACTATTGCATCAAGCAGATACAACCATGGCAGCCAGATAGGAACAGAGTAAGCACAGTATAAATTCACATAACCAGGTTATGTATACAAACTCCACTGGCTGAAACAGAATCATACAAGCAGCCCTCAAGCATCCTATCAAGCATTGCCACATATCACAGATGCTATTGATAGTCAATTCTTCAATTATTACCAGTTATCAAAACATCACATCCCGTTTTAGAAAACAGTTCAGAGGAACTCACCTTAACTAATCCGATCGGTGATATGTCTGCTCAGGTTCACGGCTATCAAGTATTATCCTATACACAAAATAACATTATTTAAGCTAAATTCTAGCTAGCAACTATCTTAGGGATAATTTGTTATCCTTTTCTATTTGTTGGCATTATTCGACACTTTCTATTACCCTATGCCAACCGTTTGGTACAACCCTTACTAGTTGGCATATTTCAAACATTTCCGTCATGACAGTGCCAACCCTCGGGCTACGCATTACCTTTCCCATTAATAACCTTAACGCCTAATAATAATAATAATAATAACTACAACAAAAATAACAATAACTATAATAACTAAAGATATAATTAAACGAGAACATACCTGAAAACTATCTACGACAATTTGATGTAGAGTCTCTCCTACTCACGCCCCTACTCGATCTCAAAAAACGTCTACTAGCAATACCCAACGGGGTATCGAGAACTCGGGATTCTCTTTATATTAGAGCGTTCCTAAAGAAACTTATACTCTAAAATCACCCTAAAGGCCTCTATGTATAGGAAGAAGGCAAGCAACTCAAATTTTCATTCTGGTGATGTGGGATGAGATTGAGCTGCTAGTCTGCCTGCTTACTTAATATAACTAATTCATCTGCTTACTTCGTTTTTCTCTTATAACTTTTAATGTGTAACGTTTTATAAAATTTCGGATATGCCGTCATGACAATCTTATTTTTCTCTACGAGTCAACCTAAGTTTCGTTAAAAACGGAGCAGGTTCGTATATAATATATTATTATTATATTCAAAAGGTCTCTTATAACATAAAAATTTCATCTAAAATTTTCAAACTTCAAATAGACAATTTACTCATTACTTACTCGTTTAGCAATATATAAAATGTGAAGTTCATATTGCTTGTATTTCAAATATTACATATGACCCAAACGCTCGGGATGTTACACTAAGTTCGATCGATAAGATTTTTTTCATATCATTTTTCATTTTTTCTAAATAATAGGTTGATTATGTTACTTTGACATGGTTTAATTTAGTAATTATCTATATGTTTAATCTTTTTTATCACTCCTCGATTAAATAAATTTTTAACTGTTTGATTATCTCTCTCTAAAAGCAAGAAATCAGAAAGGTGTTGTTCAAGATTATGTATCGATCAAATTCAAGAATAATGGTTGAAGAAGAAGCATCATGTTATTTGTTTTTGCGTGACATCGTTTCCACTTTTGGTACACTATAGATATATTTACATATATGTAAGTATGTGAGATACATATATGTAAGCCTGACAAACACAATGAACACGAAAACATGATGAACATGACGAAGATAATGAACATGAAGAAGATAATGAACATGAAGATTTGCCATTTTTTATAATTACATTTAAGTAACATTGTTATTACACAAATGTATTCTTGTTGTTACATATGTGTAACTCTGTTGTTATGTATACATAACACTATTATTACATACATATAACTTTATTATTCCAATGATTGTGTGATTTTACTATATGCAAGTTTATGTTCATTGCTTACATATATGTAATTTTGCTTGTTACATATACGTAACCTGGATATGTCTTCTTATTTATCTACATGTTTGTTTGCACGTATGTAATTATGTTTTTTACAATGGTTTGTTTGTTACACATATGAACTCTATTTGCTACATATATGTAACTTTTTTTGCATATATGTAACTCCATTATTACATATATGTACTCTAGAAATTGCTTTTGGCATTAAAACAGTCAAACATCACCATCTTCATGTGATTGGAATTTGGCATTGGAACAGATGGAGTTATATGATTTGGTTTTAAATATACATACATACATACATACATACATACATACATACATACATACATACATACATACATACATACATACATACATACATACATACATACATACATACATACATACATACATACATACATATATGTATGTATGTATATAGGAGATGATTAAATAAAAACCATGTTTATAATTAAAAACCGTGAAAACCATCGCTACCTAATCACATAGTTTATAAATGATTTAACTTTTTAATTGTTTAAAGTATATTTGAGTAAACTGCAACCTTATTTTTAAAGTCATTATATATATTTTAATTTATACTCGAATGAATGATGATGTTGACGAAAAGACTTACATGTATGTAACTTATATGAGTTATGTAACGTAACTTTTAGTTGTACACTTGATAACACGTACTTACCTATACATAACCCCTACATGTACGTAACTCCTAGTTGTATACTTTTTAACACGTACTTACATATATGTATCCCATTGTTTTTATTTATAATATGGTTTTTAAGGGAACACTCCCCTATATATCTATATTACTATATAATACATATCAGAAGGATAAGATGGTAATTTCATTCAAAGTGTAAGACACCAATATAATATTTTAAGCATAGAGTACAAGTGCTTTATGCAATAGTTTCACTTTTACCCCAATTTAATTAATTTTTTCTAATTATTATTATTATTTAATACACATTATTAATACATTATTTAATAATATGATATTATTTTATTCACTTATTAATTTCTATTTTATTTATAATAATATAAATTGACATTTAAATTTATAGGTACTAATCATTCTTTTATAACTAAATACTATTAAATTAAGTATTATTTTATTTAAATACTTATATATACTACTATATAATACATCACTTTGGATAGAGATGTAATTTCATCAAGCATACAAGTTTTGAAGCAACATGTACAAAGGAGTACGATGCATTTAAGAGGGGTAGAATAGGGAATAATTGATTAAGATTTTAAGACATTTTAGGGGCAATATGTAAATTTATCCATTAAATTTTATATATCTTGACATTTTTATATTTACTAATTATATTTTTATAACTAAATACTATTTAAATTAAGTATTATTTTATTTAAATATTTAAGTATATAACTTATATATATATATATATATATATATATATATATATATATATATATATATATATATTCGTATTTATAATAACTATAATACTAATATTTTTCTATGGGCATATTGTGAGTTTAATGATTTTAATATTTATCTATATCTTTTATAATGAAAGTGAAAGGATGATAAAATGATAATTTTATATATGGATTAAGATACCCATATGAAAAGTCATGCTTAAATTTTTAAAAATTAACCATTTTATTCCATTTATGCCCTTACAATAAAGTATAAAACCATCATTTACTTTCAATGTCGTTCATTCAATGCGATTGAGCACTAATCCCTCTTCCTCTTTCCCTTGGCAGTTGTTAACAGCTCAGTAACAATCAAGATGATAATTTATGGTGACAATTTCTCCATTAACTTTCTACAGTCTATGCAAATCACCATCGAAAGTTACATCCGATGATTATAAAACTCTAACCTACATTCATAGAACGAACTCCCCCCTAAAATCTAGGTAATAAGTGATTTCTGACCACAAATACCACCCATGCTTTCACGAATCTTGTTGGGATAATATAGTTGTCTTAAAAACTTTTGTAATATACGTAATATTTTTCTTTCATTCAATTGTTTCAATAATTATATTTTGATTTTTTAATTTACGTCATAATGCACCGAGCCGGTGCTAACTAAAATCGAATTCCCAAAAAAGCGTGCAACAGTCGTACCGCTGCAACGCGTAAGCATTTCCACTGGTATGTATATATGTATGTATAGGGAGCAATTATTGCTTCATTTTTATAGCCACGATTCCAAAAACAAAAAAAGTCTTTGCCTATTATACTCATCACTATTAGTACTTGTTATATTTAACTAAGAAAAGATTACAAAATTGGTCTATTTAAATTTTCCATTCATTAACAATGATTAATGGTTAAAAATGGTTTTTATGATTGTGGTGATATTCAAGCTTGGTCAAATATGGTCAGATTGGTTAACACAATAAAAGGTAGTGACCACAAACGGAGAAACGATCAAGGCACAAAGAGAGTCCCATGTTGTCCATGCAAAAGTGGTCTATACGAAAGTTAGATGAAACTTGGAAACTTTAACCAATGAATTGCTCAAGAGTTTTAAACGGGATAGAATCACCAAGCTTCTAGTTGACTAGTTAAATAGGGGTTTTATTTACTCAAGAAATTGTACTTCATTCATTATCGTTTCTAGTTCTAGGGTTTGTTTCAACAAATCATGAATCACAAGGAGTTATGCATCTATTCTATGCAGTGTTTCCTCAGATTCTATGACATCAACTTCATATTGCTTAATTTTTTGTTCGGTCTTGATCGGTCGTGAAAACAAATTGCCAACTTGTGTCAGCAACTCATATAGAACTACATACATGAGTAAAATAGGAGTACACAACTCATTATCGCATATGAATTTTGTCATGTGAGCATACGTTTCGTTGATGATACGTGTAACAGTCCTAAATTTCAGCTCCGTTATTTATTTATTTATTCATTACTCAAATAATTAAATGACTAAGGATACATGTGGCTCGTCTTAGACCAGTTACAAGATTAGATGAATCAATATGGACTAGGCCCAAGTAAAACAAAAATCAACGATTAACATCATTTTCTAAATCCATAACATTTTTATACTAATATTTTTGAACCGTTGTATGACAACATTTGAATTGTACAAGCTCATAACCTTGTTTAATTACTCAAATAAAATGTCTATAACACATAATAAATACCTAAATTTTAATATTATTAGTAACGTGTCCGCGCGATGCGGCGCGTGCGACACTTTTCATAATGGTACTCATATCTGGTTAGTTTTATATTTAAAAAATTGAATTCCTTCTTTTAAGTATATTGTAACAAACATGAAAACAATTGTATATAATTAAAGATACAAGGGTCTAAGTGTAAACATGTTTAAAGTTTTACTTTTTTAGTAGCTTTAAAAAGACATAATTACCCTTGTTAAATTGATTTTTTGGGTTGTACCTTGTGTTTAAAATTTACAAATCTCTTAACTTTGGCCGGAATCCTTCCGGAATCCTTCCTTCGTGCATTATAATATAGTATAGATGTAACCTACAATTATTGAGTTGTGTCAATTTGTAAAACCTCTATGGAGGCAATTTTCTAC
Organism: Flaveria sonorensis; assembly: GCA_025506505.1. NCBI lineage: Eukaryota > Viridiplantae > Streptophyta > Magnoliopsida > Asterales > Asteraceae > Flaveria > Flaveria sonorensis. Next base: position 2,068,263 of record CM046423.1, read on the forward strand.
CAAATACCATATATAGTTATTATTAAGATACTATTAAATACTACAAAAAATTCACAAATTTATTATTTTCTTCAAGCTTTTAACTTACATCATACTTGCAATCACTTGATTGAAAGATGTTGTCACCCTTGCTTCTCATTCTCTTTATTGAAAAAACTCTTTCATATCACAATCATTTCATTCTCTTTCAAGATAAAATTCACAATTATCACTCTTTTTCTCTCTCCTTACGACAAAAACATCACACCCACACACTTTTAAGCTCTTACACCATTTTTACAACTAAAACCCCATCCCATTTAGCCTCGAAAAACGAATTCATGTATTACATGTGTTGAGTTTCAAGTTTTTACAGTTGTCTATAATATCATTCCATGTAAGTGAGACCATAATTCTTTAGTTTTGAAAGCTCTAATCACACAAACTCTAAGCCTAAGTTTTATGGCAGCAAACTAAACTGCAATTATAGGTATTTCATCTCTAGAAGTTAGCCATCTCAAGTGTTAAGTCACTAACAACACCAAAACCTCCATATTTAAGATTAAAACTATACATATATGAAACATCAACACTTGTTTTGGTCTTGGTCTTTTTGGAGTAATTTCACAGGAGTATTTTCACAGAAGCAATGTCTGATTCATCCAAGAAAAATCGCTCCACAATTTTGTTCAAGTGAAGGTATAAACACCAAACCCAAAACTATGTCTTCTTATTATGTAAAAGTACCATAAAAAGCATTTTAACATATTTTTATACAAGATTCATATGATTTAAGACTTATGTATTAAAATTTATATTTATAGACTTTACTAATGTTTAAATGGTGAAAAACTACATAAAAGTAACAAGATGAAATTATATGTCAATAAAACGAAAAATCATACTATTAATCATCAAAAATCTAAAACCGACATGATTATTATAAATTTGATCCTAGGCAGTTTTCAAAGTTTTATTTTCCTAAAATATACTAAAAATGGTTCGCCACGGTAAAATCGAACCTGAACCCAAACCCCTAAATAATAAAAGTTATAAATTTGAAGATTATAAAATGGGCATCTGGTAAAACTGGACACGTGCCTATCTCCGTTGCGGTCTACTAACAATATTGTGTCATAATTTTGTGTATGGTTACTTGAGAAACCGCTATGGCTTGAGTGGTAGTTTGTCACCACCTTGTTTCATAGAATTATTCTTATATTTATTTGACTTATTTTTTAGAGTGTTACATAATATCTTAGACTTTTATGACTTTGTAGTATTTTAAACACTTAAGTATTGTATTTGAAGGTTGAAAACCTATTTAGACATTTGTTAAGTTTTAATCAAGTCATGCTTTAACACCGCTACTAAAAGTTTTGATATCAATGAATCATATCTCACCTCGAAAATACCCAGGGGTGACACTACATGAACAAAACATATAGAAATTTTATATGCGATTTGAAGAACAATTATAGAATAGAATGTGATACACGAACATAAGCTATATTGAATATAGCTTCACATAATTCATAGTTATACAATTAATTATTCTCACGTTCTAAAGTAACTATTTTGATTTTTTTTGTTATGTGTAAATTAAAAAAAAATAATTTATCATCAAAAGGGTCACATGTTTACTTTGTGCTTTTAATAATTAATCACACTAAATATATAATAAAATGAAATATGAATTGGCTTTAGTGATATGCTACAAGTACCCCACTCATCTATGGTAACCTAACAATTCAAATATCATAATACCGAGATGTCACGCTTCACATAACAAATGTATTTTTTTAATATGTGGATGGTTTTTTTTTTCCTTCAAAAGACAATAGTTTAATCTTACATTCTTACTCGTGGGTTTCTTTTGTAACGCAAGAAGAGTCCATGCATGATTTTTTTAAATCATTTTGCCGGACGTGTCTTGACGAAAAGCGTAAGACTGTTGTTTTATAAGCTTTAAGTTATGTGTTCAAGTCATATCAAACATACTTATGTGTACAATTTGAAGGTTAGCATGCATACATTGAATATGAAATCATCCAATTTATCTATTACCATACGTAAAACAACAGCTAAGTTTTACATAAAAGGGGAGCTTAAACAACGACTAGGGCTGCAAACGAACTGAACGAGTACAAACAAGGTCTTGTTCGTGTTCGTTCATTAAAAAATAAGTTGTTTATGAGCTATTCACGAAAACTTACCGATCGAGATTTCATCTTCGTGTTCATTCATTAAGGAAATAAAACTGTTCAGGAATTATTCACGTACACTTATCGAACGTAAACGAACACAAACAAAAACAAACGAACACAAAACAATGTTCATGAACATACATAAACACAAACGAAAAGTTCCTAATCACAAAAAATACAAACGAACATATATTCATTTTATAATAAAATCACAAACATTACACAAAATCCACTAAATATAAATAAATTCTTAACATAATTATTACAAACAAAACTTTTAAGCAGACGAAAACACAAATGAACGTAAACGAACACAGTACCGAAAATTTACATAAATAAACGAAAGCGTAAGACTGTTGTTTTATAAGCTTTAAGTTATGTGTTCAAGTCACATCAAACATACTTATGTGTACAATTTGAAGGTTAGCATGCATACATTGAATATGAAATCATCCAATTATCTATTACCATACGTAAAACAACAGCTAAGTTTTACATAAAAGGGGAGCTTAAACAACGACTAGGGCTGCAAACGAACTGAACGAGTACAAACAAGGTCTTGTTCGTGTTCGTTCATTAAAAAATAAGTTGTTTATGAGCTATTCACGAAAACTTACCGATCGAGATTTCATCTTCGTGTTCATTCATTAAGGAAATAAAACTGTTCAGGAATTATTCACGAACACTTATCGAACGTAAACGAACACAAACAAAGACAAACGAACATAAAACAATGTTCATGAACATACACAAACACAAACGAAAAGTTCCTAATCACAAAAAATACAAACGAACATATATTCATTTTATAATAAAATCACAAACATTACACAAAATCCACTAAATATAAATAAATTCTTAACATAATTATTACAAACAAAACTTTTAAGCAGACGAAAACACAAATGAACGTAAACGAACACAATACCGAAAGTTTACATAAATAAACGAAAGTAGCATCTGTTTATATTCGCTTGTTTAGCTAAACGAACATAAACGAATTTTCCGTCAAACGGTTCTCGAAATGTTTGTTTTTCGGTCTTCACAACTACCATTGTTTTTATCATAATTTCAACTAAAGCCCTTTTCTATATGAATTATGAACACTAGAGTTTGACCACAACAAACAATCTACATAGTGAATCAAACCATTGTCTCTTCCTTCATCTTCTTCCGCTGCTGAAACACCGACAATAGCAATGGCTGCTGAAGTAAAGAGGAAGATTTCAGCAGCATCAGCAAGATCACACACTAGAAAATCAAAATCCGATTCTTCTTCCACTTTCACTTCAGGTATTTCAATGCTTCCGTTATAGATTCGATTTTGATTTTGATTTTGATTTGATTTTATTAACGTCAACTGTTTAGTCGATGATTGATTGTTTCCGACTTCATTGGAATATAGATCCGCAAAATGTTAGCGATTTTAGGTTTGAAATTGGATTATGTGATATGTTAAATTGAAGTTAACATTAACATTAGTTTAGATTTGATTTCATGACGTTTTTGGTCAAAGGATTGATTATTAAAAGTGCAACTTGATGTAGGTTTTTGGATTCAGTTAAGACAAAATGAGAGTATCATTTAAATCACAAACATATATATGTGAATCATACTTATTAATGGACCTTTATTAGGGTGTTGATTAGGGTTCAAAGGATGGTCAATTTGACTGTAAAAGTCTAAATATGTTTCTACTGCCAGCAACTTCTAAACTTGTAATTAAGATTTGTTATTGGGAATTTATGTGCCATGAAATTAAAAAATTCATGGATCTAAGTTTAAGCTATTAGTAAGCCTGATAAAATAACCGGGGCGCTAGTCGTGGCAGGACGGGTGAGGTCACGACAGGTGATTTTAATAAAAAAGTATCAATCTGTATTTGACTCAAATGGGCTCGGGTTGGAGAGAGTTGTAGAAAAAGGTATCCGAATGAGTTCACCCGCTATATTTTTATGGCCGCTAGTGGTGATGGTGGTGTTGGTCCATTTGGACTGTTTTAGGTTAGCAAGTTTTTTAAGAGTGATCCATTTTGACCTGTTGTATAATTTCAATAGATCCAATTTACCCATTGTATAATTTGATTTGCCCCAAATGAACTCATATGCAATTTTTCCCGCAAGTCAACCAATTTCTTGAAGAATGGTTCATGATTACCACCCCTAGCATTTGTCATAAGTGTTCAGTTAAATTATCATGATCTAGTTCAGCTTCAAACTTCATTCAAACATTTCAATATGTTGTGCTTGGAACATTTCAGGGATTTTCTTGAAATTTCTACTCGTGTTCTTTACCGGGTTTTTAGCATGGGCTTATCAAGCAGCTTGTCCACCCGCCCCCAAGAAAGTCGGGACTCCCGACGGGCTTCCCATAACGACACCAAGAATTAAGCTTCATGATGGAAGATATTTATCCTATAAAGAATATGGTGTCCCTAAAGAATCAGCAAAATACAAAATAATTTACGTCCATGGCTTCGACTCTGTCAAGCATTATGCTGTTATTGCCACATCAGCATCTCGCGTGTGGTTTCTTTTGTGTCTTGTTGATCATTTATTAGTTTCAGTATCAAGGTTGACTAAATAATTGGTTGACTTTTACAGGCACTGATTGAAGACTTGGGGATTTATATTGTTGCTTTTGATCGACCTGGTTATGGAGAGAGCGATCCAGATCCTAAACGCACACTAAAGAGTTTGGCTCTAGATACAGAAGAACTTGCTGATCAGCTGGAACTTGGATCCAAATTTTACGTAGTTGGGTTTTCGCTGGGTGGGCAAATTATTTGGTCTTATTTGAAGTACATTCCTCACAGGTATGCGTATAAATTTGCGTTTCAAACTATCATTAATGTCACTCTTTTATAGTAGTATAAGTTTGAGTTGAGATGGAATTTATTTTTGCTGCATTCAAGAGGATTAGTGTCAGAGGTGGTGATTTTGACCCATTTTGCATATGAATAGGTTGATTTGTATCTTGGTTATTTGTCTCTAAATGGGCTAACATGTTTAATTAACATAAAGTTAGGTTATAAGGAAACAGGTTGAAAGTTGCCCGGCATGTAGTTTTAGTACATTTAACCTCTTAAATCATTTTGCATATAAAGCTAGATTATTCTTACAAGGGGAAATACCAAATAAAAGTAACCAAATATCTCAAATTTTGACATTGTGGGGAAGAAGTAACTTCCTATCTCATCAAAAGGAGTGAAGGTTCAACATTTGACTAGTTTAAGAGTGTGAGCTTTATTTGACAAATATAGGGTACCAAATTTGTTACGTTTCTGGGCAATTTGAAAGTTAAAATAATAAAAATTGAATTGTACTCCTAAGTTTGTCAAAAAGATGAACTATCACTAGTAATTTTGTCAAAAGTTGAACTTTCACTCGTATTTTTATCAAAAACTGAACTTTCACTCATATTTGTCAAAAACTAAACATTCACTCGTATTTTTGTCAAAAATTAACTTTCACTTGTATATTTGTCTAAAACTGAAATTTCACTCTGATAAGAGAGCGAACTTCATGAACCCAAACTGCCAAATTTGTGATCTTTGGTTGTAGCCTCTTGTAGAAATGCAAGTTAAGGTTGCATACGTGAGGCCTGACACTCTCCCAGACCCCACACACGCAGGAGCTTTGTAGCACCCGGTTTGCCCTCAAAGTTGTATAATTTATGTCATTATATCTAACGCACCACTAGTTTAAAAAAAGAAATTTAAAATTTTGGATAAGTTATTTTATTACTGAAATTATTTCATGTTAAACCTAAAAATCAATTCCCTACTTAATATTTGAATTTCCTAATTTTCTGATTTCCTGCAACCTAGATTAAAAGTAACTTTTTTATGTTAATCTAACTATAGTTGTCGTATATTTATATGTGATTAAACAGGTTAGCAGGAGCAGCTCTTATAGCTCCGGTAGTTAATTATTGGTGGCCAAACTTGCCATCAAACTTATCTCAACAAGCATTTTCAAAGCAGTTTCTTCAAGATCAATGGAGTCTACGAGTCGCTCACTATGCTCCGTCGCTGACCTACTGGTGGAACACTCAAAAATTGTTTCCTAGTCTAACCGTTATAGCTCACAGCCCTGATATTCTTTCCCGCCAAGATAGAGAACTCGTGCCAATATTTACAGCCGGCAGAGCTGCTGTAGAGGTACCAAACATGCAGTTTGTTGGTTTACCATTATGTTTCCTGGTTTGGCAAAATGGGCGGGTTTGGTAGCGGATCAAAACCGTGTACCCACAGGGCCCAAAACAGATTTTTTAAGAGAACTTAATTTCATATTTAAAGTTAGTGTGTCAATATGATAGTGATTATATTTTGATTAGTGGTCTATGTTTTGAACAGAGATGATTTAGGAGGCTTTAAGCTCTAAAAGTACACCGTGGGCAACTTTCGATCCCTTTAACATGGTAGAGAAAAATAAATAACAACACTCGACCTATCCATAAGTTAATGGGTTGAATTTGGTACACGTACTATTTTCTTTGTGACGGGTCAAAATTGGTATGCGTATGTGTCAAATATTAATGAAACAAATATATTATTTCAACCTTCAAGGGTGTGGCGCTATGGTAAGCGCTAGTCTTCCTAACAGAGTTGAGTTTTAAATCCGGTTCCACTAGTTTTTTGCCTTGAACTCTTTCGAAGGCAACATGGCGCAAGCTGTGTTTTTACTTAAACTCATTGGTTAGCAGGTAGTGGCTGGGTCTCACAAGTTTTCCGGTAACGGGTTGTCACGGTTACATTTGTTTAATACTAAGGGTAAGAAAACTGATTATGATATATGTGGTTTTGTTGATTCCTTTTCATGTTATGAAGGGACAAGTAAGGCAACAAGGAGAATACGAATCAATCCACCGCGACTTGAATATTGGATTTGGTACATGGGAATTTGACCCCACCGAAATTGAGAACCCGTTTCTAGAAAACCAAGGGTCCGTTCATATATGGATGGGTGATGAAGATATTCTTGTGCCGGTAACACTGCAACGGCATATAGCCCAACAACTTCCATGGATAAACTACCACGAGCTCACGGGCGCAGGCCACATGTTCCCTTATGCTGATGGGAACAGTGATGCTATCCTAAAAGCACTTCTACTTGGTCAAAGTTAGTTTAAAACATGTATTTTGGACTTCATTCTACTTCCTAATGTCTTAAACAAACCATTATCAGGGTAATATAGTACAACTGTTATATTTAGTATTAGCCTTTTAAGGTATAAAATTGTAATTAAAACATATTTTTGAGATAATTTTGCTTGTAAACAATCACTAAGCAGTTAAATAACAATTGTACTAAATATTACCCATTTTGAGATAAAAAAAAACATATGATACGGAGTTCATGTTTCTTGCTTATTTACAAGCTGGATCAAAAGCAAGGCTTATAAGGGACATTGAATCGGCTTGGACCGATTCATCGTCGTCATTTCTATGCCATGACCACTTAGCATGACTTGCATTGACCACCTCGAGTTGCCCGTGTCCAAAACTTGCTTCCCTGAATGCTGATATTGTTGGTTGTGGTTCGGTGTAGCTACAAAACATGATTTTCGTAACTTGTTAATGATTGAATTTTGTATTAGAGTGAAAAAAAAAAAAAAAAAACAAACAAACAGTTGTTCGATTGAGTAAACTCACTTGCTAGCAAGACCATGTAGGTTGCCTCCATCCCCGATTGTTATATGCACCGGGCCGCAGTTATTAGCTTCTTTATTGTAAACACGGTTCTACAAAAAAAATTAGTTTAATCATTGTGTGAACTGAAAAGTTAAAATAACACGATTTTCTATCTTTAACCCTTTAAAGACCATCTTCATCTAGTCTTATTAATTAGCAGGGTATTGATGACCTGTTAGTTATCAGGTGATGGGTTCTTACACTTGATAAAAAAGAATTTAAAACAATCGAAAGATTTGGATTTATGAGTAAGTTGCTTACAAAACGCTCGTAGGCATGAACATGTCCGGCAAAAACGACATCAACACGAGCTTCATAAAGCAAACCCTCCATTGATTCCATCATACCAACCGATTGTATTTCACCTTGATGATCATGGTTAGAATTATACCATGGTGCGTGGATAAGCACCACGAGCCATGACGTTTTTCTCCTATCAACCTTCTTCAAATCGGACTCCAACCACCGGTACTGGTTCGAGCCAAACCCAAACTCAGCATAGGAACCCAACATGACAACATGGACCCCCGACACCTCAAACGAGTAGTACAAGTTAGAACCAGAACCACTCTCCTCAAATGGCATACGCCACCTCGCATTGTAAGCAATAAAGGTGGCCGGGCTGGCAGTGATATTCTCACTATCATGGTTCCCTTGTGTCACCATCCACGGCCGCCTGCTCGCTAGTGGCTCCACCAGGCGGCCGAAGGAGTCCCATAACGGCTCCACCGAATCAGCGTACGACAAATCTCCAGGTAGTAGAAACACATCATAGTCAGATTTTGATATATGTTCAAGTGTAGATTGTGTCCATCCGGTTTGCCCAAGATCACCTATTAAATATTTAAATCCCCAATTTCATTCTTCGTTATTAATTACACTTCATATCAGTAAATATAATGCTTAAATTGAACAACATATGCTGCAAACCCTAACCTGAAACGGCGAATTTGATCGGAAATGTCGCCGGAGGAGTTTTCAGAGAGTACTCTGGCGATGAATCAGTAGCAAAACTGTAATAATACTCTGTATTCAGATCCAACGGACCGATTATCACCTCATGTATTTCACCTGAAGTGTAATTCAAATGTTCATACGAATAAATGACTCCGGTGGCTGAATACTCATATCTCCCCGGCGATTTACCGTAGGTGACGGTGGCCGGAGTATGTTCGTCGGTGATCCATGAAATTCGCATTCTATCTTTACCAACTAACGACACATGAACCTGTAAGAATCAAAATTCGTTTGTAAGTTGTTATTATTTTGAATCGAACATAGGGTTTTCAGTTTTCAGCAATTGTGAGGTGAAATCTGTTACTTGTTGTGGAGTTGTAGGATCAGCGTCGTCGGAGAGTGGTGATATGAGAGTCTCACGAGGCGGAGGGCGGTGGTATGCGGCAGCTCCGGCGAGTACGGCGGCGGCAACCACCAGTGTACATAACGTTTGATACATCATGGGAATTAGAAGGGTTAACCGTTAATGCATGTAATAATCAGTGTATAATTGGAGTTACAAAGTGAGAAGAAAAGTTTGATTATGAAACTATCTGCTTCAGTTTGAAATTTCCTCATACGCACACATATGTTTGGCCGCCATGAAGGAATGATTGGACGACTGACTGTTCTTGTTTTGGATCATTAGGGAGGGAAAAAATGGATGATTTTGAGGTATATTTCTCTCTCTTTCTCACCCATACTATCTTGTTTATTTAAAGATCTGACATGCTTGCTTGTTTTATCTAAAGATCATTATGAACTACCACACCCCTTCTCTCCTCCGCTTGATCATGTCTCTTCTTCACATCACTCTCTCTCCTTTAAAAACATACAAAAACACCCAATTGTGATGCTCTTAGTGTGGATGATTAACAAACGGGCTCCACAAAGATTCTTTAAAAAAAGAGTGTTGTGTTTTGAAGAGTTATATTAGGTAATTCCAGGATCTTACGTTAAACAGAAGATAAGTTAAGTATCAAGTATGTTTTGAAGAAGTACACAAAAACTAATGTTATATAATTTCTAGTGTAATCGAACGATTAAAAATTTGACTTTCAGGTTGTGGAAATGATAAATCATGAGTTTTTTAAAATAAACTCAGAAGAAGTAAAGTTAAGTCTTTTTAAGTTCGATTAGAAAATCTAACTTTACTTTCTCAAATGCATTTAGGATGTGCGGCTGCCCTTGGGGAAGGATGGGAGCAATGCGCATGAGCCTTTTTAATGGAGAAAGTGAAGCATGTGTTGCTCCCGCCACTCGAAAATGAATAGAGTTTTGATTCATGTCACCCAGCTAAACAACAGTCGATCGATTGGGAAGCACCAGATTGAGAAGCACCTTCCTAGTCAGCAGAATCCATAGCCGGCACCTTCCCAACCCATATCATTCAAGGTTTATAAAAACTTAAAAACCTAACTTCAAGCATCGATATCTCAATTTTCATATGTCTATTTCAGACATGATTTAATATATTAAGAAGTTATCACCTAGTAGTGCGCAAATGTGATAACTGAAAACTCTATGATCAATCATGGTTACATACTAACTTTTTCGTCCAAATGTAAAAAAAGTGAATTTAAGCTTTTTCTAATCAACATACTTATAAAGCTCAAACTCCCAACTTCAGCATCAATATCGTCGTTGTCTTTTGTTCATTTCAGATACGGCTTGGTTTGTTGCGAAAACCCTTGCGTGGTATTGCATAAACGTGTTTTCAAAAACTCTATTAATCATGGTTATGTATGATTATTTACATCCAAAGTTAGAGAAAAGTCGATGCTTTTGTCTGTCAAGTTGTCACTCACAAAGCTCAATCCACCAACTTCAAGTGTCAATGTCTCGGTCGTCTTATATTTGTTTCAGATATGATTTGATTCGTTATGCAAACCTCACGTACTAGTGCATAAACTATTTATTAGAAAGTCTATCATTCATGGTTACGCACGATCATTTGTGTCTAAAGTTAAAGAAAAAGTTAATTATAGTTACTTTTTAGGTCTTCATCCAGCTTCTGTGGTTTATATATTACTTTGATTACTGTTAAAAAAAGGTTGTGGTGTTTTTATTTTGAAACGATTTATGTAGTTAAAAGATAGTGTGATAAAATTGTTGCATCAAATATCACTCGGTTGGGGTTAAGAATTCAAATTTAACATATGGTAAGAAGTTCACATTCCTAGCTTATTACAAGCTGGATTAGAACGAGATTTCTAATCCAAACCGAATCAGATTGAACTGATTCATCATCATCATTTCTATGCCACGACCAAAGAGCATAACTTGCATTCACCACCTCGAATTTCCCATGCCCAAAACTTGCTTCCCTAAATGCTGATATCGTTGGTTGCGGTTCTTTGTACCTATAATACATGGTTTGTAAACAATTACTAATAATCAAACACATTTATTGAAAAAAATAACATTTTGTTTAAGCCTAACTCACTTGCTTGCAAGACCTTCACGATTACCTCCGTCTCCGATTGTGATATACACTGGGCCGCAGTCATCAATCTCTTGATTGTAAACCCGATTCTATCAGTAAGAGATAAGTTAGTACGTTTATCGTGTGATTGTTTTAGATTGAAGTAACTAGGAAGTAGCTTACAAAACGCTCGTAAGCGTGGACATGCCCTGCGAAAATGATATCTACACGAGCTTTGTAAAGCAAACCCTCCATTGACTCCATCATATCGACCGATTCCTTCTCACCTTGATGAGCATGGTTAGAATTATACCATGGCGCGTGAACAAGCACCACGAGCCATGGTGTTTTGTTCCTATCAACCTTTTTTAAATCCGTCTCTAACCATTGGTATTGGTTTGAGCCAGAATCAAAATCGGTGTAGGAACCTAACATGATGACGTGAACCCCCGAGACCTCAAACGAGTAGTACAAGTTAGAAGTGGAACCACTTTCTTCAAACGGCATACGCCACCTTGCATTGTAAGCCGTGAACGGGCCGAGTGGATGGCTGGGATTTTCTCAACCTCATGGTTGCCTTGTGTCACCATCCACGGTCGTTGGCTCGCTAGCGGCTCCACGAGACGTCCGAAAGAGTCCCAAAGTGGTTGCAACCTATCGGCATACGATAAGTCTCCGGGTAGTAATAACACATCATAATTTGATTGTGAAATGTGTTCAAGGGTAGATTTGGTCCATCCCGTTTGTCCAAGATCACCTATCAAATTCCATTTTATCACTCACATTAACATAAATATTCATCCGAACTAAAATGATCTTTTAGCTATATAAATATTCAAAAAAAAAGGATTTAGATTTTAATAATCTAAATTATTACGCATTGATGATAATAAAAATATAATGATCTTGTTACCTGAAATAGCAAATGTTATTGGGAAGCGAGGTGGTGGTGTCTTGAAAAAATACTCTGACTTTGAACCAAGGGAAAAACAATAATAATACACAGTACTCAAATCCAATGGACCTATTACTACGTCATGTATTTCACCTGAAGTGTAAGTTAGATATTCGTAAGAAGAAACAGTCCCGTTAGCCGAATGATCATATTTCCCCGGAGATACACCGTAGTAAACCGTCGGTGGAGTATGGTCGTCGGTAATCCATGAAATTCGGATTCGATCTTCACCAGCCAAAGATATATGAACCTGTTATCACTTGGTACTTATTTATACAAATTTGAAAGATGCTTCTTGTGTTAAGGAATTACTATTACAAAAGTATAATTAACATTGTATTTTTTATATAAATTATTAACTTTACAGCTACAAAATAAAAATATAAAAGAAAAAACGTTTTATGGATCCATATAAAAACAAATTGTTAGAATGTAATGGACACGTGTCATTTAGTTGCCAATTATACTTGTAAGGTACAAACAAACAAACGTATCTTTGTGAAGATACCAATATGACAAAAGTTTATCACATTCAGATGTTACCGTCTTCATCTAGTGTTGGGAAATTCAAATTGTACTTGTATTGGATTATATGATTACAATGAAAGATAATAGATTTTCTTAATGTCTAATTGAATTATCAACAAGACATTTAAACACCCGATCATTTTTATTACCAGAGTATGGAATCTGAAGATATTATACTGGCACTTTTCTGAAAAAAAAACTCGTATGTCAATTCGTTTCATCATTTCGAACCTGAGACAACCTCAGGAGAAACCCACCTATTTTTCCCTCAACAAAACTTATAACATTCATTGCTTAAAAATGACATCATCGTTTAAACACCTTGATATCATTAGATTACAAGTTAATTTTATTTTTACCTATATCATAACATAAAAAAAAAACAAAAAAAAAACGTGATAATACGTGAATATATGACATTTATATAGTTATGATAATAATATCATATTTATGATAATATTTTTTAATAGCAATACCTCATTTGGACACCTTAAGTTACACATAATCAGGTTTAAACCTATCTGATCTTTAAAAAGTATTTGATTTATGGTGATACAAGTGATCAAATTTATGATATTATATATTATATATCTATATGAATACACAACTACGATGTATAGTAAAGGTAATTTATGATTAATTTATAATAAAATTGATTAACATAAACTTTTTTTCTTCACTACCGACTCTTACTTTGAATAACTTTACAAAATAAGCAATAAATCTATACAAAGTTTCATATAAGATTTATGTATGTTTTTTTAATTTTACAGAACATTTTATATTTAGAAAAAAATTCATAACATAGGACATATAATAAATATTGAATGACTTTATAAATAACTTTTTAAAAATCTATTCAGTACAACAGTTAAAATATTTGCTTGAGTTTTCTTGTGATTATTACGCTAAGAATTTTGATGGTACACATATAGTCATATTTTTTATAATTCAGTTTGATTATATATTTGAGGGATTTCACATATTTCATCTTCTACCATGAACTAAAAAAATTAATTATATATTTCTTCTATTTTATTATATTAACCTATTAAATAACTATATCACTCTTATTGTTAATAAGGGGTTTTACATATTTATTTTTAGATATTGTAATTATTTAAAACTTTGGCAACTATTTTTGTATAAAATATGTAACTTTGATTATTAGTAATTGTTGTTTTAAAATAAAGTTTTAAACTTTTAAATTTAGAGAGTAATTTTATTGTTTTAATTTATACATAGACTTGAATATGAGAAAGTATGCAATTGATGGTCTCATGAAGAGAAATATGTAAACACCGCTTAATAAATATAAGAGTAAATTAATTATTAAATAAGTTGATCTTAATGAAATAGATAAATATATAATATAAATGTTTTAAAAAGAAAAAAATATGTAATAAATTTTTAGACTTTGGGAAATAGGTAATTATTTATCTTAAGAAAGGAAATATGTAAATATAGCATTTATCAACAGTTGGGTTTTTACACCCTTAATCTAAATTTACTTCAAACTCTACGTTATTATTCACCGTTAGACTCAAACTCAACCTTTTTAAGAGGAAATCATTTTAAACATCTGGGTATCATGACATCAAATTATTTTGATATAACCTATTGGTTTGTAATTTTGGGTTTCTAGAATCAAATAAGGTACATTAGTGTTGAGGTTTCTCAACATATCAGATAGATTGAAACCACAGTCACCGGGAGCAATAGAAGTACGAAATGATTAAAATGAGCCTACGGCAGATTAGCAAAGTGCGTGGTACATAATAATCACGGTTCAAGTTCTGCATAACGTAGCTTTCGTGATGATTTAAAAGTAGACACTATGTTCGCTGGTAAACAAAAATAATAATCACTTACTTGTTGCGGAGTTCTAGGATCAGCATCTTCAGCGAGTGATACGGTGAGCATCTCCCGCGGCGGTGGCCGGTGATACGCACCAACAACTTCTACAACTCCGGCGACGACGGCGACCAACAACACCGGTAGCCATAACTTCTGAAACATTGGTAAGAGGATTTGGAGCTTGAGTATAATAATATCTGTTGGTGAATGCCGCTAACTTATCAATGATTTGTGGGTTTAAAGTCAAAACATAGGCACGGTTCTGCCTCAGGTTGTTATGACATTTATTCTCCTTTTCGTACTATGTTATCTGTACCTATATAATATAAGATACAAACTATGTAATGTTATTATATCTTCTATAATTATTTTATATCTCTATTTGAATTTTGAATGATGTTATGTTTACTTAATATGAAATTATAAATTTAAATATGTTTATTTTTATATTTAGACGTGAATAATCTTTCATTACATGAGAATTTTGGTTACGAGAGTTTCAAATGTAATGGAAGAATAAAAGCTATTCGGTTTCTTTTATTTTAGTAAATTCACTTAAAAGAACTATTATTTATTTTTAAGTCATTAACTTTATTACATTGGAGAGTTAAAGATATTTACTAGGTTAACGCATTTTTAAGCTACAGGACTGAAGTTTTTAAAAATAATGACATGGATTTTTTAAATCAAAGTCAGGTGTGTAAATACTTAGTTAAACTGATTACGTTTTTTCATATTATATAGTGCATAGCATAATCCACTAGTTTTTAATTCCAAGATGTTTATATATAATACACTAGATATAGTAAACTTGTGTATTACACGGGTTGATAAAAATAAAAAATATCAAATAGAATGAACATTTGTTAATTATAAACCGATGATTTCTAAAATAAGATATGATTAATTTTCAAACAAACACATTTAAAAAATATTCATACTTAAAAACTTTCTTATTATAACTGTCAATTTAATTATTTTGTTTATAAAAATTTTACTTTTAAAAACACCATTATAAAATATTTGTATTTTTAAAAAAAGTTTGATGTTCTAAAAATTTTCTAATTCTATGAAACTTATTTCCTTAGAAATAATATTAGTAAAATGTTCTCTTTTTTAATTTATTAAAAAACTATTTTAACTAAAAAAAATAAATAAAATTATTAGTAATTAATATGATTATTAAATAGGAGATAATAGTTAGAAAAAAATTGATGAAAAATAATATGATGTTGTCATGTGTCCCTTCTAGATATGCTTTTATTAGAGTAAGGAGATTTTTTTTTAATATTAATGTCAATCTTCACATGATTCATAGACCCGTGTCGAATTTGTAATTTGAATCAATTTATTTGAAATCAAGGTTATGCATACGAATATTTCTTCAAATGATCATAAAGTCTAATATTGAGTGAACTTCCTAAAGGAAAATTGTTCAATCGGTTATTTAATACACAACATAACTAGGGGTGAACAGTGAGTGAGACTAAACCATATAGCCGAACCGACCTGAGACCAAAACTATAAAAACCAAGAACCAGGACCGGTCCTATTTATGCATCGTGGTATTAGTTATTGTCAGTTCTAGTCTTTTGGGCTGGGTTCTCATTGGGTCGGTCTTTTCTTCTTCTCGAGTAGGATCAACATCTGCTCACCCTAAACTTAACCGGAATCAATCAATTATTTATATAAAAACTAATCTAAACTATGACTGTCAATGTATATGGTCTCTAATTTGATTCTTATGAAAGGGATAATGCATGGAATATGCTGTTTCGATGAATAATAAACTTGAGGCAGTAGTTTGCATTCACACACGAATATACCATGGAAACACGTTGATTAATTGTCCGACATAAATGTCCATTACGGCTGTTTTCTTAATGCTTGGTATTAGTTATTGTCAGTTGTAGTCTTTTGGGCCCGGGTCTCATGGGTCGGTCTTTTCTCTTCTCGAGTAGGATCAACATATGCTCACCCCTAAACTTAACCGGAATCAATCAATTATTTATATAAAAACTAATCTAAACTATGACTGTCAATGTATATGGTCTCTAAATTGATTCTTATGAAAGGGATAATGCAGGAATATGCTGTTTCCGATGAATAATAACTTGAGGCAGTAGTGTGCATTCACACACAAATATAACATGGGAACACGTGATTAATTGTCCGACATAAATGGCCATTACGGCTGTTTTCTTAATGCTTAGAATGTCTATGTTATTAGTCAGTGACGTGCACGACATCTAACTGTACCTCGTCTCAATGATTCATGTGAAATTGATGTCGTGACACCAGGATATATAAGTCGTTGTATAGTGATTTCTTGTCTTTACCACATGAGATATGTTAGGTCATAACAATCGTCACCATCAAGTATTATCCGTTGGTATATGAATAAAAGTAAAAAGTAACTTTACAATTAAATATTATTGAATGTAGAGATGACATTAACTCAATACGACTATATATACAACTAGATTTAGTAAACCCGTGTATTACACGGGTTGAATAAATAAAATATTAATCTAATAAAAATTAATAATTATAAAATGATATTCAAATATATGATATGACTGAAATTACATATGAGAAATGACTATAAATAATAAAACAGTGATATCAACTTTTAAAATTTTATTTTAATTTTTTTTCAAAAAAAATAAATATTTAGTTCTAAAACAAACCGTATAAAAATGTTATTTTTTAAAAATTTCTTATTATAACTCCTAAATTAGATTATTTTTGTTTTAAAAATTGACTTTTTAAAATACCAATTTTAAACTATTTCGTATTTTTAAAAAAGTTTTATGCTTTAGAAAAAATTATTATTTTATAAAAAAATTATTTATTAGAAATAACAATAATGAATAGATTTCTTTCTTAATTATAAATCTAAAAAAGTATTAAATAAAATTATAATAATTAAGGTAATATTTAATATGAGAGAGAGACGGAAAAATTTTGAGGATGATGTGTGGTGCTGCCACGTGTCATCTCAAGTTACTTTATATTAAAGTATAAAGATTGATCTAATTTTACACATCACTACCAATCCCGTCCAGACATGCAACCATTGAACCTATAAAAAAAAAAGTAGTTCGATACTTAGAAATTATGGGGATAAACATGGTTGACTAATTGCCAATGAGGTGATTAATCGTATTATAGTGTATGTAGGTTTAGCAACAATTATGAGTTGTATAGCTGAATTATTTCATTTATATGTTTGTTTTGTTTAATAAGTGGAATCATCATATAACTGAAATCGAATTTCTATTCTTTATATAGTGGTTCCTTGGAGATTTCGGTTCGTTTCGAATAGAACCGCATCATAGTACCTAAAACCTTGACGGTAACCGGACGAGTGTGAGATTGATAAAAAAAAGTTTTGCATGTTCGGATACAAGTATGTATTAGATGACCCGGTCAGATGCATGAGATCATATACTCAAAAGGTTTTATTTTTAACCTTTTATATTTTTTTTAACATCGTTTACCTTCACTTTTCTTCACTTTTGTCGGTAATGTTTCATTTTATATTATTATATGTGAAAATAATTTTATATATGTATATGTGTGGGAAGGGTTCATAAGAAAAACCAATAATTATACGAAAATTAAACAAAGACATATAAACCATTATATAATTTATCACTTTTGTTCTTTTAAGGTTTAAAAGAGATTTAAATAACTATTATATATATGTTGAACATAAATACAAGAATAAAGAGTGTTACGTATATGTAGCACTATGTCAAATGAAAATTTATTATGTATACATAACTATGTGTGATGTAGATATAAAACTATATTACGGTTTTATTTGATTCATACCCCTATCTATACATACATACATACATATATAGAGGGTAATAAAAAAAATCTATGAACTTTATGACTAGTTTAATTGGTTTCTATAGTCTCACATAACTATGTAGTTTTTTTATAAACAATCCATTGTAAGTGTTTGTATATATAATATTCAATGATATTATCCGTATTTCATATTTTATATGTTATAAATATAAAATTATATTTTAAGGCACCATAAAATCTAAACGAACTTAGTTAAAAAAAGACAAAATTACAGAAAACGTCATTTAGATTTATAGAAAATTACAGTTATCATCATTTATCTTCAAAAAGTACTCTAATCATCATTTATATACTTTTCATAAAGATTACGTACTTTAGACTAACGGACGTTAATTTTCTCCGTTAAATCAAGGCCATTTTAGTCTTTCTACCCCTTAAAGGACTATTTTTGAAACTTTAAACCTATATTTAAAGGAAGTTTTTCGTAATTAGCTTTTATTTCAAACTTTGTTATACATATAATTTTTTAAATTATTTTATTTTAATAAAGATATACAAGTAACATATATTATATAATTAACAAGTTGCATCAATCGCATAAAGAGGAGCAACCACAATCGTCATCTAAGCCAAGTGACTTCGTTTGATACAAGTTGACGAAGGCATAATCTTAGTCGTTCTTTTAGTCTTAATTCTAAGGTATTAGCCCTGAATTTTAAATTTCAACGTTAAGTATTTATAGTTTATTAATTTAGGTATTGGATATTCAGTGTTAATATAATAATTTAACGGTTGAGTCAATATTGTATGGTTGTGTTTCATTCTTAATCTTGAGACTACACGTATTAGTGTATTTCATGTATCTTTATATAATTATTCGAACAGCTTAAAAATGTCAAATACGTACGAATAGAGGTGGCAAAAAAAACAGGTTTGGCAACCGGTTCGGGAAAAAAAAAACGAAACCGGTTTGGGTGTCAAACCGGTTTGGCCCAAACGGTCCCAAACCGGCCCGGCCTGTCGGTTTCAAGCGGTTTTCAAACCCCTAATGTTCAAACCGATCCGGTTTCAAACGTTTCCAAACCGGCACCCAAACCGGTTTAAAAAACTAGTCGTTGTATAACGGTTATATAGCCGTTTTTTGCCGTTTGAGGTTTTTTAGACTTTTTTGGGGGTTTTTTTTACTATTATACCCCCATTAGGTTACTATATATATGTATTGGATGTTTGGTTGAACTACAATAACTTAAAACGCTCTCTACTCTCAAAAATCTCAAAAACGCTCAATACTTTCGTGCTCTAAAAAACTCTCAAATGACTTCATCAAATGCTCAATCATCCGTTGGTTGTGATGCGTCTTCAAGCAACGTGTGGTAACAATCCTTCCTACGAGTAGAAACCCCGAAATATGATGCAATTACGATTTATGTCAAATGGCCAGCGGTCGAACAAAGCTCGTTGCAAGTTTTGCCATAACTTTTTCAAAAAAGATGCAAATACAACCTTGAAAAACCACATTGTGCATAAATGTTGTAAGGCGTTGAAAGGTGAACCGTCTCAAGGCGTTGATGCGGTTCGGGAGCAAATGACACATTTTGTAATTCAAGAATGCTTGCTATTCAAACATTTCGACAACGAACGATTGACTCGACTCATTCAACGAACTCTCCTACCACGTTTCACCAATGTAAGTCGTGCTACTCTTCGAAGAGATTGTTTAAAATTATGAAAAAAAGCTAAAAATGAATTAATTATATTTTGAAAATTTACAAACCGATATTAAGTTAACTAGTGATGTTTGGTCGACTCCTCACGGTTCACCGGACTCGTATATTGTGTCACCGCCCATTGGGTTGAACCCGATTCGTGGCAAATGATAAAACTTATGATTGCGTTTAAATTGTTTGATTATTCTCACACCGGTGAAAAACATTTTTATCTTATTGATAAAGTTATTAAAACGTGTAAATTAGAAAACAAATTTTTTTCTATATCTTTTGATAATGCGTTAAATAACAGGCTTGCGATAGATCATCTAAAATTAAAATATAAACCAATTGTGTGATGGTGTGTTTTTTCATAGTCGATGTGTTGCGCACATCATAAACTTAGCCATTCAAGACGGTTTAAGACGATTGAACCAACAAAAGATGGTTTTAAAAGAATGTTACGTGACATTTTAGCAATAACCAAAGATATAGTAGGTATCGCAAGTTTTGTAAAGATGAAAATTCCAAATGTTTAGGTCCAAATCGGGGACGTACCTACAAGATGGAATTCCACTTGTAACATATTTGAAAAGGCTATTGAACAAAAAGAAAGTTAAAAAGCCTTTCATAATAGTTTGGTGAGTCGTGAAAAGGCAAATACTTACCATACATCGGATTGGTTATTGAAGAAATAAGCAAAATGCTTCAAATTTTTAAAAACACAACTACTTGTCTTTCTGGAGTTTATTATCCACCGAGTCTATTATTACTTCACCAAATTTATTTAATGACTTCAGAATTAAATAAGATGTTGTTAAGGGTAGAATTTTCGGATATGATACCCCCAATGAAAGAAAAACTTAAAAAGTATTTTTAAGAAATGCATCATGTTATTACATGTGCAGCTGCATTAAACCTTTGCTTAAATATGTTGGGGGTTGAAACTTTACTTGATAAAATTACTTCTAATTTGGATTTAGAAGAAGAAGAAAACCATTTTATGGGCAAAGTTAAAAGCTACTTTAACCAACATTTAGAAAAAAAAATTTGATGTTTATTTATTAAAATATGGTGAAACATCACACATCCATGAGTCATTGAGGCATGCGGCACATGTCGATGATCTAATGTTGCTTTATATAATAATTTAAGGGATGAATTAATAAATGTCAATGTGGTAACACTCGAGTAGTGAACTCGGGAGGTGTGGCGGAACAAATTTTTTATCCACCATGACTCCATAAGATTTTAAATTTTTTGACTTGTTGGCTTGGTGAAAAGGTAAGAAAGATCAATTTCCCATCCTATCCACCATGGCCCGAGATTTACTAACCGTCCAAGCTTCCACGGTAGTCTCGGAATCTGCTTTTTCTGTTAGTGGCAGGATTATATCGATAAAGACGAACTCGACTCACTCCCCAAGCGGTTGAAATTTCAATTGCTTGAAGGATTATTTGGATGCGCGGGAAAGATTACAAAACAAATGCTCACTTGAAGGAGAATGGAATATGAAGCAGAATTATACGAGGATGAGGTAGAGAGTGAATTGACCCGGAATGACCGATGATGAAGCGGCATATGACGAGTACCTTCCTAACAGCTCGGGTTCTGGTGGCGAAGAATAAAGTATCCAAATATGCAACGAACGAACGAAGAACGACTAAGATAAATGTTTAGTTTTTAAAAACAATTATTTACAATTTTATGTGGTTTAAATTGTTTATATGTTTTTATATATTATATATTTCACTGATTTTAAATTATGTACTTAATTTGAAATTATGTATTTAATTTGAAATTGTGTACTTTGTTTTTAAAAACAACTATGTAATGTTTCTAATTTTATATGTTTTAATTTTTATAAATAAAAATATGTAAATAATCTTATAGGTTTATTTAATTTATACAATTAAATATGTAAATGCATCTTATAGGTTTATTTAACTTATTCAATTAATTGTTGAATTAATTTATAACGCTTACAAGAAGAAAAAAAACCGGACCTGTTGGGGTCTGAACCGGTTTCCAAACCGACCCAAACCGGTTTCCAAACCGACCAAACCGGTTTCCAAACCGACCAAACAGGTTTATAGGGTTGGGGATTCCACTTCCCAAACCGGTTTGAAACCCGACCGGTTTGAGGCCAAACCGGTTTTTGACCGGGTTGACCAAACGGGTTTTTGACGGGGTTGACCAAACCGGTTCCGGTTTGGACCCCAAACCAGTTTTTCAAAAGCCCGGTTGTACAACTCTACGTACGAATGAAGGAAAATTAATTTTAGAGGGCCATGTAAATTTATAATTTCTATTCTTGTCCCACTTTTGTATTTTTTTCTAAATACCAAACATTTTTCGACTAATACGTGTTGATCGATGATTTGTGTTTTAGATTGGAAGACATGCTATTTGAATTAAATATTAAAGAATATGTATAACTTTGTTTTACGTGTATGTATGGCCTAATAATTTATATATATGTTAATAGTATTACTTATATGTTAAATACATATATAAAGTTAATATACACATAAGTAAAACAAGGTTAAACGTATGTAAATAGTTAGATTACATATATATATATATATACATACACACACACGAATGTAAATAGTTAATTAACCCCAGGAGAGAAGTATTACATATGTAAACCAGTAAATTTCTTACAATAAAAACTAACAGTGTGTTCTGCTTATCGGTAAGTCCTAATACCACCAGCAAATCCACAACCACCACCACCATATCCTCCTGAATCGAAATCGTCTTCAACGACTTATCCTCTTTAAACACAATAACATGAAGCTAACTCACCCCCGATGTAGCAAGCATATACGAATGTAAATAGTTAATTAACATATACATAAAAGAGAATGCAATGTAGAAGTGATTATTGTTCTATATATATATATTATATATATATATATTATATATATATATATATTATATATATATATATTATTTTAAAACTATAGATCACGTCTTAATTAATATTAAATTTATTCAAATTAATTGATTTTTTTAACAGTTCCAGTGAAGCTACTTTCAACACAACTACAACACACGTTTTGTTCTGTTCATATACTTCTCTTTTCAAGATTAACTAGCCCATCTAGTATAGGCTAGCCCGAATGTTCATCTCCTTAAGCGACTAATTAGCGAGTTTATTTCGGGTAACTTTTAAAAATAGTAGACAAGTTTCTTGAATATTTAATTAAAGTCTTTAATGTTTTTTTTTCTCTCAAGTCACTCAAATTTTTTCATGTGTTCTAAATATAATTTTATTATAAGCATCAATTTTTTATATTAAGTTAGGCAATTGAATGCATATGTCTTGGTTAATTCTTAGTGATTATCCTTTCCAATTCAACTAAACTTAACATCTTTGAACTATTTATTAAGTTATAGATTTTTTCTTCACAATTGCCTCTTAGTTCCAATTGATTAGATAAAAAGTTCACTTATTAGTAATCAAACTTCATATATGTTTCATTTGTCTAACTGAATTTTAAAAAATTTAAACATGTAAAATATAGATCGAAATAGATAGTAGAAATTGAGTGATTTTAGAGAGACAAAATAATGACTTTAATAAAAACACTAAGAAAACTATGTTAATGTTATATGAAATTATCTATTGTTTTTAAAAGGGCCAGCCCGCCTGGGTAAGATTCCAGAAAAAAGTTTGCAAATTCAGTGTTTTGTGCGACTAAATTATCATTACATCCTTTAATATATAAGGCTTTTTTCCAACAAATAAAGACTAAATCATAAAAATATAGTATAAGTTTAAATGACAATAGGTGGCATCCGCCCACACTGCGCCGGGTGTAAAACGGTCACGACAAATAACACACACGACATGTGTTTTTATATTATCATTACCCTCACACCGTCAATACCCATCGCTACTGGTTTGGAAACAGTGGTTTTTTGGACTACAATCATTAGTTTATCACGCTAAAGCAAAGCGACAACTAACACCAACACCATCTCCATCTGCTATCGCAATGACCACATCACCATCGCCAACATTGACAACAACAAGGAGGCCAATGGTTACCACCATCATCTCTACCCGTCGTCCTCTTTCACAAACACATAATCTCTCTAAAACAATTGATGATGCTCCACATATTCAAACTCCAAAACAAAAATTTTGAAAGTATTTGTGGACCAAACTAAATAAATCCAAAGTTCCCTATTTATTCCATGCTTTATTAATATTATGTAATATCTTGCGGTAATTTGTTCTAAACTATACTATATACTTGTAAACACAAACTACATTCCCAAGTATACAATTACTTTGATTCTTTTTTAAAACATTATTAGGTTATCTGTACCTAAATTATACTATATACTTGTTCATCCCGTAACATCGTGCGGGCTTTCCACTATATTTTAACAAGTTAAATGTATAGTGATACTAGCAAGTATATTTAATACCCGACAAATTACCTACGAGTATTGGGTTGGTTATACATACAATATTTTCACTCAAAACCAATTATTTTCTTATCGTTTCTAGTCGTCAATCATCACTCCAGAAAAATATATGCTTAAAAGATCTTGTTTTAAACTCTATTTGTCTACAAATATAAATTCATATATTAAGGAGCAAAAACTTATATTTCGTAACCCTTATCAAAACCATTTATCAAATTTACATTGTTCAACCAGCTTGTGATTTATAGATCACTTTAAGTTAGTTCCCTGAAAACGTGTCTGTAATTTAGCTCGAGCTATTTTCGAGTTGATTTCAAGCTTAAGACAACTTACTCACTAATTCACTCAAATATGATTTCAAACCCTTTTACACTGATAGTTTTAAGCTAGCTTGTGATTTGTAGCTCACTTTAATTTAACTACATGTTGTAATTTAGCTCGAGCTATTTTCGAGTTGATTTAAAGCTTAAGAAAACTTGCTCGGTAAGTCACTCAAATATATTATAAATTCTTTTATATTGATAGTTTTAATGCATTGTTTTTGACTTATAACTTTTTTAGAATTGTTAATCCATACACTTTTAAATACACTTTTAATTTTTCTGAACGGCCATCTGTACTCTACCCTTAAGTTATCTCATATAAATAAACTACAACTCCTCACCAGGATCGAATTGGGTATCTCCTCCAAGAGACGACGCCTCTTACCACCCCAAACAACCCCGAATGGCAAAATACACTTCTGATGGTTTGGTTCTAGAACTCATGAGAGTAAAACACTCAAAGTAATTAGAAAGAAACATATTTGATACACAACTTAATACTGTTATACCACTGGTAGTTTGGTTCTAGAACTCATATAATTTTTCGAATGACAAACACACACTTAAACTAATTATATCTCATCGACGAGACCTGAACCCTTATAACTCGAGAGAGTTGTGAGTCTACCACTAACATCTTGACACCATTAGGTTACAAGTCCATTGATGATTCTAAGACTTGTATACTTTTACAAAAACCATCATGAATCCACAAAGAGACCTTCTAATTATAATGTGTCTTTCGTCCATCTGAAAGATTAAAAGATTACATCTTATAAGATGTTAACCGAAATAGATTATGAGTTGTTGAAAAGAAAACATAGAACCATCACCATTATTTGATATGATCATGTTTGACAAACCAACTTTTTGATTAACTTTTGGTTTATTAACTTTTAAAAAATTAATAAGTTAATAAGTATGTTAGAAAAATTTCAAAAAATAATTTTAAAAGATTAATAAGTTACTTTTAAAAAGTTAATAAGAATAATTTAAAAGTACTTTTTACAAAATAAGAATCAAACACCCACAAAACGAGTCAAAGCCACAAGCTGACTCAGTTAAACTCGAACCTCAGTTGCACTTTACACTGAAGATGAAGATCACGGGTTGAAAACATCATAACGAGTCGACTCTAAACACAGTAAAAAACTTGTGTCGAAAACTGAGTCTACAGCTCATGCGAAGATCGAAGGGCAAAACCTCAGAACTCATAATCATTAATCTCTCCGTCATCAATCATCACAACTGCAAACACAATCAATCCATACTCTGATTCTCGATGTTTGGAATCTAAACCTCAATTCGATAGGTAATTGTAGTCGTAAACCACTGAATTTGCTTTAAATTGTAGTGATTGTTCTGTTGTTGATGATTAAGCATGGTATTGATGAAAACTAAGAAGACTGATTGTAATTAGCCCTAATTGTCTGTTGGATTCCCCCCTTTTAGTCTGAAACTCAATTCAACATTATGTTGACATTTTGTATGAAATATGTTGTAATTTTTGTTTTATTATCTAATATATGAACGTTTATGTTTTATGATGGTGTATGTAAAGTGAAGTAGAGGGATTTAAATTGGTTATGGACGTCTGAAGTTAACCTATGTTTTGGTTTATTGGTGTTATTAGTTATTAGAGGTAATTAGGTGATCTAAAAGATAAATACAATAACAACTGAATGTCATTGGTTCAAAAACAAAGAATATGGCTTTTCTAAGCAAAGTAACATTATTTGTATGGGAGGTTACTGTAATCGCTTATCATAAAGAGAAGTGGAGAACATGGTTTTTTTTGTGCAGCAAACTAATGATCTTTGTTAGAAAAAAACAAAAGAAGCAGTTTAACTTAGAATATAGATAGAGGAAGGAGAATAAGGTAAAATTGTAAATGCCAGTATCCTTTAAGTATTCTGAGTTATAAATTTCTGTAGAAATCTATATCTACTATTAAGAAAAATTATAATTCTCAGGTCGTATGATGTTCATGGGTTTGAATTAGGCCTGGCAAAACAATCATAGACACTTCAATTTGGTTACTATGGGTATTAAAAATTATAATTGCAACTACAGCATTGTTGTTGTAGATTTCCTCACTACAACATCATTGTCGACGTCCAATCTCTTCTCAACTCTCTCTTTGTCATGTTCCTTTTTTGATTCTTAGTTAGGGTTATTAGTTGATATACTTAGGTTATATTAGGCCCAGCCCATGGCATAGCAGCGGCCCTAGTATCCCTGTATAGATCTATATATATGATCCTATTGTACTCTAATATTCATCACAATCATTATACAATTCTTATACAGTTTATTTGGTATCAGAGCCTAGGGTTTCTACTCTGCTATTTATGTCGTCACCTAGCCACACAAAGGCTGATACAATTGCTCTCCTTTTCTTTCTACCATCACCTACCCTGCTCCTTTCTTTTCTGAACAGACCCCACAATGGCTGCCGATCAAATTGTTCCCTTCACCACCACTGAAAAAAACAGCCCATAACTCACATAAGTTGGCTTCATCCTCTCTCCTACCAACTATGGTCATTGGAAACTAATGATCCAGCCTTTTCTTGCTACACATAGTCTATTCGGTTATGTTGATGGAAGCATTCCTTGCCCTCCTTCAACTCTCTTCTCCAGGAACTTTCGAAGCTACACTGCTGTCACCAAACCAAACCCTAATTACACAACCTGGTTATGTAATGATGCTCATGTTCGCATGTTACTACTTTCAACCATCTCTGAGAAATCCTTCCAGCATGTTCAAGGTACCACCTCACCTAAACTTTGGCTGGTCTTGAACAAGCTTATGCCCCACACACTTCTTCAAGAGAATTCACTTTGAAAACACAACTTCAAAAAATCCAAATGAAAGAGATGAGATAGCCACAACATACCTTGCCAGGGCACAGGAGTATGCAAATGCCCTCGCAAATATTATCAACCTATGCCTGAAAAGGATCTTGTTATGCTGTTGTTGCAGGCCTTCGTGACGAGGACAATGAAGTCAAACAAGGTCTTCTATCGAGAGAATTCACTGCTGTCTTTTTTGAGCTACCTGCTCTTCTTGGTACCATCTCAATGCCCGAATAAAGACCCGTCTACTCTTCGCCGAGACAACCATCTGCTAATATGCTGACTATCAGTCACAAGTCTCTTCGTCATGGCTTCCGGACACAGGTCCAACAATCATGTAGCACCGGATATGTCTGTTTTGCTCCGCCGAGCCTTATTATGGTGATGACAATCTACGCGTTGGTAATGGTAAGGCCCTACCCATTTACATATTGGTACCCACAAATTCCTCACCCAACAAAACCTTTTACCTAAACCTATCCTTCATGTACCTAAAATCAAGAAAA
Organism: Flaveria sonorensis; assembly: GCA_025506505.1. Lineage (NCBI taxonomy): Eukaryota > Viridiplantae > Streptophyta > Magnoliopsida > Asterales > Asteraceae > Flaveria > Flaveria sonorensis. The sequence goes on from CM046423.1 coordinate 2,096,566, forward strand.
ACCTCCTTTCTGTACAAAAATTTTGTCAAGACAATAATGTTTATTTTGATTTCATGCAAATTTCTTTTCTGTGAAGGACAAGTTTACTCGCTTATCCTCCTCACGGGTCCAAGTGACGGTGGACTCTACTCGATCCAACTTCCAACAAATCTTAATTCCTAAAGTTGCTTTCTAAACGTTCGTGCTTCAATAACCACATGGCATCAACGCTTGGGACATCCACCCATCAGTTGTTTCACACTATGCTTTCAAAATATCATTTACCTATTTCTGCAAAGACTTATAATTTCCATTGTGATTCATGTTTAGTTGGAAAATCTTCCAAACTTCATTATTGTCTTCTGTTATAAAAGTACTTATATTTTGGATTTAATTTTCTGTGATGTTTGGAAACCAGCTCCTTCACCTCGTTTGATGGTCAACTATTTTCTATTTGTGTTTGATCACTTTTCTAAATTTATGTGTTGTTTCCTTTAAAACGAAAATCTGATGTTTTTGCGACCTTTAAACATTTGTAACTATGGCTGGAAGACAATTCTCCACTAAACTCAAACCGTGCAAACTGATTGGGAGGGAATTCGGAACCTTTCTTCCTTTTTTTGCTTCCATTGGCATAGTTCACCGTCTCTCTTGTCCTCACACCAGCGAGCAAAACGGTGTCGTTGAACGACGTCACCGCCACGTTGTTGAAACGGTCTAACCCTAATGGCCCAATCTCATGTTCCTCAACGTTTTTGGCACTATGCTTTTGAAACTGTAGTTTATTTAATCACCGAATGCCTTCCCGTACAAACTCAAATATTTCCCCCTTTGAACACTTGTTCAAACGCATGGTTTAAAAAAACGGCTGAGGCGTGCGCCTCGAGGCGAGGCACCAAAGAACGAGCCTGAGGCGACTCCTCAGAGGGTTATAATGTTTGTGCGCCTCAGGGGCCTGATGCGCTAAGAAAGTTGCGCCTCAGTGGCGCCTCAAGGGGTTTTAATGTTTGTTTTTGCTGTTTTAGACTCTTTGTGTCACTTTCAAACATTCCATGTTTTCTTAATGTGTGTTTTTGATCTTTTTGATGAATATGATGATGAAATTAGTTTGTATTTATTTTTTTATGAGATATATAGTTTTTATATTTATTTTTTAGTTCCGTCTCAGGCTTACGCCTCGGTTCGCCTCAAGGCTTACGCCTCATGAGGCGAAGGGAAAACGCTTCGAGGCTCAATCTGTACTTTTAAACTTTGTTCAAACGGAAACCAGATTTTTCATTTCTTTGGTTTTTTGGCTGTCAATGCTTCCTTCACCTCCGTCCCTATAATCCAAACAAAATGGATTTCCGATCTACCTCGTGTGTTTTTCTCGGTTACAACACCTTCATCACAGCTATCGATGCTTTGACCCTGTCTCTGAACGCATTTATATGCGCGTCACGTTCGCTTCCATGAACACACACTTATCCTTTTCTTTCTCAACCCACCGAGCCTTCCACCTCACCCAACCCATACGTTTTCCTCTTACCCCATGGATTCCTTACACACCAACATGGAATCTCCACCTAACACCTCCCACCACCCTTTGCCTACTTCTACACAAATCGCCAACCACCCTGCTAATACCTACTCTCTTCGGTCCACAACATCACCGACGTCTGCGGTTCCAGCCTTTGATCGTTACAACCAACACCAACCTCCATCTCCACCATATCCACCTACTCCACCTGACCACCCACAAAACCAACCTACAAACCAACCCCATTGCCACCTCACTCTCCACCTGACCAGCAGCAAGACCAAATTACACAATCTGCCCAACCACCTTCCTCATCGCCTACTCTACCTACACCACCCCGCCTCCCATACACCCAGCGCCCACCTAACTTACGCCCCCAACCCAAACAAACCAAACCCTACAATCCCTCTTCCTTTCATACCTCCATTACACCGACACCGAACCTACCACTTTGCTATTGCCAACCGAGAAGCTCACTGGCGTAAGGCTATGGCGGATGAATATTCCGCTCTTATCCGTAATGGTATGTGGTCCTTGGTCCCCGTGTTCCCAAACACCAATGTTGTTGATTGCAAATGGGTATACAAATCAACGCGACCAACTTGGGCTCATTAAGCGCTACAAGGCGCGTCTGTTGCAAAAAGCTTCAGTCAACAACCTGGTATAGACTACATAGTCCTGTAGTGAAACCCACCACAATACGGGTTGTTTTATCATTAAGCCGTTACCCAACGGTGGTCCTTACGACAGCTTGACCTTCAAAACGCCTTCTTACATGGTGATCTAAGGAAACAGTGTATCTCAAACAACCACAAGGATTTGTTGACCCTCACAAACCGAACCATGTGTGCCCTTACATAAATCCTTGTATGGTCTCAAACAGGCACCTCGGGCGTGGTTTTCAGGTTTTCATCTGCCTTGACTGCTCTCGGTTTCCGGGGATCTAAAACGGATCCTTCTTTGTTTATTTATTCGGCAAATGGGACACTTATGTATATGCTAGTGTATGTCGATGACATTATTTGACAGGTCACAACAACCAGCTATTAATCATGTGGTACAACGTCTCAGTCAGTCGTTCCCAATACAAGACTTGGGGCCCTTATCTTACTTTCTAGGCATTGAGGTGGCTCGTCAAGCATCTGATCTCATTCTCTCACAACGCAAATATATCCATGATTGTTGGACCGTGCCAACCTATCTCAGTCAAGTCGGTTCCGTCACCTTGCACCACGTGCTGCTCTCTCTCTCGGTGATAGCTCTCTTTTTGATGACCCGGTAAAATGCCGACAAATGGTTGGGGCATTACAGTATGTTACTTTCACACGACCTGATATTACATTTGCGGTTAATAAAGTATGCCAATTCATGCATTCCCCTACTGACAATCACTGGTCCGCTGTAAAACGCATCCTAAGATATCTACACGGGACTGCAGATCATGGTCTTTTAATTTCTAGCTCCTCATCTCATGTTTTGCATGCCTACACGGATGTTACTGGACTACCTTTGACCGCTTTCCTCTGTGGACTGGGTTGGGTGCCCGGATGACCGTCGATCCACGGGAGGATATGCTATTTTATCCGGGGTCAAATCTAGTTTCATGGTCAGCCAGAAAACAAAATACTGTATCTCGTTCATCTACTGAATCTGAGTACAAGGCCTTGGCTGATACGGTGGCTGAATTGACCTGGCTTGAAAAACTACTTACGGAACTTCGTGTCTCGCTGCCTTCGGCTCCATTTCTATGGTGTGACAATTTGGGAGCCACATACCTTTCTGCTAATCCAATTTTCCATGCTAGGACAAAGCATGTGAAAGTGGATTTTCACTTTGTTCGAGAGAGTTGCTCAAAGAAAGTTATCTGTCCAGTTCATATCTACAAAGGATCAAATTGCTGATGTGTTCACAAAGCCACTGTCTTCGGATCGTTTTCTTTTCTTGAAGTCCAAGCTAAGGTTGGTCCCCGCCTTAGCTTGAGGGGGAGTATCAGTTGCTATACTTAGGTTATATTATGCCCGCCCATGGCATATAGCAGCCGGCCCTAGTATCCCTGTTAGATCTATATATGATCCTATTGTACTCTAATATTCATCACAATCAATACACAATCATTATACAATTCTTATACTAGTTTATTTGGGTTCTTACTTTCATACATTAGGCCATCTGTCATGCTGCTTATCAAACTTATACTAGTTAATTTCATGATTTGTTTTTACTTATCTGTTTTGGGGATTCAAGATTAACCATGCCCCCGTTAAACTAAAAGTAACCTAAATTTTGCATCATGATTGAAGAAACAAACGTCATCAGATCACAATAATTTCTTTGAAGATTTGGGTGATGTCGAAATGCCCTCTTGTATCTGTTGACAGGAAGGGGGTGCTGGTTTATGTTGCACACTTTGTTGCTATAGATTTACTTGAGATTAGATTCTAGAGCTGATTTTAGAAGACCATATGAATTTCTATGATTCTTTGTTCATCATACAGGTATTACATACATGTAGCAGGATTGATGTAATATGCATGTGTGTTGCATTTGTGTATATTTTCCACATTCTTGATTTTGCTAGTCCTCATAAAACTTCTTGGTTTTGATAAATCTGCAATTTGTTTCTAATTAAAAGTTGATGATATCTTTAAACAGAATGTGTTTCAAGGTTTAATTTGAATGCTAATTTTGAGTCACTTGGATGCTTGTTGTGTTTTGTATACAATTGGAATGCTAATTAAGGTTTTATATTTTGTAAATCTGTAAATTTGGTTCTAATTAGAAGTTGAAGTTCCTTGTTGATCGTAAAACTGATATTTCTAAACCCGTTTTGCCCTGACCCAACCCGGTACCCGATCTGACCTGCTCGTTTTGCAAGGTCTAGTTTGAATGTGTAATTAACAGTACTATTTGATTTTTTGAGGCTTCTGATCTATATAATTTTTACCTGGCCCGTGTAACCAGAATCCATCATAGTCACCCAGCCCACATACATGGTTTTAAAAAACGGTCGAGGCGCCCAGGAAACGAGTCTGAGGCGCCGCCTCAGGGGATTGTTTTGTACGTGCGCCCATATGACTTAGGCGTGCGCCTCGGGTGCGCCTCATGTACGCCTCATGTGCGCCTCATGTACGCCTCATGTGCGCCTCAGGGGTTTTCACTTTGTTTTTGATGTTTTTGACTTTTTATGTCAGTTTCAAACGTTCCATGTCTTTTTAATGTGTGTTTTTTTGATGTTTTTGATGAATCCTATGATGAAATTAGTCTGTATTTTATTTTTTATAAGATATATAATTTTTATATTTATTTTTTAATTCCGCCTCGGCCTACGCCTCGGTTCGCCTCGAGGCTTACGCCTCATGAGACGAAGGGAAAACGCCTCGAGGCTCGATTCCATACTTTTAAACCTTGCCCACATATATTACCACCCTTGTACTCGGCTCCCTTCACACAAAAGAGTCCTAGATCCGTCACTGATTATAGATTTTGGTGTATTATGATGGTAACTATAGTATATAAGTAGATTTTAGTGATGCACACATATCACTGTACATAAATCACCAGAGTGATATTAACTATAAAACTATGAACTTACAAGTATCCTTAAAAAATTTTAAATCGCCGATGAGCTTTTTTGTATTTACATTATTTGTAAATTTGTAGTTGCCTTATAAGGTCTTTGATGAACATGTTTAATGTTACTGTTTCATACTTCCTTTTTGTTTTGTATTTATAATAGTCTATTGATTGTTTCTCCTGTTATAAGATTGATTGTTGTTTTTTCTAAAACATGTATGTGTGGATCAATATGTAAGATGGTAAAAGACTGAGTTGAATATTATTGATAGGTTTGGTTACAATATATAGAGAATATAATGCAAACCCTAAACCTAACTGGGCCCGTGGGCTCATACTAATAACCCTAATAATATTGTCTAATATTCCTCCGCAGTCGTAGCTGAAGTAACCTGATGCTATGACTGGGAAACCAAAAAAACATAAAACAATAATAATAAGATAAACATGCTTCGATCGACTTGACTATCCAACTATTGCCAACAAACAATATTGTGTTTGATGTTGTCATCCATATTTTAGTTGATTGTGCTATCCATAGTTTTGTTTGATACTTCATGGTTCTTGATTCTTGGAATAATAAGTTGAGACCTGGCGACAATAGTCGTGGTGATGTCTCAAGCTAGCAAGCAGCACTCTCTTGGATCCGTAGATCAAGAGATGGCATAAGTAGATATAAATAATAAAAAGAAACCAAGATCAGTGACCGTGGTCAGGTGGCGGTCTCTTGGATCCGTAGATCAGGAGATAAGATCCGTAGATCTAAAAAGAATAGAAATATTTAATCAAACCGTAGTTTGAGGTCGGTAGCCGTGGACCGTGGTCCTTGATGCGGCTAAAACACCAATAAACGAAAAAAATAAAAGGAACAAAGAAAACATAGTGACCGCTACAAATTGGGAGCCATAATCCAGAAACAAACCAAGAGAATGGATGTGAACGAACCAACATATGGATATGGTAATAGGTTTGAATCCTCAACCAATAACGAAGCTTTATTAAACATAAACTAGAAAATAGATAAGAAACGAAACAGAAGACGAAGGTGGGACAGGGCGGCGGCGGTGGCGGCACACCGCCCTGTCTAGGGTTTGAACTCAATGGCGACGGCTAGGGTTTGTATGTTTTTGTGGTGGTGCAGCGGAGAAGAAGGTAACCAGAACCCTAAGGCTCTGATACCATGTAAGATGGTAAAAGACTGAATTGAATATTATTGATAGGTTTGGTTACAATATATAGAGAATACAATGCAAACCCTAAAACCTAACTGGGCCCGTGGGCTCATACTAATAACCCTAATAATTTTGTCTAATACAATAGTTCATTGACTTTGTTGTCTCTTGTTTCATTTTATTTGTATATGGAAATTGTTGAATTTACACCACCGGAGGACAATCTCATTCCTATGTTAAATCGAATCATCGTTTAAAAACGGATATAGCTTGGAAATATATTAATGAAACTCAAGATGAAGCCGGAAAAAGTTATTCATTTGTACTTTTTGTCAAAAAGGCTTTCGTGGTGGTGGATTAATAGAATGAAGCAACATCTTGCCGGAGTGAAAGGTAATGTTGCAAGCTGTGTGAAGGTACCGGAGGATGTCAAGTGTCTTATGCAGGGGATTTTGGAAGAGAAATCTCAGAAAACAAAAAGAATTACCTAGGGGATTCGTTTTACCTAATTTGAATGGTGATGAAGAAGTTGCAGTGCAAACAACCAACCCACAAATAACTCCTGCAAAAATGGGAAAAGGGAAAGCTTCATCAAACTTGCAATCAGATTTTAAACGGGTAATCATGATAGTTCTCAAATTTAAATAGAATTTGCATTGCAAAGTGAAGAGTCATTTCATGATTGACTCTTGCTATGTGGCTCTCTGTTGCTTATAACTTTTTAAATGCTGTTAATTTTCATCTTTTTCCAATTTTAATGAAAATTAGTTGTTTTAGGTCATGAAGATACCGTACCTTCTTATCATGCCATGCATGTCACTTTGTTAAGATATGCTAAACAGTCAGTATTACGTACAGTTGATTCTTACAGAAATTAGAACTGGCAGTATTATGAGTGGTGGATGGTGAGGTACTAGAGAAGGCGTCTAATCAGTTTCCTGGTCTATATTTCGAAAGAACATCATTTAGTAAATCCGTTAATGCTTCATATATTGAGAGAATTGATGAGTCTGCATACAACCTCTTTGAGGAAATTGTTGAAATAGTTGTTCACATGTTTTCTGATAATGCTGCTTACTGCTAGGCTTCCGGAAGAGATATCTGAAAATAGACCAGAACTGAAATTTTGAAAATATTGAAAAAGAACCAAATCATATTCTATGGCTTAGGGGTTGTCAGTACTGTTAAGTATTGATTTGGTTTCGAACTGAACTCAAACTTCTGGCTAGTGCTTTAGCCTAATTCATTTTCAAACGACATTCATCCATTATAATAAACTAATTTCGGTCTTGAACCGGCTGGAACATATCCGGAACGCAACTGTTAATACCATAGACAATGAACCATACCATATATGGCCGATACTGACGAAGTTCGATGTATGGTTTTTGTTTGGTCTATTGATTAACCATTTGGACTAAGGTTACATGCCAACCCACCATAAATTTACATTTATTATGATGTAAAACACAAACTACTTAATAACCTCTCTCTCTCTCTCTAATTTCAGACCGTAATTGTTTAGAAATCATATCAATCCAAGAAATCTCAACTCCCCCATCCATCTTTAGTGTGTAAAAGGTTTAGGGACAAGATTTTGTAGGAAAAAATAGATGCTCTGACTTGTGAGTAATTTTCCTGAGATGTATAGGAATTTATGTATGATTGACAATGGAGTATCATCAATCTAATTTACAATCAGTTCCAGTGGTGGACCATGATGGAGACAGAAATGAAGCTCTTCCACCAGAATTAGGGTTTCAAATTCGATTATTCAGTTGAAAATTACTTCAAAGTGGTGGATAAAATTGCTCTGATCTCTGGAGAATCAGAATCGTGTATGAACAAACAGAGATTCAGCGATTGTCTTCCTCTATTACTTTCTTAAGGTGCGCTTGTGAAGTCGTTATATTTATGAATGTTTCTCTACTAACAATATGTTTGATTAATGTGTAACGAGATCACATTATTAACTTAATTGAATGAAAATAAACGGACTTGGTTGAATTGTTTAATTCCCGACAATTTTTTGAAAGTGGAACTGGAATGAATCAAACTTGGAAACGGATTGGACCAAAGCAATCACATACTGATTTGCTCACACTTCACTGCCTAAGAAACATTAACAATCTGCGATGAACCCTAATTTCGTTAAATAGGATTACTTGAAAATAGAAATTGTCTGTTTTTTGGTTTCAATTTCTATTCCCGTAAAAAAGTTTGTGTATTTTTTCCACACAAAAGCTTCTTTATATATTGACTTATATGGTCAACAGTACTTATATAAATTTAAACATGTGGTTAAACTTTTTTTAGTCACCACAAACAAACTTAGAGAGTAAAAAGTACGAAAAAGATTGTCAATTTGAACTAAAAAGAGCAATCTGTTTTTCCTTTTACTTTATTCTCTTTGCTGAAATATGGAGGTCCAGCTTTGCAATTTTTTTTTTCTTATGTTTATTTTTATAGAACGCCTAACTCATACATCTTCTAATTTTGCTCTTAAATCTACAATACACCTTTGTCTACTGTGGAACTTGAACCCTCAATCACTTGGGGAAGGACACCTTTTCCCACCTTGTACCACTAGGCTAAAAGCCCTTTGGCTTCGTAATTACTAACATAACTTATGCGTTGTATGATTTTTTTTGACATAGATTTGTTTTGACAAGTGATTTAACAAATTCCTTTTTCTCAGAGCATTTATGAATGCTCTGTTTTAACAAATTGATAACATGCTAGAATAAATGACATGTTTGTTAGGACAAGTTTTTCTTGGACTGTTGAGCACTTTTTACTAACAGAAAGGCCGATAAACCTGGAAGTCTTTAGCTTCTAGAATTTGATTAGGTAACCATAACTTTAATAAGAAGTTAATAGTTTCTTAGTAGTTAATAGCTCTCCCCAATGCACTTGGCTTCTATGAAGAAAAGAAAAATGACCGAACATACCAGTGTTGTCAACAGCGAAAAGCGGTAATAGCGACAAGCCACCTATATGCTACGTACCGAATAACAGTAAATAGCGCCCGCTTAAGTAGTATAAAATTTATGAATGTTTTATATTCAATAAATAAACATGTTTAGCAATAAAGTAGTAGAAAATTTAAGCTAACACCACCAAAATAACTAAAACACTTATTACTAATCATCTAAATCTCATATTTTCACATTTTGGTGTAAAAAAAAATCGCTACTTGGTCGCTATTACGCCTCTAACCACCATGTAGCGCCACTTCCCCTGTATGCGACGTAGCGCGCGCTATGGTCACTATTGACAACTATGGAACAACTATAGTTGGGATGAGCAGTATTTGCTAATGTGATTGGGTTAGCATAATAACATTTCTAACAGTAGAAGGGGCGTATAATTAAATGTTAGCAGTGGAAGACTGGAAGTTTATTGATTGAAGGTGGAAATCAGCATTTACATAAATTAAACAACTAAAATCAGCAGCATCAAGTTTATAAACTGCTGCATTTAAGTTCTTTGTTTCCATCTCATGATGTTATTGTAGTTATTCTATGCTCTCTAACCATAAATTTTGATACTCACAGTAAATGGAGAGATTTCAATTATCAACCTCGGGCTATTAGGTTTGCTTGCGAAAAGGAGACTTCCCTGGAGAAAGATGTCACAAGTCGGATCAACCTGCCTCAGTTTTCTTCAGCAGCTGTTCCCAAGGTGCAAATAGATTAATTATTTGGCTGTTTGATTTCACACACTGATAATATATTTGTATATTAAGTTTCATTTAAAAGATGCCTTATTAGATTGGCCTGATATAGATGCAGGATACATCACCTGGAAACAAAATTTTGTCACCATTGAGGTTTGTTATCATTCCTTTTTTCTATGTGGCTGCTTCTGTAAATCATTATTACATAATTAAATATAGTATCCAATAATCCAGAGTTATTTATCCTTTCTTGAGGTTTCGACACTATTATGCACTGCATGTTGGTTGTAATTAAAGGATTAAATTAGAATACAGGGGAGGGATCGGGAGAAAACTACAACTTATGAGAAAACTGCGAAAAGCATGGGTTACGTATATGTAACTACAAGTTACAAATGTAAAATTATGGCTACGTATATGTAACTCGTATAAGTTACATATATGTAAAGTTAGTCATATATGTAACCATTTCTTCATTTCATGAATGATGATGATTTAAATTGAAAAATATATGATTACCTATAATAACAGGATCATAAGTTACTCAAATACCCTTTAGACAGTTAAAAATAAATAAATTATAGATTATGTGACTGAGTGGAGGTGTTATTCGCGGTTTTCTCAGTAGTTAGTGGTTTTCTCTTGATCACTCCACTATATGTGTGTGTGTCTCTCTATATATGTATATGTTTCTTTCTTCATTAGTATATTGATAGTTGTTTGTTGGTAATTTGAGATTTTGGAATAAATTTTCTTTTTATCCATTTTAGCTTTACGTTCTACTTCTATTATGTTACATTTGTAATTGTGGTGTTATATTTAGCTTTACATTCTACTTGGTATTAGTGCAATAATTTAAGGTTTTTTTTTGTGAAATTTTACATACTTGTTGATATATCATTTATTTCTTTTATTTTATATATATATATATGTATATATATATATGTATATATATATATATATGTATGTATATATATATATGTATGTATGTATGTATGTATGTATGTATGTATGTAGTATGTATTATCTTATAACATCTTGTTGCAGCAAAGATTTTGTAATGTATGTTGGTGGCCCTGTTTGGGCATTGGATTGGTGTCCCAGAGTTCATCAAAGTTCTACCTTTGACACTAATGTTGAGGTACTTTTTTTACATAAATACCCCATCCTTTTATGTTAATCTGCTTGCACATGAGTCGGTTTCTTGTTACAGTAGAGAACATAATAAAATGAGCCAAGATTTATCTATTTGATGAACAATTAACAATCCTTATTTTATTGTAGCTTCACCTATGATGCAAACATATTCAATTGGTTGTTGATCATTATACTGATTTGGAATAATGAAGTAAACATATTTATGTATTCATTTATTGTATTCTAGTTCATTGCGGTTTCTGCTCATCCTCCAGAGTCCTCATATCACCAGATTGGTGCTCCACTTACTGGAAGAGGTCTAATCCAGATATGGTGTGTGTTGAATACTAATCAAAGTCAACAAGTTGAGATTCCATTGGTCAAAGCCAAATCAAGGAAATCTACCACAAATATTGATCCCACACAGTCAAAGAGACCAAGAGGGAGACCAAGAAAGACTCCTAAAAATGAAATGGATGGCAGTGATCAATTAGTGCATGATTTGTCTGTTCAATCTCCTGAAAGATCAAATAATTTACTTCAATTAGTTTCCAAAAAGGTGAAATCTCATAAGCCAAGAGGAAGACCTAGAAAGAAACCGTGAAAGAAGAGAGGCCAAGAAAGACTTCTCCAAATGAAATGGATGGTGATCAATCAATGCATGATGTGTCTGCTCAATCTCCTGAAAGTTCAAATAATTTTCTTCAATTACTGCCCAAAGAAGAACTGATAAAAATGTCAAATCTTGTGAGTCAAGAGGAAAACCTAGAAAGAAACCGACGACAGAATCATCAGATAATTTTGATGGTAGCAACAGAGATATACAATCGCTTACTGAAATTACAAATAATTCACCCAACACAAGCCCAGAGCCTCTGGCTGTTGCATTTCCTAATAACTCAAGCGAGTTGCTTGCTATAGATAAGTTTACCCTTTTGACCCCTGAAATCCTTGCGAATGAGAAAGTCACCAAAAAGGATTCTAATGTCTACACTCGAAAACCAAAAATTACTGTAAAGACCACTCAGCTAAGTCAATATGGACAAACTCAAAGTCAAAATTAAAAAAATGTCCAACAAAGAGAAATCGTCCAGATAAGGGTGCCGATTCACCTCTTTTATCACAAAACTGTGAAAGTCCTCTTGACCAAGATGATGTTTTGCCTAGACTTGTAATGGGCCTGGCCCACAATGGAAAAGTTGCATGGGATGTGAAATGGAGGCCTTCTGATTCCGGTCCTATATCCAAACACATAATGGGACACCTTGCTGTCTTGCTTGGGAATGGAGCTCTTGAAGTGTGAGATTACTTGAAAACATTATTCAACGTGTTGTTATAAGTTTATCTTCAATTTTTTTTATATATTTCTTCATGACCATAATGCAGGTGGGAGGTACCTCTTCCTCATGTAACAAAAGCTATATATTCTTCTTGTCAAACAAAAATGTATAGCTTTATACCATCTAACTTTCATTTTTATACAGCCTATTGCAGTATCCAGTTATCATTTCTATATACCTTATTATTGCCATTATGATACTACAAGTTTTGTAATTAATATTTAATTTTGTTTTGAACCTTCTTTTTTGGAATATATATTTTTTTTCATACAGCATTCCCCTAACACTGGAGTGGTCAGCATCAGCTCCTCATGATCTCATTCTGGCTGGTTGTCATGATGGAGTGGTAAATTGTAAACTTTAATTTTAAACATGTATATGTTTCAAAATGGTGTGTATTTAAATAACCTCTTCAGATATTTGTGTATGTTTAGGTTGCCCTGTGGAAGTTCTCTGCTAGTAGTTCATCTAAAGGTAATTTTTAGGTGTTTACCTTTTATTATGTAAAATTTTGGCATACATGTTATATCTAAGCTTTGGGGTTGGCAAATTTTAAAATGAACTAACAATGCCAGTATATTTAAGCACCTCTCTAGTAGTCTGTACACGTGGAAGCAAAATAGTTTTTAATGGTTGTTCCTTTTTGTTAACAAGTATTACTCTTTTTACTAGTTAATTTTAATTTCATGCCTTTTGTTTGCAGATACTAGACCTTTGCTTTGTTTCAGTGCAGACACTCTTCCTATAAGGGCACTTAAGTGGTCTCCACTGGCCAGGTCAGTAAGCGAAAAAAGCATAAAATGCATATTTAATGTGTTTATTCTAACTAAATATGTGTTGCTGCTGGGTTGAGTATCTTTGAACTTACTGCTTTAGTTGAAAGATATGTTTGTTTCCTGAAAAGTTTTCATTGAAATCTTTGGAACAAAAAATGTGTTCAAATAGGTATTTTTCTGGAAAATTTTCATGGAAAAGAGAAAAGTCGATTTTTCTATTTCAAAGATCTATTCTTAAAAAACCCACTTTTATTGATTTTTATAACACTTTTTCTTTATAAAGGTTATCCCTGCTTTTCCAATTGTTTCTCAAAATCTAACGTATTATATTTAACCAGATTTATAGTTACTTCTTTCATACGTAAACGATTTGGCCCATTTCATTTTGTAACAACTTTATGTTTAACCCATTTGACCTGTTGACTCGTTTTATTATTATATACTTCCCATTGACCCGTTTCTTTTTTATAATTCTTTGAATTTAACCCAATTGAACTGTCATGTAGTTTCTATATTATTTGAATTTTTAATGAAAAAAACCTTTTATAGAATTGTTTTTTGGCATTAGATACTAAAAAATAAATTTATATGAAAAGAAGCTGATATATAATAGTTCCATTTAAATTTTAAACCCATATTTTCCCTTTTTCTAGCCTAGAAAATACAACTGCTTTTGAACATGTTCTCCATATAATCAACAGCTCTCTACAGAGTGATAGCTCCTGTAGTTTTCTGGAAAAATAGAGATAGAAACATGAACAATGTTCATTACAACCAAACACACGTTTAACAACTGTTGTTAATATCTGCAGTGATCCTGAGAGTGCAAATACGATCGTTACTGCTGGTCATAAAGGTTTAAAGTTTTGGGATATACGGTTAGTATGCAAGCATTCTACTAGATGTCATATTATATTCTTCAAAGTTCAAACCCAATGTTTAATTTTAAGCTTGATGTCAGCAGCAGAAAGCTATTGGTAGAACTGATTGTTTAACAACCAACATTAATTTAGGCTTACAATAGAAATGATCTTCCAATTTACCAATGATCCTTAGCCCAACTGGTTAAGATGAGGTACTCATGACATGTAAATATTAAGAGATCATGGGTTCAAGTCTCACTCTGAGCAAAATGCTCAGAGTTGAGCCAGGGGGTTTTCTAAGCAATGGGTTTCCTCCTGAGGGAGTTGGGGGTGCGGTCCCAGCTGGGAAACGAATAGGTGGGCCCGATTAAGATAACACCTATTCTCCGGAGTAGGGTCTCACATTTGTTGTTCAAAAAAAAAACCAACTCTTTTAGCGACCTGCCTCATTTGAACTTGTTTTACCTATAAATTTCTGATATGGCACTGCATGATGCCATGTCATCAGATGCACATATTTAAAATATGCTTATGTGAAAAAAAATAAAAAAAATTTATATACAAGTTGGGAAATGATCTGTTTTTCCTTAAACCTGCAATTGGATATATTCTTTGGTGTGTGAATAAGATATCCTACCATGAGTATGTTTTTGGTATAGCGTTAAGGGTATCTCTAAAAATCCCTACATACTTTCACCTAAAATGCTGTTAAGTCCCTAAAGTAATTTCATGGTTGACTCGGTTGTATGTATACCTTTTAGGGATACTGGGATAGTTGTATATCTTTTAGGATATCTTTATTCTTTCAAAATCCCTACACACTTTCACCAAAAGTGCAGTTAAGTTCCTAAAGTATTTTCATGGTTGATACGGATCTAGAAGAATTTTATCTTATTCAAAAGCATATATTTTACACTAAAAATATATGTAAAGTTTACTCATAATATACACACTAAGCCACCCTCAAATTTTGATATTTCTTACACCAATTAATCTTTCCTTCAAAATTTTCACTGCAGTGATCCATTTCACCCTCTGTGGGATATACCTTCTCAAAAATCATTAATAGTTTGGATTGGCTGCCAGATCCAAGGTACTCTGTGGTTTTATTATTATTATTGTTATTACCATTTTTTTTTTCAGTCACCTCAGCTATTATTATAAGCTTTCTCTATGCCTTTTTCCTTTCAATATTATATCTGTTTTTGGTTACAGATGTGTTGTTTTATCTTGTGATGATGGGGAAATAAAATAATCAGCTTATTAAAAGCTGCATGTGATGTCCCTGTTACTGGAATGCCATCTGATATAAAACCACAACATGGATCTTATAGCTATTATTGTTCATCATCTTCAATTTGGAGTGTTCAAGTGTCCAGATTGACAGGTAATTTTCTGTATACATATAAAATATAGTATTATGAAAATTATGTTCTATTAGTTAGATAACAGGTCAAACAGGCACAATTATAAAAATAGCTACAACTCTAACGAGTTAAATGGGTCAAAAGCCATCTAACAAAAATTAAAATGCTTACTCGAGACGTCGAGACGTTTTTTTTTCAAGTGAAAACCATCCAATTTTTTATACATGAGTTTGACTGGCATTTGTTTATCCTAAGACACTATCATTAGTGTAACATGGATTTATGTTTACTGTAATCTAAACATTTTTAACATGAACCCCAGGTATGGTTGCATACTGCTGTTCAGATGGTAAAGTTATAAATTTTCAGGTGTGCTTCTTTTATATTATAATATAATAATATTTTCACTTCTATATCGGATATGATCCCTATGCATCATTATATAAATACGCATTTTGGTATAACTTATAAGAAGTGACACGCGCTTATGTTTTATGAAATTAATCAGCTTACAACCAAAGCGGTGGAGAAAGATCCTCTCAGAAACCGTGAACCTCATTATCTTTGTGGATCAATAACAGAGGAAGATTCAAGTCTTACAGTGTTATCTCCCTTGCCAACCGTCCCCATTCCAATGAAGAAATCGTCCACTGAATGGGTTGATACCCCCAAAACCAGTCGTGGCGTTAAGTCAAGGTCAAATCAAGAAAAGAGAGCCAAAGACCAATCTCAAAATGTCAAACACCACCTAAACAATCCTCAGGTTCCTCTCTCTCTCTCTCTATCTCTATCTCTATCTCTCTCTCTCTATCTGTATGTGTATTCGTGCACACACATAAGCTGGTATTTGGATGTACCATAAGGGACTAAATATACGTAATTTTTTACCACTACACCACCCTGTCGAAGGTTTTATAATTTTTAATTTGTTATAATGTAACTTGTAAAATTGATTACAAATGATTTTTTGTCATATTTATTCTTTAATAAATACAAAATGTCTCTTTTGTGGTCACTTTATTAGTTAATGATTTGAAATACTCATCATAAGCATATCATTGATTATCTGGTTCTAACTATTCAATTTCACAAAACCAGTTTTAAAACACACATCCATTCACTCCTTAAAAGACATTAATCAGATTTGTATGTCGTATCACCCAAGGTCTGGTTTTTGTTATGCTAATGTTTTAGATCTGTGTTTATCAGGCACGTCGACACCCCAGAAGGAGAATAATGACACCTCACGGGAAGCCCAAACCCAAACGAGTCAAGCATCGGTGGGCACAGATACCGATAATAAGATTGAAGAAGAGGACGTTAAAGAGGAGGAAGTCGAAGTTTTCCCCCCAAAAATCATTGCAATGCATCGCGTGACGTGGAACATGAATAAAGGTGGTGAGAGGTTGGTGTGTTATGGAGGGGCTGCAGGAATCGTACGGTGTCAGGAAATTAGAAAATTCAAAACTGTAGTGAGCGCGCCCCCATTAAGAGCTTTCAAAAAGGAGTGTGACATGGCATCTGCCCCGCCTTCTCCCTCCTGACCCACTAGAAACTCGTCTTCCTTCTCTTCCCCCCCCCCCCCCCCTAACAATAATCTCGTCTGTTCTTGACCAATAACTACCATCCACCCTCTCTCCTCCATCTGATCATCTCTCTCCTAAAAAATATCCATGAACATCCTACGGTGGTCGCTTTGATGAAAATATAGATTTGGTAAGTAGTTAGGTGGTGTTTGGTTGTGGAGTATGTAATTAGGGAATGAGTTGTTGGGTATGATTCCCTTGTGTGTTTATTCGGTCTTGTTTATATCAAATCTGATATAAAAATGTCATAATATTGTAAAATAACAAAACACCCTCTTTTATTAACACTAGACATGTCTCTTTCGTCAGATTTGGAACAAAAAGAATTGAAAAGTTAGGCGACCTTCGTATAATAAAAAGATAAACCAACATAACAAAGATATATTAAATGTTCTTATAAGCTAAATCGGTGAAAGAAAGATTCGAGTATATTTCTCTTTTTGTTCATGTGATTTGGGCCATTTGGACTACAGGTTTTGGGCTATTTGTAATTACATTTATTACGAGTGAATCATCAAGAAAAGTATCTATTAAATAATAATCAAATTTCATTCTTGGTAATTAAGTTAATCAAAATAAGTAATCACTAAATAGTAATCAATTTTTATATGTTTATATAAATTATTAAATGTAAAAAGGTTATGGATTAAACCACAGGAAACCAGTAATCATAATAGAAGATGCTAGTATTCTGGTTCATATGTTGAAAGAGATTTTTAAATTTTGCATTAATTAATAGAGTGATTTGCAAACATTTATAAATACTTATATCCATCGTATTTTGGAGTTGAATTTCTATTTAATTTTTAACGTGCAATGTACTATCATGCTATTTATTTTTTTGATGACAAATGTACGATCATATTTCGAAAGATAAGAGTTATATTTCATTTGACAATCTTTGTGTTAAGATTGGTTCTTTAACCTTTTGTTTAACACAATTTCTAGATTTTTATATTATAAAATCATCACAAGCCGCACCTTACGGGATTTAAACTCCTAGTCTTTTGGTTGTGAATTACATCACTTGACCATTATGATGTATCCTGAATTTCTTTTTAATCTTTATTGGTGATTACTGTAGGCCTAAATCGTATATTGGAACTAAAATTTGAACGAATTGATTATACCGATTAGATACACTCATGATGGTCTTTTAGAATAGATATGCAAATGGTAGAAGGTGTTTAAGATTGCGTATCTAAAAGTATTTGTGTACTTAAAGAATAATCATTTTATTCTTAAATGATATTCTTCTTAAAATAAATCATTTTTAACGAGTGTTTGAGCTTGCTTATCTGTTCTAAAACATATAATAAACACAAACACACGTAACTAAACAATGTCAAATGTCCATACTCCTATAATCTCATCTTTCAAAAAGTACACCTATTATTATCTGGTTATACCGATTTATTTATTTCAAGTAGAAAGTTATATAGATACCCTAGATGTCAGGATAGGAATAGAAGATATATGAATTCCGGTCTTTAATCTCACTTGATGGAATATACGAGAATTGAATTTCAGTTGTTAAAGTCTGGTAGTTATATTTATGTGTGCAATAATTTGTCCTAAATTATTTTATAAAAAACCAATCAATCATTAAAGTTGAATCATGATAGATTGATAGGTGAAGCTCTTCACATGATGGCCAATTCTTATAATGTTATAAACATATAATCATTTTTAAGTTATTAGAGTTGGTGTGGCATAGAGGCTTTGTAACTTTCTAAGTCTTTGTGGTCCTTTGCTTACATATGAATATAAATGATGATAAAGTAAAATATATGTTTTTTTAGAAAGAAAGATGGAAAAAGTAGCGGGAGCGAATAGATTGATTGATGGAACATGTAAATCTTTGATAAAGTTCATGTTACTTTTTAATTTTTAAAACATGGTTGACTCATGAGGCTAAAAATAGAAGTGTTTAAGGTGCTCGAGGCAGTACTCCTTCAACCGGTAATTACCTTCACCATCACCCAAAGCCACCTCACCTCACTTGTTCGAACCCGTCGAAACTCAAATCTACTTGCGGTGGTGTACCGAATATACCGGTGCAACTTGCTCCATGAACATTTAACTCCACAACTCGGTGTGGCTACAAAAACCTGAATTGTACAAATCTCAAATCGGCTAAACGAGCTGATTTACTGAAGGTTGACTATTCAATCATTTTTAATGGTCTATGAACACCCATATTTAAGGTGAGGAACTTTAGAATTTTTTTTGCCTAATAGACACCCCTATCTAATAGGCCAGGTTTATTTGTGTTGACTCAAATAGCGAGCGTAAGAAGGGTTACTTCATAGTTATGTTAGGATATGTGTAATGGAAGCTTGACCCTTTGGGCGTGAGGCTGATGCGACAAGCGGTCACGAGCAGAACATCGCCCCTCTAGGCATGAAAAGGGCGTGAGCCTCCCTTACGTGACGACACTCTCGACGTGATGGCTATCCGTTGAACATTTCATCCAAAAAAATCCTCCAAGTGTCAACTTCTTTTTTAAAATTTTTATTTCAATATTTGATTTAAGCATTATTCTGATTTTTCTCAAATATTTTGTGATTGTTAATTAAAAAAACTAATACAGATAATGTTTATTTATCTATTTGAACTTGTCGATATAAAGTTCAAGGAAAACAGAGTTGTTTTACAAAAATTGGTCTGATAATTGGTTTTGACACGTCTTTGAATTGACATTTCTAATGATAAATAATTGTTTAAAAAAATATCAATTGTTTGAGAAAAAAATTATAATATGCAATAATAATAAGTGAAATGACTAACTAATTATTAAAAACCGCTCACACACTAACCATTAATAGATGTTTGGTGAGTGTACGTGACCTCATTCGTTTTTTGATTACACTCCCTAACCCATAATATAACACTTACTCTTATATTGTCTTCAAGGGAAATTCTGGCGATAAAATGATTCCCTTTATTCAAAAAATCAAGGATTCAAAACCTGTAAAGTGTAAATATATGTAGTTAATAAAAATAAGTGACGATCTCTCCTTGAAAATAAAAGTAATAAAAATAAAAGGGGAAAACACCTAGCCTTATGCCAAATTTTTTGTGGCAATAAAGGGGACCATGAACGTGTCTAAGAGTATTCACAGCTCATTCTTTATATATATGTGAGTGTTTTTTCTATATTATAAAAAATGGTTATAAGTGGTTGTGAGTAGAAGATACAAAAAATGTTACTGTTCATCTCTATATTTGGTAAAACACTGTTCAGCTCTATTAATTTTTTATATTTGTTGAAAGTGGTTGTGAGTAAATGAGAAAGAAAATGTAATGATAAAGATATAAAAATTATTATTTAATTGAAAACAGAGAGAAAAATAATGATTTTTAGTGGAATTATAGAGATGAAAATGAAAAATGAGTTGTGAATGCTCATTCGTTTTATTGCTTACACTCCCTAACCCATAATATAAAACTTACTCTCATATTGTCTTTAAGGGATATTCTGGAGATAAAATGATTCCATTTATTCAAAAAATCAAGGATTCAAAACCTGTAAAGTGTAAATATATGTAGTTAATAAAAGTAAGTGACGATCTCCCCTTGAAAATAAAAGTAATAAAAATAAAAGGGGAAAAGACCTAGCCTTATGCCAGCAATGAAGGGGACTATGAACGTGTCTAAGGTTGAAAATAATATGCAAAAGTATAAGGTAGCCTAACTTTTTTTATATCAATTAATGAGTTCATGTGGTGTTGCGCGCTTAGGTTATATTGTAGCATCCGTTTTATTAACGCGATCATGTATGTAATAAATATATGAAGTGAACTTGTTATATAAGTAAAAAAATCAAAATCAAGGTTTAGTTTAATGATAAATCTATTAAAGTTAAAATGATAATGTTTTTATTGAGGCTTGAGGTCATGAGTGTAAACCTCAAGTGTAAATGAATTATGGTGTACAATATGATTATATTACATGCATACTTGAGTTATTGTTATAAAAAATTTTAATTAATTGTTGGATAGATCACAACCTATACTCAAAGACTTTGTATTTCCTTGAAGAACCACAACATATACAAGTAGACACAGTCATGTCAAATAAAATAAGATAAACAAAGTATACTTTACCATTTTAGAGAACTTTTAAATAACAATACGGTGAAAAGGTAAACATCATATAATCTAAATACAAAATTTAAAGATGACAAAATACTATGAAGGGTGTTTAGCGTAACGAGTTTAAAAATAAGTGAAGAAAAGGGATACATTATGGTTAAAAACTTCATTCGAATGTTCGACTGTGATAAATAAAAATAATTGGATTTCGTTTTTACATATCACAAGTAAGATTTTATAATTGTTTTACACTACTATAACCCCCTAATTCAAACTATAAGCCCCCTTCTCACCCATAATCGTTGCAACCACCATAACCACGAAATTTAAATAAGATTATACTACAAGAAACAGAAACCATATATATATATATATATATATATATATATATATATATATATATATATATATATATATATATATATATATATATATATATATATTAATTTTTTTAGAATTTATTTCAAAGAAGTTATTTGAGAAAATGTATAAAACATTATCTTTTCCCTCAAATATCTATACCAATTGTCCAATTTTAATGTGATTTATAAATCATTTTTTTTCAAATTATTTTAAGAGTAACTATACACCCAACCTATTCTACAAATTATAACTTGGTCACAAGCTTTTGGCCTACCCAACACTCATTGATGGTTAACCTCATAAGTCATAACTAGCAATAAAAGAAAGAAATAAAAATGAAAAACCCATCACTTTGAAACGTTCTTTTTTAAAGGCGAACTAATACTATAAGTCCGGTTATAGGGGTAAACTTATTGGCGTAAGGCTACCCACGCCCATGAACACTGACAGCGTTGGCGACCCGATCCGCCCATCATTCTAGGGGAAAACTCACCACCTAAATTCCCATTGTGGTAAAATCTCTAGCTTATGTGAAACATATTGCAACAATTGAGACTCGAGTTCATGACTTTCACTTTGAAAAATCATTAGGTGCTTCATTTCAAACCAACTGACCTAGAGCTCATCGGCGCTTTTTAAACGTTCTATAATCATTCTTTGAATGACAATCGTCAATGGTCCATAGCGTTAAGGTTACAATGAATTATAGTTTCATATAGCACTCTACATATATTATAAACACTAATATATAAATTATTTATAAAGGTCATTTCGATTTTATATTATTAATTACATATGTCTACATATATCCTTGTTTAACATAGTTTATCAATAACAACATTCTTTAGAATGTGTGTCCAGACTTTTTTCGGTATGAATTAAATTATAAAATATTCATCTAAGTTTTAATATTTACTAAAAACAATATTAGAATTTTAGGGCCGGGTCTGGTGTTTAATTGTTTTCAATAACAATTAGAGTATCATAATCATTATAGATTCACACTTGATTTACATTTTACTTCCGCTTGATTTCGCTCGAATGTTTCTCATTTCATTCTCAATCATCATTGTAAGTATAATTGAATAAAATCAAATGTCAATCTATAATGATCATGCTACTCGATTACCCTTAACAACAAAGTGAAAGTTTGAAGCATCAACGGTCAAATGGTCAATGTGAATTATTATCGTTTAATTAGTCATAATTTGTATTATCAAAATTCAATCTGTGTTATTATAAATTTGGTTCTATTATATACATATGAATTAGAAAGTTCGATTTACAATAATAACCAAAGGTATTCTGGAATTTTATCGGTATTCAGAAGACACTTTGTGACAGTGTAGGTATAAAAAAGAAACAAAGAGACAGAGAGGAATTGCCAAAGCAAAAGAGGAGAGCGGGGAGAACCGTCTTCAGTGACATCGACATCATCCATATTTGATCTCAACAAGAACAACGTATAACCCCGACTATCAAACAACAACATCTTTGAATAGTAAAATACAAATACCGAGGTACAGTGCTTAAAACATAAATGATTTGAACATATAACAATATAATTATTTTTAAACATTTTTTGTAATTTTAAATTATAATTTTATGAACATTTTTATATATTTTTCGATAATTTTTTATCTAAAACCGAGTTACGTAAAACATATTTGAATTCTAATTTCTTTATTTTAAATACATTTGGTTTTTGCTTTATAATCTTTCATATATAACGTCTTATAGCATTCTATATGTAGTGTTGAGACGTTATTATAACTTATATTTACGTTTCCCCATAATTCTATTTTAAGTCACTTTTATACAGAACATTACATGTTCGATTCCCCCAATATTATTTCCCTCCTTATAAGCCGTCCAATGTCGTCAAACTAACTTCAACGCTAGAGTAAACTTCTAGTGTTTTATAAATCTTAATTTTTAAATTAAAAGACTTTAAATCTAAACTAACCCAACTAAAATGAAATTGTTTGAAAATTTTACCATGAGGTAAAGTATTGTAAAAGGCGCATTTTGAAAGAAAAAATAAAAATGATTTTAAAAAGGTTTGATATTAACACACCCTGTTGATATTTCTAGTTTGATAATTTAAAATATAATATCATGATAATTGTAATAATCTAGTCTAACTCTTTGTTAGTCTATGTTCTAATAAAACTGTTTTTTGATAACCTTTCAAAAAAATAACATAAATCGATGTTTGTATAGATTAACCTTTTGAAAACGATTGGTCGATAATCAACATGATGGTCTGAAGTCTGACAGCATAGGGATGTAAAGCCGTTTTTGTCGTCTAAAATTACAAATGTGCCCATGGGAAATAAGCTAAAATTATGCCGACACCATTGAAGATAGAAGAAGTGAGAAAATGACAAAATACATTATATAGAGCATTTACGGTGGGTGTTTTATTTTTATGTGAGCATATATATTGTATTATTGGGGATAGTTGTAAGTGACTGTGAGTGAAGAACAGAGAAAAATTATGAAGATTGTATCGTAATTTTTCGTATTTGAGGAAACATAGTACAACCTTATAATTTTTTTTAATATTTTAAAATTGGTTGTGAGTGGAGGTGAGAGAAAATGTAATAATAAAAATATAAAAAATATTATTTAATTGAAAGAAAAAGTAAAAAAATAGTATTTTTAGTGTAAATATGAGGATGAGGATGAAGAAGCTAGTGTGAATGCTCTTACATCATAAATTTGTATAACATAGTTTCATACATGGCGCGTGTTACGGCGAGATCGTAGGTGGCATAATAAACTATAAACTAAAAAGCGACCCGATTTGTTTCCGGATTAACTTCAAGTCAAACCGTAAAGTAACTCTAGTTTATACGAACGAAAACGTATTATACTTAACCCGGCTCTTTTCCAAACAAAATTATGTCGAAACGCATACCAAGTCCAAATGTACATAAAAAGCACATAGATTACAATCGTCATGACTCGCTTCCAAACTAAATTTACATTGAAACGTACAGGAGAAAACGTTTTATATTTGACCGGACTCATTTCGGAATAATACTTACGTCAAAACGTAGGCGAGCGGCGAAATATAGTTCATCTCAAAGCGTATAAAATATGCACATAAACCTTTTCTATTTGACCCCACTCGTACCAACACTTACCTAAAGTACGAACGTAAGAGATTAATCTCATTAAGAAAATTTGTACCGTGGTAAACCCGAAACTTTAAAAACTTAAAGGCGTTAGAGTGTCGTGTCAAAATTAACCATTTATATTTAAATTTAATAAACACACATTAAATATTATATTATTATTATTATTATTATTATTATTATTATTATTATTATTATTATTATTATTATTATTATTATTGTTATTATTATTACTATTATTATTATTATTATTATTATTATTATTATTATTATTATTATATTATATAATTCAAATAAATAATTAAAATTTTATTACTTTTACTGTTCAATTCCATTTGAGTTAATATGGGAGTAATATATTATATAAAAGCAAATTATTTAATAATTCAGATAAAGTAAATAACAACTTATATTGATAATATGATAAATGACAATTCTAATTTCACTTGCGTTACTAGACAATCTTAATATTATAATTATCATAAATGTTCATTCGATTTCATTACTCTTTTCATTATATTAAGGATAGAATACTATACTTTAATGTAATGTAGTATAATTATGTCATATTGTGTTGTTTTTAGCAATATATAGTAAAAACTTATGTCCTTACTGTTAAATAAATAATGCAATGTAGTATAATTATGTCATATTGTGTTGTTTTCATCTCATATAGTCGAGTTAAGTGCTCGAATTCGCATTTTTTGTGTAGAGATATGTGCACATTTTTTTTTAATTCTCAACATACAATTATTTTGAAAAAAAAAACCTCTCATGTATATGTATATGTATGTGTTTTTTTAACGACAAACTACCCTACTTCTAAATTACACCAAACTAAACTACACCATGCTTAGGTTTGAATCCAAGACCTCCCGTTTAAGAGACCCTCTACCAAGTTAGCTAGACCCACATTGGCGTACGTGTGTGTGTGCGTGTACTTGTAATTGTATAGTATAGCATGAACAATTTTAAACTATAAATTGAATGTCATTTATATTTGGTTCGGGGGTGGGGGTTGAGTCTATTGGTAAAACTACTGGAGTTAGTGGTAATGCTTCTCTGGGGATCAAAGGTTCAACCCATCTATATAAATTAATTGTGTCGTAAATTTAAAAGTAGATTTAAAAGATATATGAGTCTCCCATTTAAGAAAGATATATTTGATTGGGCGTAGAGTTATTATTATATTAGTTGCTGTTCAATTTTAGATTTAAATATAAATAAATGCAAAGTAGTGCAATTGAAGTAACATTTACTTTCGACTTTTAACTAATAAATTGCATTTGATGTTGAAAAAGAAACGTAACATTTTCCGGTACAATAAGCCTTAGTTGTGAAATAAAATACTGAAATTCAAATCAATACCTTGGATTATCCGCAATCATGAGAACCAACACCTAACATTCTTCAATAACCTCTCACAAAACACTAAAAACTCTAAAAGCTCGTATAACTTTTAATATTTACTAGGTTATAGATCTGTGTATTACATCGATTAAAAATAAAAAATATATAATTAAAAAGGTACATATATTTAAACATGTTTTTAATTCAAATGATAATACTAAGAAATAGATTATATTCAATCTCTATCAGTGTTTATAGTAATTAAAATTTACTTTTTTAAGTTGAATTGCGTAAAGAAGACATCTATACCATCTACATATTACATGCTCATAACTAATGTCCACACCTGTCCTAAACATTTAACAAAATATATTGAGGAATATTTACTAACTCAAATGGACAATTAATTATTTTCCTATACGTGGACATTTTCGTGTACACAAGAGCAGTATTTATCATAGTTAATAAAAACTAAGTTTTTCAAATAAGAAATAAGACAGAAGACATACATAAAAGAGTGCTGATAACAAAGTACTGACACGAGACGAAGCAAACAACAAAAAACAAATTCACACAATATTTTTTTAGTAAAAATTAACAAACTTACTCAATAAAAATTTGATGATACTACAGAAATGATCGGATAAATTTTTGTAGCTTCAAAGTGAAAAATATTAGAGAATGAGCATAGAAGCCATCTTTATATAGAAAAAAATGTAGATTAAATATTCTTCTGATTTGGTAAAAGCCTTTGAGTTTTAAATTTTGAATGTTGAACCAGTTTTTTTTTGCAATACGTAAACATTCAACAGATTATGAAAGTCAATTTCAAAATGTAGAAATTTTTTTATATTTAAATTTCAAAATTTTTTGAATTCAACCAAATGAGCATTAAATTCCAAATTTTTAGGAAAAAGTTTACAATTTCAACCTAGGATTAAAATAAAATATAAATTTATAATAGGATTTATTAGTTTCTAATTCTAAATTGGGTTGTATAAAAATGGGCGGGAAAAAAATGTGAGGTTGAAGAAGAGAGTGACAAGTGGCATGAATTGTAATCATTTATTAGTATTAGACTAGCTTTAATAACCTGTGTATTATATAAATTGAATAAATAAAATATTAAATACAATAAAATTTTATTTAATTATAAATTTATATTCTAAGATAAGATATGATTTAAATTATGTAGAAGTAAAAACTATAAGTAATAAAACAATGATATCAATTTTTAAATTTTTTTTTTAAAAAAAAGCAAACAATTTTGTTTAAAAAAATTTTCATTTTTATAAATATCCTTATTATAACTCTTATTTTTAATTATTTTTGTTTTATAAAAAAATTACTTTTTAAAAAACTAAATTTAAAATATTTCATATTTTTAAATAAGTTTGATGTTTTAGAAAAAATTATTTTATAAAAATATGTTTCTTTAGAAATAACATTAATAAAAAGATATATATTTTTTTAATTTATTAGAAAACCATTTTTAATCTAAAAAGACTTATAATATTATTTGTAATTAAGGTAATTATTTAATAGGAAAGAGAAGCGGAAAATTTTTTGTGCGGTTGAATGTGATGTTATCACATGTCCTCCATGATCAACCTTTATTAGAGTAGAAGGATTAGAAGTATAAGATGGTAGTTTCATTCAAAGTGTAAAACACCTATACAACATTTTAAACATAAAGTACAAGTGTTTTATACAATAGTTCAACTTTTGCCCCCATTTAATTAACTTCTTCTAATTATTGTATTATTTAATACACATTATTAATACATTATTTAAGAATGTGATATTATTTAGAGTAAATTACCATTTGCATCCCTGACGTTTGCGCATTTTAACCACTTGCATCCCTGCAGTCTCAAAATTGTCATCCGCCCCCTGACGTTTCATTTTATTTCCATTTGAGTCTTTGTCATTTTATTTTTATTTTCATTTGAGTCCATATGACTGACACCGTTAGTTTTCATGTTAAAATTATTATTAAAAAGACTAAACTACCCCTCATCACCACCAGGACAACTGCCCATCATCACCTTCACAGCCCTCATCACCACCACCACCACCACCACCACAATTCCCATCACCACCATGACAGCCACCCATCACAACCTTCATAGCCACCCATCACCACCATCGTAGTCCCCATCACCACCACTGTAGTCCCCATCAACACCATCGTAGTCCCCATCACCACCATCGTAGCCCCATCACCACCATCGTAGCCCCATCACCTCCATCACAGCCCCATCACCTCCATCACAACCCCATCACCACCATTGCAGCCCCTATCACCACCACCGCAGCCACCCATCACCATTTTCACAACCACCCATCACCATCATTACCTTCACAGCCACCATCACCACCTTCACAGCCACCTATCACCATCACCACCACAGCCACCCATCACCGTAGCCACCCATCACCACCACCGCAGCCCCCATCACCACCACCACCGTAGCCACCCATCACCATCACTACCATAGCCACCCATCACCATAGTCACCCATCACCACCACCGTAGCCCTCATCACCACCACTACCGCAGACACCCATCACCACAACCGTAGCCACTATCACAACCACTGCAGACCCCATCACAACCACCCATCACCACCACCAAAACCCCTATCTCCACTACCATAGACGCCCATCACTACAAGATCTGTGATTTTTGCCAAAACACCCTTGGCCGCCACCGTGTTACTCCCTTCCACCACTAGATCTACTTATCTAGAACATTAATTTCACATCTTGGTGGTAGTGGAGTACCGATCACACACACACAAAGAAGAGAAGAGAATAGATAGGGGTGCGGTGGTTTCTTCTGGTTGTGGAGGTGGCGGTGGTGGTACGACGACAGCAGTGGTGCGGCGACTGCAATGATTGCGGTGGTAATGGTGGTGGCATAGAAAGGGAGAAGATATATATATATATATATATATATATATATAAGAGAGAGAGAGAGAGAGAGAGAGAGAAAGAAAGAGAGAGAGAGAAGATAAAAGGGATGAGGTGTGGATGGGGGTATTTTATTTAAAAATAAGAGTATTTTTATCATTTTATAAAAATTAATAGAAAAATCTAACGGCGTTAATGTGTTGGACTCAAATGAAAATAAAAATGAAAAGTCAGGGGGCGGATGGTAATTTTGAAACTGCAGGGATGCAAGTGGTTAAAATGGGCAAATGTCAGGGATGCAAATGGTAATTTATTCTATTATTTAATTCACATCATTAAATTTTATTTTATTTATAGTAATATAAATTGACATTTAAATTTATATTTACTAATTATATTTTTATAACTAAATACTATTTAAATTAAGTATTATTTTATTTAATATTTAAGTATATAACTTATATATATCTTTATATTTATAATAACTATAATACTAGTACTTTCTAGGGGCATATTGTGAGTTTAATAATTTTAATATTTATCTATATCTTTTATAATAAAAGTGAAAGGATGATAGAATGATAATTTTACATATGGATTAAGACAACCATATGAAAAGTCATGTTTAAATTTTAAAAAATTAACCATTTTATTTCATTTATGCCCTTACAATAAAATATAACATATGATTATTATCATACAAATGCTAAAGAATATACACGTGGCCAAATAAACCGCCATTTACTTTCAGTGCTGTTCATTCATTGCGATTAAGCAATAATACCTCTTCCCATTTCCCTTGCCGGTTGTTAACAGCTCAATAACAATCAAGATGATAATTTGTGATGATAATTTCTCCAATTTCTCTATTAACTTTCTCCGGTCTATGCAAATCACCATCGAAAGCTGCCTCCGATGATTATAAAACTCTAACCTATATTCATAAGACGAACCCCCCCCCCCAAAAAAATCTAGGTAATAAGTGATTTCTGATCACAAATACCACCTATGCTTTCACTAATCTTGTTGGGATAATATAGTTGTATTAAAGATTTTTGTAATATACGTAATTGTTTTCTTTCATTCAATTTTTTCAATAATTATATTTTGATTTTTTAATTTACGTCATAACGTAACAGACGTATCGCAGCAACGCGCGAATATTTCCACTAGCTTTTTATTACAAAGATGGAGATGTATATAGATACTAGAGGGAGTGAAGCAGTCCCCTTAAAAATATAAATTCACCTATCAATGAGTTCAATACCCATTACTTATTTAACCCACCACCATATACTTCAAGTCACCTTCAATGTTATTTAATGATTCAAAAATCAATCAAACAAACCGACATAGACATACGTACCATAAGGTAGTGTTTGCTTTTACGTGAATATATCTCTTGTAATTGTTTTAACCTCTTATGCATAAGATGTTGCCAAATCTACTTATATTGAATCAAAAGGTTTGATTTTTTATCCAACAATGTATCGATAGACTATAATTCATCTACATAGTTATTTACACACATATATCAATAGACTAATTTACACACTTTAAACCTATTCATTCATCTATATTCATCTACATAATTGTTTATTATGTGATTAGAAGTCTTTGGTATTTAAGAAGTAACATATTATCACACATTTGATGTTGCTAGACATTAAGGTTATTTGTTAGAGCATGAGTAATACTCAACTTCTCAAGGGTTAATGTAGCCCAACCAACATAACACTAGGGGTGTTCAAAGTCGGATATCCAAAATTTTAGATATCCGAAGATTTCGGATAGTAGAAATCACTATCCGTGTCCGAAATTTCGGATATCCGAAATTCGGATATCCAAAATTCATTTTTTTATTTTTAATTTTTTTTATTTTTTAGTGTTTTACAATAATTAGACATACGCTATTATAAAAATAATATAAAAAACCAACTCATATCATAAAAGTCCCAATATACACTAAAAAATCTCAATCTAAATAAAAATATGTCTAAAATTTCAAAAAATAAAAAAAAGTTATTTTTTAGTTTTGGGATAATCGGATATCCGAAACTTTTAAAATCACTATCCGATCCGAATCCGAATTTTTGGATATCCGAAAATTCGGATATTTTGGATTCGAATTTTCGGATCGGATTTTCGGATTCGGATATTTTTGAACACCCCTACATAACACTAGGGTAACGCTTATGAGCACACTTACGCACAAGAGATAACACATATTCTCTTCCCCGGGGGGGGGGGGGTGTGCAAGGGCCGGCTCAACGTTTTTTGGCTCATCAAACTAAAAAAATGAGGCCCTTTTGAAAATCGCAATCTAAACAAAAGCAATCAAATCAAATTTCTTTGAACAAAAGCAATAAATCAAAGAAAATTTGGTATACCAACTTAAGTCGTTGATAGTGATTTCTTTAAATAAAAAAGGCTAGACGAAGTCGATCAAATCAATCGGAGAAAAAGGAACTTATGAATAGTTGTTTGCTTTGTGAATTGTGTAACTGTGTTTCTTCAATAACCTATCAAATCATCAAAAATTTCATCGAGACTCAACTAACAAGTGTTATTCCTGCTCAAAATCTCATTGAGCCATATAATACCAAAACCTACTATAATATTTTTTATTTATAAACGGAAGCCTCAAGCTCAATGCGTCACAACTACATTATACAGCGGCCATGGGTGGTGTACCACGTCGACTCTGTGAACGACCACCGCCTCAGCCACCTTGACTCCCTCACAGTAGTATAACACAGCCTCATTGGTTAGTGAGTTTGGTAAAAAAAAATACATATAACCACATGGGCAGTGTTATGATCACACTCACACTAACTAAAAACGTTTTACGAGTTAGTGAATATGACAATTTTGTAATGATTGGTTAATCATTGTCATTAATTATTTGTTATATATAAAGGTATTTTTTATAACTTATATATAATTAAAAAAAACATAAATAAAATATAAATATTTATAAAAACACGATTAAAAATACTAAAATCTTATACATTGGAAAGTAAAAAAAACCATACAACACTTCAACCATCACAAATCCTCCAACTAGGTACTATCAAATCCAGTTTAAGGTTGTCAATGTGCTTCTTTATAGTGGATAATTGTATGGTTTTTCTTGTCTCTCTCCCTTCTTAATCTCTATAATAATTGGGTGGTCATTTTCATAGTTTTTGTAAACCGCTCACACTTTGTCCTCTAAAATCATATCATATAAAATCATAAACATATTGCACTTCACATTTTCTTTTCAGTTTAAAACACATGTTGAATTAACACCACATGCCACTTTTTATAACACCGAATCCCCGCTTCCTATCCTTTCTCATCATTTCCGACAACAAATAACACGAATCGTGACTTGAATCACACACCCAACAAAACACTACCGGCCTCGGTACCTGACACTCACTCCCCAACTCACTATGGTATAACATTATAACACACCCTGATACGGTAACTTTTTTAACAGCGGTAACAATTTTTGATATAGATGATACTTTGATCCAAGAAGGTGGGACCCAAACAGGGATCCAGATGCAGAGATGGTGATGGCCCACCTTCCGAATCAGATAGTGTCGTTATACGCCTACACACATCACACTCCAACATGGCCTTTCACTCCCCCCATTTGATGCTTTTCTCTGCACACACCACCAAACCCTCACAATAATCTATCTAATCTAACCTAGGGTTCCAATTTCAATCTAATTGAACCCTAGATCCGTTACTTCAATCACTTTCATCCGCATCTCTCGATCCACTTTTCACTTCTTTACATCATGTTCACCTTTGTCCCCTTCGGTTCGCATTCCCGATGCTCTTTCTCTTAAGCTGTTGAATCGTCCGTAAGTTTCATTGATTTGTTTGTGCTTTTTGTTTGTTGTGCGATTTAGCTTGATGTTATAATGTTATTGGAATGTTGGATGGATGAACTGGTGAATGAGGTGATTTTTGGAATTGATAGATCTCTTGTTGGTGTTTACGTTTTTTGGGATTTTGGTTTCTTTATATGTTTGTAGCAAGTTGAATCGCATGTTTTGCTGCGTATCTTTTAAGCTATTGGACATTTGCTTTGATTGATTGTATTGATGAAGTTGATGGAGTCATTGTGAACAGGATGGTTCTTTTTTCAATGGAAGCTAGTTGTCCACTAGCAAATCCTCTGGTCCCATATAACTTGTTTTTCTCCCATGAACTTTTTAGGTCTTTTGAGATTCACAGAAAGTTGGAAAGATTCAATATCAGTATGTTCAAATCGAGTAGTAAGTTATAGCAGAAATATGTTCAATGGTGATTGGTGAATATGGATTTCAAGCATACTCTTACATTAACTCTTCCAGTAATACTCATCTTGCTTATTTTTTTTTATATAAATTGTTGAAAAGGTGGACTGAGTAACTGTTTTATTGATGCAATTACTTGAAAAGATTGGAAAGATTTCGTGTAGTTGAGAAAAACTGATTGGTGAAATGAAGTTGAGAAAGTCATATACTTTCCAATCAATCAAACTTTTGAGCTATGCTTGTATTGTTTTTACATTTTATGACCATTGAAGAAGACAAAGAAGGTGGTCCAACTGATTTTGCTTTTCATCTGTTCTACTGCAGGATTCATTCCACTTTCATTTTGCCTCCTAAAAGTTGTAATATTTTTCAACATGGATTCTGGTGCATAACTCTTGGTTGAAGGCTTGGGCATCAGGGCATGTTTGTGTTTTTGTGATTTATCATCAGTTTCGGGTATTCTCAGTGAAGGATTAATACGTGCTTGCACTATATAATCTTCAAACTGAAGAAAATATTATAATAGATGGGTTCACTCTATGGTACCCATGAGATTGTTGAATTGAAAGATGAATCTAATGATAAAGGGAAAAAGGCTAAGGGGTGCAGTAGGTATGTGGAAGATGACATCAATAAGCTGTTTGAAGGTATTAATATCAGAACTTCATTCAACGGTTCAAGCTTCTCTGATGAAACAAATGGGGCAACACCTAGGAAAAACCCCTCAAAGAAGCCAATGAGGATGAGTTTATCATCTTCATCAGGAATCGGGTGTCCGGAGCCTGTTTCTTTAAAACAAGCTTTAAGGGGATTATGCATTTCTCAAGCTTCAGAAATGGCTGCCATGAAAAGATTATCAATGCCTTATAGCAACAGTCCACAGTCAACTCCTCGATTGAATCTTGAAAAGTCAACAAAAAGTGTTGGGCTTTTGAAGGAGATTTTACGTACACCAGAATCTGATAGCCAATCTTCAAATGAAGCGATACAGGAGAAGAAGATTATTTCTATTCCTTCACCAATTCAACCTGAAAGTTCATTGGAGTCGGTCAACTCTGAAGTCAATCCAGTAAATAATCGTGACAAGAATAACATTACACCAAGTAAGCCAACCCCTAGGTCACGTTATAAAGGAAAATCAATAAGAACTTCACCTCGTCCTGTCAAGACAGTAATTCGGGCCAAAACCATTGTGAAGAAAAAGTCAAAACAGGAGTCGGCTTCCACTACTGCCCCTTCTAATGCATCTGTTCCAGTGAATTCTCAATTAATATGCCAAAAATGCAGTTGTGCTATAAAGGATGCAAAAAGCAAGCCCAATAAAGATTCGCGATCTCCTCTTTCTTCAAGTAGTACAGATAATGGTATGCATAGACAAGTCAACACTTTGACCAGCTATGGTAAAACCATTTCTTTACTACACAGTAAGAACTCAAAATATGGAGATAAAGGAGAATTCACCCAAAGTTCAAATAGCAGCATATGTGAATACAGTAGTAGTACTAGCATTAGTGAAGAAAGAAATCTTAGTGGGTGTATCATCATCAATAGACCACACATGTCAAAAGATATGAGATGGCAGGCGATTAATCGTGTGATGCAACAATACGGATATCTTGGATTGAGACATTTCAATCTCTTGAAAAAACTTGGTTGTGGAGATATCGGTACAGTTTATCTTGCTGAATTAGTTGGCACAAATCACCCTTTTGCCATTAAAGTTATGGATAACGAGTTCTTGGAAAGAAGACAAAAGATGCCTAGAGCCCATATGGAAAGAGAGATTTTGAGCATTTTGGATCACCCATTTTTACCTACTCTTTATGCTCATTTTGTTTCTGAAAATTTATCCTGTTTGGTTATGGAGTATTGTCCTGGTGGCGATTTGCATGTTCTCAGGCAAAAGCAGCCTGCCAGATATTTTCATGAACAAGCAGCACGGTAAGTCAAACTTCTGGTCTCTGTTTGTGCAACTTTTATTTGTAGGTCAAAGTGCACAGAATAAATTAGTTTGAAATTAGTCACGAAAGAGAACCAGCTTACAGATTATGATTGTCACAAAACTGGTAATAGATTATAAGTCGGTCTCTATTTTGGGCCTAATTTAAATATCTTTGTTAAAATCTCAACAAAATGTGAAGTTTGTTTCTATTTCATGCAGTTTTCCTTAAAATAATTTAGGTCTTCTTTCAGCACTTAGATTTTTATTGATCTAGTGTAACAGAAGGCAAAAATATTTGGTTACATGGCATGATAGAGGGTGTCATATTTATTTTCTTTGACTTCTGACCCGCGGGTTTGTATCAACTTCTTTCAACATGCAACATTAGCACTCTAAATCATTAGATGATAAGATTGATGGTTCGTTTAGTAGGCCTGTTTACTTGATATTAATCCATTTCATTGACTGTTTCCTTTAGATGTTTGTTTGTGTATGTGTAATGTCAAACCTTAAGGTTGAAATTTTGACACATTTACTTATGAATGGGTTGAATTTGGTTGTATATAATATTATAATGTCATACGGATCAAATAAAAAATAATTAGCTAAAGGGAATGGGTAAGCTGTTGAAAGTCATCCAAAGTTATTATTTAACGCATACAAATACACAACCTTCTAAATCATATCTAAAAAAAGGATTATGATTGTAAACGTATTGTTTATGTCATCTTAACTCATTGACTATTTAATAAAATTTTTTAGAATGCAGTAAGTTTGTCTGTTTGTGTGCGTCAACTCAACACGGTTGAGCCTGTTTCAACTTGCTAACCAACCCGCCTTTCTTGTGTACTTTAGTTAAACCACTCAGGCTGTTTCTTGTTTATGTCATGCATGCTTTTTTAATTAAAAGTTTATCAATGCTTCTAATGAAACTTGTTTTTTTGTTCGTTCAACTAACCACTAACTCGATTTCAATATATTTATTTATACAGGTTCTATGTTGCGGAAGTCCTTCTTGCCCTAGAATACTTGCATATGCTTGGAATCATATATCGAGATTTAAAACCTGAAAACATTTTGGTTCGAGAAGATGGTCACATCATGGTCACAGATTTTGACCTTTCACTTCGATGTTCAGTGAACCCAACTCTAGTTCAACCCTCTTCAGGACCCCTTGAGCCACCTAGGATGTCAGGCCCATGTGCAGGTTCGAGCTGCATCGACCCATTCTGCCTCAAACCCACCTGTCAACAAGTCTCATGCTTCAGGTCTAGAATCTTACCCCCAAAATCCCGGAAAACAAAACCCAACCTAGCGGCTCTGAATCGTTTATTACCACAGCTTGTGGCTGAGCCAACAGAAGCCCGATCCAACTCGTTTGTCGGGACCCATGAGTATTTAGCTCCTGAAATCATCAAAGGAGAGGGGCATGGGAGTGCAGTTGATTGGTGGACTTTTGGCATTTTTCTTTATGAGCTTTTATACGGGAGGACACCATTTAAAGGGCCCGGTAACGATGAGACATTAGCCAATGTGATTTTGGAAAACCTCAGGTTTCCGGAAACGCCCTTGGTGAGTTTTCAAGCTCGGGACTTGATCAAAGGGTTGCTAGTAAAAGAGCCTGAAAACCGACTGGGGTCAAAAAGAGGGGCAGCTGAAATCAAACAACACCCGTTTTTTGATGGGTTGAATTGGGCTCTGATACGATGTGCATCGCCACCCGAGTTGCCCGAACCATACAATGTCACTGTTTCGAAAGCTGCTTCCTTAGAGAGAGCTAAAAAGTACTTGGATTACAATGGTTCTTCTGAAGGACATTTTGAGTTTGAGTTGTTCTAGTAAAAAGGCCCGACCCGTACATTATTCGGAGAAACTGTACAAGTTATTGCTAGAGTTTTGAAATCTTTAATCCGGGCGGTTGTATAAGTTATTGCTTTAGATTAAATGGTATTTCAACATATTTGCATGATGAATGTTGATGGTCTCTGGGTCTGATAAAACCAAAAACCCAAACCGCAATCCATGGGACCAAATGTATTCTGTTTGGCTCAGTTTCTCTGAACCGATTCTCTGTTCCAGGACTGAACGGTCTTTTTGGAAAAAAGATCGTTCTTTTTCAATTTGAGCGTTGGGTTATGTTTATATATTGCAATTTTAAATCCTCGAGTTTGTATCTGGTTCATGGTCATGTTTGGGACCTAACCGGTTTAGATCAGTCCGGTGTTGTTTCTGGTTCATTGTGTTCATCAAACGCCTGGACTTGTGGGTTTTCGTCTAGCTTATTTCAAGTAGCCAAAGTTCCAACATTTTCACCAGTCGAGTTTGTATATATTTGACGATGAAAATCGGAGAGAGAGTTGGTTTTGATGGGTAGTATTATTTGTTATAAACCGTCAAAACTGATGCTATTTAGTTGGACGGTGTTTAAAGGTGACACTATGTTGTAACAGAACCATTTAGTAACCAATATGACCGTTTAAAAAACTACCTTTAGCGATAGTTTTCAACAAAAACACGTTCAATATAAACTAGTTCTAATATCTCTTCCTTATTTAACTTAGATGTTTTCCAAGTTTCCATTGCTTATTTCAACAAACAAAAGCTTAATAGATTTTAAATTCTTTAAACATTATTTGAAATTTAGTAAGTTTGATCGGCCTATCACACATATAACACGATTGATGAGACCAAATGACTATAGTTTAGTGGTACCAGGAATTTTATCATTCTCAAGTAGTTGAGAATATAAATTCTATGATACAAAATCATAGATTTAAGAATAATGTTATATGAACTAGATTTGTCTAAAAAACTCAACGCAGACTAAAGTACTTTGATTTTTTTAAGCATGAACACATATTATTTTATGTGACTTGGTCCGCACCATTTTGACACAGACAGACAAACTCCAAATGCTACTAGATCAAGACGCAATCTACATGTGATACTTTATTTTCATACCAACTAGTAGGTGACGCCCGCGCTTCGCGGCAGGTTTGCGACCCAGATTTAAACAATTTAGACCAAAGTCCAACCAACCTGTAGCAAATGATGAAGCTACAACAAAACAGGGACCAAATGTTTTAGTCTACAAAAAGTATCAAATGATTGACCAAAGTCCTGCACAGTTATAGCATGAACCAACCTATTACAAAAGATGAAATAATTCACAACAGAACATGGACGATGATAACTCTACTGATGTAAGCTGCTGTTTAGCCGGATTTTTTAGTTTTGTTACAACCTGCGGCTTATGCAATTTTTAAGATGTTTTGTTTGTAGTCAAAAGTTGAAAGTTTGTTGTCAAAATAGATGAAGGTCTTCATAGTAAAGAAAAGAAACAGCCATGTGTTAAAAAACAAAAGAATTCAGTATATCAAGGAAATGAAACAACAAATCATATACGTATTCTATTATAAAATTAGTAATGCTACAACTTTAATCGTAACAGGGCGGGTTGTTTGTGTCGATTCTTGTGTTATTAAAGGAGTAGCCACCTGCCTTTTCCTAAGGTTAACTTCTTTGATTGATATATCGTATAAATATTACATTCGGCCTTTCAGAAACATCTTCGGGCAAACCTACTACAAAGGATTTAACATGGGCTGCAATCCATTCATAAAAATGTATTAAAAGTTCAGAGCTAACAAAAAAGATCAGATAATGATTAAACATTTCTTATGTTGTTTTATTATTGTTACTAACTGATCATCATTAAAGCAAATCCAAAAAGTGAAAGAAAGTATGTTGATGTATGTAGAATTGCGAACACAACTGATATGACCCCGAGATTGAGGGCGGGACTACTTAGATACAACGAATACAGACTTAGTTCAATCAATCAACTTAATTTTAATTGGAGCATTTTAACCGAAATAAACCATGAGATCCTTTTCAAGAGTAAAGGTGCAAGGAGAGTAAGACTTGTACCAGTCATCTAGCATACCACCCATAACCATAAGCCTCCTTAATAGTCAATCACTAATTTTATAGTTTATGCATTCACTTGTATCTTAATCTGCCAAGAATACAATTTGCAGTTAGCCACTTGCAATTCAATTCCTAAACTGATATAAGATCATTGGATCCGTACAATTAAAACCAAAGAAACCACATACGGACCTAACCCACACCTACTAGAATCAAAATAAAGAAACCCAATTAAAAAACTTACTTAGTTTAATAAAACAGCCTCTACAATCGATCGAAGCATCAAAGTCCATGAAAATCTTTGGCGTGGAGAATCACTACCAAAAGAACAATAGTATATCACAACCCTGTGCCTGTTTTACAAAAACAACATCATTATCTGCAGTGGCGGAGCTTGAACCACACCATAGGGGGCGGGGGTGAATGTAAACCATTTTAGGGGGGGGGGGGGCGAACCCTATATATATGAAAAATTTTACACTATCGGGCCGAAAATTTACACTACCGAACCGAAAATTTACACTACTGATGAAAAAAAGAGGGGGGGCGGGTGCCCCTGGCCCCTACCAAGCTTCACCATTGATTATCCGGTTCAAATTAACATCTTACAAAGTATATCACATTAAATAATAATGATGAATTCGGGCGCATTGCACGGTAAACCATGAAATGTTGCCGTTAGCAATAGGGTTTCGTGTTAAATTTCCAACTAAATATTTTCCAAATATTCAATCAAAATCAAGTAAATACATTCAAGCAATCTTGTTCTTGGATACATATGCCCTTGCCCAGTAACATGAATAATAAAATAAAAAAATGTGAATATTTCAATGGTTCCAACAACAACTACCTGCACACCTCAGTCTCGTAGGGCACCTCGTTTATTTGCATCTTTAATATTTGGTACCATTTGTGACGCAACCTTTTGCCAGCATCCAATTATGTAGCTACACAACCTACACTTCTTAATTTTGCCATTACCATACAACTGTATTGAATTCCCATGAAACGATTATAAGGATAGCAAGCTATAATGACAATTTTCTTAATTTTATGGACACTTGACTGTGATAAATGAAGATTATTCGGGAAAAAGCAAACCGACTCTTCAAGAAGTCAAGGTTTTCTGTAACTACAATATTCAAGAACGGTAAAACTTTCTCTCACTGAAATTAGAATAGGTTTTGAGATCGTTTAGCTGTGTGGAGAAAATGTCATTAACATACAATCAAAAGCAGAGATCGAATGATTCATGGAATCGGCAAGAGCATCAGAAGCACTCAGAGACATTGTATTACATTTTACCTTCATTAAATCCTAACAAAAAAAGCAACCAACTTATTTGCTTGTTGTGGATCTTGCGAATCAGCGCGTCGGTTACAACATTCGTCTTTCCAGGATGGTAACGAATGACACAGTCGTAGTCGCTAATCAACTCAACCCAACGTCTTTGTCTCATGTTGAGATCCTTTTGATTGAACACGTGTTGAAGACTCTTGTGATCGGTGTAGACTATACATTGCGTCCCGTAAAGATAGTGTCTCCAAATCTTTAAAGCAAAAACCACTACACCAAGTTCAAGATCATGGGTCGTGTAATTCACTTCATGAACCTTCAATTGTCTTGACAGTATGCTATGACCTTCCCTTGTTGCAAGAGAACACAGCCAAGACCTTGCTTAGATGCATCACAGTACACGGTAAAATCGTCATTTCCATCGGGGAGAGTTAGGATACGAGCATTATATAGCTTGCGTTTCAATGTCTCGAAAGCCTCTTCTTGTTCGGGTCCCTATTCAAAAAGTCGATTCTTTTGAGTTAGCGCCGTAAGCGGTTTAGCAATCTTCGAGAAGTTTGCAATGAACCTACGGTAGTAACCCGCTAAACCAAGAAAAGAACGAACTTCAGTTGGGGTCATGGGAACACACCAGTTTTTCACGGTTTCTATTTTAGCAGGGTCGGCGTGAATTCCTTGGCTATTCACCACATGACCTAGGAATTGAACTTCTTCGAGCCAAAATACGCACTTAGAGAACTTGGCATACATTTGTTCCTTCTTCAAAAGTTCGAGAACTTGTCGCAAGTGCAACTCATGATCGGTTTTTGTCTTGGAATAAATGAGAATGTCATCGATGAATACGATCACGAATTTATCCAAGTACGGTTTACATACTCGATTCATGAGATCCATGAAGACAGCAGATGCATTATTCAAGCCAAAAGGCATGACCATGAACTCATAATGTCCATATCGAGTACGGAAAGTGGTTTTTGGAATATCATCTTCGTGAACTCGCAATTGATGATATCCAGAACGTAGATCGATCTTCGAGAATTGCGTAGCTTCTTGGAGTTGATCGAAGAGGTCATCGATTCAAGGGAGAGGGTATCGGTTTTTGATAGTGAGTTTGTTGAGTTCCCGATAGTCGATACACATACGAAACGAACCATCTTTCTTCTTCACGAATAGCACAGGTGCACCCCATGGTGAATAGCTAGTA
Organism: Flaveria sonorensis; assembly: GCA_025506505.1. NCBI lineage: Eukaryota > Viridiplantae > Streptophyta > Magnoliopsida > Asterales > Asteraceae > Flaveria > Flaveria sonorensis. The sequence goes on from CM046423.1 coordinate 2,138,099, forward strand.
CGTATGAAGCCCTTATCGGTCAATTTTTGTAGTTGACTGGCTAGTTCTTGTATTTCAGAATGTGCAAAACGATAAGGCGATTTAGCCACAGGGTTTGCACCAGGAATGAAGTCAATCTTGAACTCAACTTCCCGAACGGGAGGTAACCCACTAAGATCCTCGGGAAACAGTTCGGGAAAGTCTCGTACTACGGGGATATCCTTAAGTTCTATCCCCTTGGCTTTCGTATTGACTACGTAAGCCATAAAGGCTATGTAATTCTTACTTAAGCACTTTTAGGCCTTGATACAGGACATGAGTTTGAGTCCTTAAGACGACCTCTCGCCAAAGACTTTTAGTGTATCTCTCGAAGGTAGAGGAATTCGAATGCACTTCTCAAAACAGATGATTTTCGCGTGCTGTTTGGCTAACCAATCCATGCCAATAATAATGTCAAAGCTTCCCAGTTGCATAGGAATAAGATCGATAGAAAATTTGTGCTCGTTAAGACTTTGGATGCAATCACGTATTATGACGTCAACTATGATTGATTTTCCATCAGCGACTTCGACCGTAAAGGATCTTTCTAGCGTGGAACACGGCTTAGCAAGAATGGGTTCGAATTCAAAGGATACAAAGCTCTTATCCGCACCCGAATCAAATAATACAGAAGCATAACGATTATTTACAAGGTACATACCTGCTTAGATATAGAACTATCATTGGTACATAGAAAGCAGGTAGGATTTTACACAATAAAAGATCTTTTAATAGAAAAAGATAACGTACCATTCACCACGTCATTGTTGACTTGCGCTTGATTTGCGTTGATGTTGGAAGCCCGTCCTCGAGCCGGTGGAACATTTCCCGCAAGACGAGGATATTGTGGACAGAAATGCCCAGTTTCGTCACAATTGTAGCAGGCTCGGTTAGCAATCATGGCAGCATTGTTTGGGGCACGATGACAAGTAGCCATCAAATGCTGGTATTTCCCGCAAAGAGTGCAGATTCGGCATGGATTATTCCCCGCATGATGATACTTGCAGGTGTTGCACATTGGGTGTGGACCAGTGTAAGCTCTTGCCACGGGTGCTTGGTTTACAGCGACAGCTTGCCTTTGAGGGGCATTAGGTGCTGTCACAGCAAAGTTGTGGGACAGTGTAAACTTGCGCTTCTTGCCCTTGAATGAGGATTCAGTCTTCACCTCCTTTGTTGCTTCGGGAGTTACCTTCACAGTTGACTTTGCACCCTTCACCGTCAATGAACCAGCCTTAATATGATTCTCAGTGAGCTGGGCGGTAATGCTGATCGCTTCCTCTAAAGTCGTGGGCCTACTTCCCACCACAGCATCTTGAATTTGAGGTGGTACCCCCTTGATAAATTTCTCGATGCTACGGGGTACAATATCCACCATGTGTGGTAGAAGCATGCTCAGTTCGTGGTGGCGGGTGGAGTACGCCAAATGATTACCGCTATTTTGTTTGAGGTTCCAGAACTCCTCCTCTAGTTTTTGCAATTCACTCCTCGGGCATAATTTTTGGATCATGATATCCTTAAACTCCTCCCAAGTGAGTGCCAAAGCAACTTCAGCACCTCGATTTCTCTTCTCGCTATTCCACCAAGTAAGTGTCCGTTGTTGAAGGACGCTCGCAGCATAGCGGACCTTGAGTTCCTCGGGACACTCACTATTGATCAAAGTATTTTCCATTCTCTCGAACCACTCGAGAAGTCTAGTGGCTCCCTCCTTACCACTAAAATTAGTGGGCTTGCATGAGTTGAAGTGCTTGAAGGTACAGGTACGGTTGTTTCCACCTTGATTGTTGCTATTCTCCCCATGGCCATTGTTACCATCACCACCATTATTCCTATTTGCATTGTTACTGTTGTTAGCCATTAGGGTGCTACTAAGTTCGGCAACCATGGTCGGGAGGACGACAGCCATTTGCCGGGCAATCATCGCGGCAAGTTTGCGGTCGGAGGTAGCACATCTTCCTTGATGACGAGACATTCTATAAGATAGTAATAAAGAAGATGTTAGAATTCGGGAAAATAATCAGTTCAAAAAATCATGGATTTTGATATTTACAAATATAAATAGGATGGTTCCATTTGGTACCACACAGCCAGTAGGAACATGGACACGTTGAGGTGACTTAATCCCAATTACTTTAGGGAAATGTGTATGTTGACCATAATTTAGCAATCATCCCGAAAATCCTCAGGTAAGCATAACAGGTCCCGTAATGGGATTTATACGAAATGCTTACCTTAGCCCGAAGGCCTTTGGCCAGGAAATCCAGAATATAGGTGTTTATGTGTCACACACTTCCCTATAGGCTATTAGAATTAAAACCTCAATGAGATTTTCAAGATTTAGACATAATGTCTAAGAGTTTTATCCACTCGTTAAGATGCAAGAATTCCACACGTAGTCGAGAATAAGTTTAGAAGAGATTAGACGCGGTAGAATTTAAAGGTATAAGAAGAGGATTAGGTAGTTGGGGTATACAAGGTTCAAGTCATACTCCTAAGGCACCATTTTCTAAATAAAATCAAATAGCACATAAAGGAATTATCATGTAACATGTAAAGTCATGTAATAGGTATATAAACAAGCTTACAGATTATAGAAAATATTCATGAAAAGGGGTCCCTAGGTTAACCAAGTCTAGGCCACCATTTCTAATAACCTACATCCCTATAGTTATGGGCTCTGATACCAATCTGTCACACCCCAACCTTAACGGCGGAAACATCGAGGTGTGAGAGTTAAGATTGTTCATGCCACACAACGCTAATTCAAAGTGTCTATATATTAAAATTCCAAGGTTCATAACATACATTGAGGAAATAACATAAGTTTCAAGCAAACAAAATACAAAAGTTTCAATAGCATCATGTGACAATATATGTCATTTTATTATTATCTAGGTCCAATCCTAGATGTGATCAAGTCTTCAAGAGCAACTTAAGCGGTATCATTTCCTGAATCATACATAGATATATATATCAAAAGATGGCAATTCACGTCATAGGTTATTAAATAAAGTAAATATAGATGGATGAATAAATTTAACAATCAAACCTTGACAAATATGACCATTACAAGATTATACGATTAACTAAGTGTACTTGGTTCTCATAGTGCTCAAGAATACGACACTAAGAGCCGGCAATAACCTCGGCTTTAGCACCAAATAGGCTTGTCAGGCCCATAGATCTATGACGTCGCTAGGCTAGCAATAGTTAATGATTGTATCTTACAAGCGTTATCACATGATAATTACAAGAGTCCAAATAACCATGACAAGATAAAATGAATTGCACAAGTGTTACAAGAATAAAACGTGTTTACAAGTGCGTTTATAATAGGTTAACATGTTTCACCCCAGAAGTGTGAAATAATGTAAAATGAGGTATGGAAAACTCACTTGGATTATAAAGATGACAAGTAAAAAGTCTTGTATAAAATGCCGAGGATTCGTTAAACTTCAACCTAAATGAACGATGTATTACATTAATCATGATGTTAACGATGCACGGGAATTCACGGTTTAAATTTGAGATTTTGGATAACAATTGTAGTGATATTATTTATAAACCATTAACTTATGATTATTATATAGATACAATTTATTATTATTTTGATATATCAATGATTAAATAAGAATTTTAGTGATTAACACTATTAATAAAAGTTAAACTTTTATTATCAAATGATTATTATTTACTATTTAATAAAATAGTAATATTATTTATCAAATGATTATTAATTACAATAATGTACATTTTAAATATGTACATATATTTTTATCTTTTTAAAATATACATAAGCAAATTTGTAACTATATTTTATAACAATAAAGAATTTATTAAATTGAAATTATTTAAAAATTAAATGAGATTTATTACAATTTAAAATTAACAAATGGTATTTTATAATAATTTTTATAATTTTTAAAATACAAGAATAAAAATTTCTAAAGTAAATTTCTAATAAATTTAAAAAGAAAATAATTTTATTTCATTTCTGTTTAAAAATAGTTTTTATATGGTTAATAATAATATTAAAACATTTACAGAAATTTAAATATTAAAAAAAACCTTTAAAAAAAATAATGGCAGGGCCTCGGGTTCGAACCCGGGCCCTTTGCCACACCAAACAATCCCCAAACCATCGGGCCAAAGCCCTGTTTGGTGTCAAAGAGTAGAGATAATATTTAAAAAAAAAACCCGAAAAATACCCAAATTCATATGAACCCTAATTATCAATTCGATCAAATTGGTTAACGATTCGATGTTAATAATCAAATTAACCATATGGCTTTTGTTCCCCACCTGAAATCGAGTATGAAACACCATTTAATTACCTGAATTGATGTTATACGAATAATTTTCGAGTGTGAACCGAGGTCGCGACTGTTCTTAATTCAATTGTTATGCGTGTATGTGTTTTTCGGGAAATTGAAGTTACAGGAGTTAAAAGAGGGTTCCGACCATTTTCCCCTTAATTTATAGTTTCAATTTGAACGATTTGGTGTCCAACGGCTATAGGATAAATCTCGGGTGTTAAAAGAGGAGATATTTTTGGATCTCATTCTGACTATTGACTTAGTTATATTTGAATATATTTTGAATTTACGTTTTGTAACAATTTCTCTCCTAAGCTTGTGTTGACTGGTTGACTATAACCTCTTTAATATAGATCTCTCTCTTTCTATTTTATTCAAAAGTCTACACGTGTGAAACACTTGCAGTGACAAATTGAGAAGTCTACACGTACCCCTACGCTCGTTGTATTCATACCGATAGGCTCACCATCAGTACCAAAACCAACAACCGTGGATTTACAATCCAACTGCTCAAAACCAAAAGATTACTATTCATTCAGTTGTGTTTTAAGCTATAGAGTAATAATGACTAAGAACATTCACAGTCGGTTTGATATATTTATGTGAATGTAATCTTTAAATTATATAGAATGATTATAAGTGGTTGTGAGTTAAGGAGGGAAATGATATTGTTCAATCTGTAAATTTAAAGAATTACTGTTCAACCCTTATAATTTTTTTAATATTTTTAAAAGTTATTCTTAGTGTAGAAAAAAAAAAAAAAAAATAATAAAGGTATAAAAAATATTATTTAATTAAAAAAATAAAAAAAATAATACTTTTAATATAATTATATAAATAATAATAAAAAAGTTGTGAATGCTTTAACATGTGATTAACTCCTTTTAGTAATCAATCTCAAACAACTGTAAAACCAAAACCAAAACCAAAATAGCCTTAAAGCCTTGTTCGTTAACAAGATCATCGTCGTTCGTTTCTACTTGACGGAACAACTACCACCGTATCTCCGTCGCTACATTCTCTCATCTGCTTTCGGATAACTTATCCCCCTTTTCCGATCGCAGGTAACACTGAATCTTTGCATTTCTTTTTAAAAACTTCAAAATCGCTGCTTCTTTCAACATATATTGATTAATCTGTTATTGCTGACGTTTAAAACAGAATCTTCCTACTTTAATTTCGACTTTTTGGTTACTTCTTACTTGTTACGCTTAATTTGAAGCTAAATGCTGAAAAGTGGTGAAAACCCTAATTTCGAATGTGGAAACAATTGATTGATTTTAGTTTTTGCCCCCGATATGATGAATTGTTTAGGTTATACAGATTATATAGTTTTTAACTTGGCAATTGTGGTATTCTTGCTTGTTATGCTCAATTTGAGGTTAAACGCTGAAAACCCTAATTTTGAATCTTGAAACGCTTGATTGATGTTAGGTTTTACCCCGGAATGCTAAGTTGTTTAGGTAATATAGATTATATAGTTGTTAATTATGATATTCTTACTTGTTACGTTAAATTTGAAGTTAAATGCTGAAAGCCCTAATTTTGAATCTGGAAACACTTGATTGATTTTAGTTTTTTACCCCGGAATGCTAAGTTGTTTAGGTAATACGGATTATATAGTTGTTAATTCTTATATTCTTACATGTTACGTGGAATTTGAAGTTAAATGCTGAAAACCCTAATTTTGAATCTTGAAACACTTGATTGATTTTAGTTTTTACCCGGAATGCTAAATTGTTTAGGAAATACAGATTACATAGGTGTTTATTAGAGTATCTGATTGTTGCAGTCAGAAACATGCCTAAGGTGAAGACAAATCGGGTTAAATACCCGGAGGGCTGGGAACTTGTGGAGCCAACGCTTAATGAATTACAGGCAAAGATGAGAGAAGGTTTGGATTATCCTGTAAAAACTCGATTTTTATTTTTGATGTCACATTAACAATGTTTTTATGATGAAACGATATTTGGAATCAAATGATACAGTTTTACAATGAATTGAGTAATTATGTTTTTCTCTGTTCTTGATGAACAGCTGAGAATGATCCACATGATGGGAAGAGAAAATGTGAGGCCCTATGGCCAATCTTCAAGATTGCACACCAGAAGAGTCGTTACATCTTCGATCTATATGATCGTAGGAAAGAAATTTCTGCTGAACTGTATGAGTTTTGCTTGGATCAAGGGTATGCTGACCGGAATCTTATAGGCAAATGGAAGAAGGCAAGTTAATGTGTTTTTTGTATTTAGATTAATATTATAATGTGTTATATTTTGCTGAGAGGTTATTATTAGAACTTACAGATAATCACATGACCAAATTAGGGAAGTAAATAGCCTAAGCTAGGAGATATTATCAAAGTGATTGTGATGTCTAGTAGTTCAGTAACCTAATACAATGTTATTTATGTAACGACAATGGACCACAAGGTGCTCTTGAATGAATCAAGCAGTGAGGTGGCAGTATTGGTCCATTTACTTATGATTGGAGCGATATGAGTTACATTTCGTCTTTCTAATAGGAGACACTTGTTAAATAAAAAAGCAAGCTTTATAGGAAAGAGGTCAAACTGATTCGGGTGTTTATTTTCAAAACACAAAACCTCTTATAATTGTTGAAAAACCTTATTGATCTCACTGAATTACACATAAGTTTAGGGGTTTTATCATCAAGAACTAAAGTCCAGTGACTTATCTGCGAATTCAGCAAGTGTATAAGGTTTTGATCTGACATTCATCCAAATTTTACTCTAAATATCATCTTATTATTGAACTAATGTAATCATATTTGGACACTTATAGTTTTATAAAAAAATAAAAGTATTAAACAACTAGAGTTTCAAGTCAAACTGACCTGACCTGTACATAAATGCCTGTTTTTACTGTTTACCCTTTACCAACCTCCCATATTCTTATCATGAACTCCGTGTGTGTTAATTAGCATACATTTTAGCCTGCAATGTGTTCTCATTGTCGAATATTGAATTTCAGCCTGGGTACGAACGACTTTGCTGTCTAAGATGCATTCAACCACGTGATCACAACTTCCAAACAACATGTGTTTGTAGAGTGCCCAAACATCTCAGGGAAGAAAATATGATAGAGTGTGTGCATTGTGGTTGCAAGGGCTGTGCAAGCGGAGATTGATTCATTATCCTGTATTCCTGTAACAAACCGAATGTTTTTAGGTACTTTTATGGCTCTTTGTTTTTATATTTGCTTTTATTCATACTGTTGATAATTTGAAGATCGAGGTGGTGATGTCGCAGTCTTTGCTTAATCTTAATGTGGCTTCAGATTTTGATTTGCAGGAGGTTATTGAATTGATCTAGTTAGAATTTGTTTATTGTCTTTTCAAATTGTTTGTTATGAACAAACTTACTTTACCCATCCCCTCTCTTTTTTCGTCGTGCCCCCCATTTTTTTCATCATTAGTGTTAATTTTGGCCCGTTAGTTTAAATTTATTTTATATATATTGAGTCCGCCCTTTCTAGCAACAAAATCGACCCTCTCTCGTGCGGCTGAACCCACATAGATGGATAGTGATGTGTTGCCATATCATTAAATGAATCACATGTAGACTAATGATACTTGTTCAAATGACACTAAAAGGGTATAAACACAACTAGGTTCCAACAATCTAGGTATCAAGTAATTAGATAACCATTAGTTAATCTATATTAGTTAGTAATTAACTAGCTAGATTGATACGTAATTGGTTAATTGTAAAATTACTTTCAACTAAATGAATATAAATTGTCACGAAGATGAGTCGTATGATATTCAATCACAAAAACTCAACAATCAACTGATAAAACAAGCACAACTAATCTGATAGAACTATACAAAATAAATTCAAACCATCAACGTGATGACTTGAAAACAAAAACAAGTGCATACAAACAAGAACTACAGACCCATACATTGAGATCTTTGAGAGAACACGGGAGTGAAAACCAGAGTAAAAAGATACAATGATCAAATCATGTAGAATCCAACTTGAAGATTAGTTAATGAACTCTCACATCCTCTCCTTTGTACCCCTCTTTTATTTTCTTTCATATGGAACATGAGATACATAAGCCCATTCATCTAACCCATAAGCCCATTTGCCCATTGGTCTAAGCCCATAAGCCCATTGGCCCATTGATCTAGCGTATTGCATCAGCCCACATTAGCTCATTGCTATTGGGTGCTACAAACCTAATTTATCTCAACAGAAACCTAATGTCCATCATAAAACAAATAAAATATCAATAACGACAAAATATAAGACAATTATATAATAAATATGTTTGATTTGAATTAAAAGACTTATATATTTCAACACAAATCAATATTTACTATCGCTACATAATATTAATAATGATTGTTAATTTGTACTGTTTAGTTTATTATTATAGTACATAATAAATAAATAGAAAACTACTCATGGCGCGACTTATGTTTAACAATATTAAACGAATTTTGGATATTGTTGTTTGACGTGCAACCCTTAAAACATTTTATATATTAATAGCCATAATGATATACATACATACATATATATATACTTTGAGCACAGATCCAACATAATGAAATGTGTAGGGATTCTAAAAAATCTGGACTCGACGGAAATACGTGAAACCCAAAACATACGGATGTGTATTATGACAGGTATTCGGCTATGTGACAGGGTATGGTTTTAGTTTTAAATAATATTCGCATATGAGACATGTATGGGATAGAGTGATGCCCAACCCTATTGCCCAAAACTATATCTGTTTTAACTCAGAATCATATACACTAAAATATTTAATTTTAGTTTTTTCTCGATCTTTGTCGAGTAATAGTCCACTCTAGTAGCTTATTACATGGAAGTTTAATTCTCTTGGGTTTCTCGTGTAACTTGTGACCCTATGATTGTATAGATTAATAATGAATAATGGTGCTTTAAAATCGCTTGCAAGCATATTCACACGCTTAAAAGACCATATGAATCAGTATATAGGTTAAGACATCATCCCATACGGTTTATGAGGAATTGGAACTTGTGATGATAATAATAGATTACTATGAAGAATCAAGTACTTATAGTTTATTAATCCTTCTCAGAACACTTTAATGATCTAGGGGTAAAAGGATGATTTGATTCGTTGTCGGTTTGACATGTTTATTATATTTAAGCTTGTTTTCTTTGAAAACTTGTTGTAGGTTGAATCACAAATCTAGTAGTACTTGTATATTTATTAATCATAATTTCAACGCATTCTTGAGACAAATGATGAAATATCAACTAAACCATTTTTTTCTAAACATGATCACGTGAAAACTTTTAACAATACCAATGGCATTCACAACTTGTTGCATCTGCGCATTCTCCCCAAGCGCCCTTCCCGTGCAAATCGGTACACACCTTATGACACCGTCCTTTGTTACAATTACCATTGGGCAATTCAGCAAGTTCACTACATTCCGGACGATTTAAGCCCACCTTGCTCTCGCCGCCTTCATTATTAATCTCAGCACCTAAGACAACGAATAATAGCATTACAAAATCCAAAAATCATATATGTTAAAAACATATAATAATACGAAATTAATCTACAAAAAGTTTTTATATCTCTATATAATTACAAACACAATATAAACTTACGTGATTGTGATGATGCAGTGATAACTAGTAAAAGAGTTATAAGGGTTCTAATAATAAGCGCCATCCCTCGTGTTTTGTTTCTCTATGTTCAAGTTTAGTGACTAACAATGAATTGAAAAGTTGCTTACAAAGTTGTGCTTTTATAGGATGGTTTAGACTAATAGCATTAAATAATTACTATATATATATTACGTTTATGCCTTTATAATTAAATGGGATGATTAAATAGTATGATTCAGTTTTAGTATTAAAAATTATCTAATTAAATAGTATGATTCAGTTTTATTTTTGATATCAAATGTTATATACTTTTATATTACGTTTTGGTCTTTATAATTAAATAGTATGATTCAGTTTTATTTACAAAAAATATACTTGAAGTTATGGTTATAGTAAATATCTAGTTTAACGTAATGCATAAACATCAAATCATTGTCTTCTATGTCTATAATCATAGCCATATATCATCCCTTTTCCGTATATATGATACACACTGTATTCTTTATTTTATGAATGGTATTATAGATAAAATCTCAATTATCTTATAGTACCTTATGATTTCACGAACCTAATTTGAACTTGAAATTAGATCTCAATGCAAAAACGAATTTTAACCCTTAGGAAATTTTCAACAATATCATAATCTCACCATAATTACTACTTTGTTAATTTAACGTAATTATATAAATAACTAGCTTTAGTTACCCCGTGTATTACACGGAAATGTGAATAGATAATTATTAAATAACATAAAAATAAAACTAAAATCAAGTGTGTTATATATTAAAAAAGACATAACAACTTTTGATTATAAGGTCACAAATGAGCAAAACATCCTTGCAAACTACATTTGTAGTAACATTAGTTGGTTTACACTTATTATCTAAAGCTAAAAGTTTCAATCCATCTTTACTCTTAACTTGTGACAAGATACCATAAAGCTGATCATGCGTATTGATAGGCTCTTTCAAGTATAAACCGACACTTGACAGATATTGACCTTGACTTTTGTTTATTGTTATAGCGAAATATACAGTCAAAGAAAACTGTCTTTTTTTAGACTTAAAATGAATACTTTTGACGGGTCAAATCGTAAGCTAGATATTGAGTGGGTGTGAGGATATTAGTATGAAGAAATTAAAAGTTAAATAATATACACTGAAAAATTATGTGCAATAATTAGATCAATTTTGAATTATTTTGACCCTGTAATCAAATATAGAGATATAGTATTGAATCGGGTTGGGTCGGGCTATAAATGTTCATAATATCTCTGATTAGTTATTGATTATTATTTATTTAATACTAACTTTAGTAAACCCGTGTATTATACGGGTTGAAAAAATAAAATATTAAATATAATAAAATTTTGTGAAGTATAAAATGATAATCTAAACTAAATATAATTAAAATTACATATGAATAATAACTATAATAATAAAATAACGACATCAACTTTTAAACTTTTGTTTTTAAACTTTCTGTCCAAAAAAGTTAAATATCTTTTCAAAACAAACCGTATTAAAAATGTTATTTTTAAATTTTTTTTATTATAACTCCAAATTTTAATTATTTTTAGTTTATAAAAAAAATTACTTTTTAAAAATACCAATTTTAAAATGTTTTATATTTTAAAAAAAGTTAGATGTTTTAAAAAAAATTAATTGTATAAAAAATTATTTCTAAAAATAACATTAATATAAACATCTTTCTTAATTTATTAAAAAATTTAATCTAAAAAAGAATTAAAATTATTTAATATTTCTTAATTTAGGTAATTATTTAAGAGGATAGAGAAGCGGGAAAAATAAACTTAGGGGGAATAAAAATATGTCAAGTGTCACCCTAAGTTAATCTTTTAGTATTATACTAGGTTAGAACCAATGTATTAAATGAGTGAACTAAATCTAATTTTTTGAAGTCGTTAGTTTTAAATTGTGTATATTATAGATTATCAACCATTAGTAAATAAGAGTAATAAATATCTAAGAAATGTAAATGACAAATAATAAAGAATAAAAATTATAAAATTATATTTTAAAATATGATATAATTAAAATCTTATAGTTTAGTAGATCTTAATAAATTATTAGCATAAGAAGATTTACATTTCAGATATATAATTATTTAGTTTATTTACTTAAAACCCTTATATTTTAATATCTTATAGGAACTTACTAATAACTAAGATAACTATTTACCAGTTATTAAATTACTCTAACAAAATCAAACAAATAATTTAAAATTAATAATAGAAATCTTTAAGGCATTTGATTGTATAGAGAAATAAGAAATATTATTAATCTATAATGAAAGAGAGAAATATAAAAAAGAAAATGAGAAGTTAATATAAGGAAAGAAGAGTGTGATTTAAGTAAGTCTTCAAAATCATTAATTAATATGTGTATATGAGTTTAGGCAGGAAAACTAACCTTAGAATGTACAGAATCACGTTATGTGTCCATAAAAACCTTGGTTTATTAGAATAGATAGATATAGATATAGATGTTTTAAAAATTCACAAGTCCAGAAGAAACAGTATCATAATCTCACCATAATAATGATATTTTGTATAATTACCTATTTATTTTAAGAATCATTTCTATTAATAACTGAGATTAGTTTTGTTTATGCTATTTTTAAAGTATAAATTAAAGAAGACATTTACTTTTGGAGATTTGGATAAAAGTTTTAATATAAAAATATATTTTTTATATTAATAGATTAAAATACCAGTAAATATAAAACATAAAACAAATTAAACTATATCTTTGACATATATAATATAATATATATATATATATATATATATATATATATATATATATATATATATATATATATATATATATATATATATATATAAAGTAACAAGATTGACACATGACACTTTTTACACATTCTTTACTTTTTATTTCCAGCCTAAACCATTTCCTCAATTCTAAGCAATTAAATTACCAAATTCTATTAAACTTTTTTCACCCCTTTTAGACAACTAGTAAATAGTTCGCTTTAATTTTTATCTATATATTATGAAATGTACATACTATATTTTACAGTCAGGAAATATCCAATTCTAAATTCAATCATATATTTACATAATCAACAATCTAATATCTATTATAATTTGTTCAATCACATAATATTTTAATCATATCATTGTAACCGAAAGTACTCAAATAAAGTTTTTTGTTTTATTTTGTTAAAAAATTGTTTTAGAATATAAGGCCGGAGGGAGGGGGGCGCCCACGCCGGAAGACCGCGGTGGAGGTCGGTGCCGCAGTGCAACATCAGAGCCGGTCCCTCAAGCCGAGCCACATCCCCCTTCACCCCATCCTTTGTGACCGTTCAACGGTCAAAAATGTAACCGTTAGCCACCCCCACCCCCACCAATGGCTATATGCCATTTGCAAAAAAAATTTACACTATAAATACTAACTAATAACTTAAATTTTTTACACACCAACAATTTAGTTATCAAGTGATTAAATAACCATTAGTGTAGTTAATCTATATTAGTTAGTAATTAACTAGCTAATTAAATGGTTAATTGTAAAAGTTCTTTCAACTAAATGAATAAATCAATATTATTATGGCTACATGATATTAATAATGATTATTAATTTATATTGTTTATCTTAATATTAGGCTAAATAATAAAATAGAAAACTAGTCTTGATGCGACTAATGTTTAACAATATAAACGAATGTTGGATAATGTTGTTAATTTAATGATTGACCTTTAAAACATTTTATATAATAGCCATAATGATATATATTGTACCTAAAACTCATAGATCCAACATAATTAGACGTGTAGGGATTGTAAAAAACCTAAACCCGAAATACTTGAAACTCAAAACATTCGGTGTGTATTAAGACGAGTACATATTTGGCTATGTGACTGGGTATGATATTAGTTTTAAAAATATTTGCATATGAGATGGGTATGGAATTAAGTGATGCCCAACCTTATTACCCAAAACTATATATGTTTTAACCCGAACCATATACGTGGAAATTTTTTAACTTTTCTTGATCTTTGCCGAGTAGTAGTTCACTCTAGTAGCTTTATTACGTGGAAAAGTAACCCTCTCTTTAGTTTGTCGTGTAACTTGTGACCTTATGATTGTATAATTAATGATAATGAAGAATGGCGTTTCAAAATAGCTTGAAGCATATTCACACACTTAATCTACCATATGAATCGGTATATAGGTCAATACGTCATCCCTTGGGGTTTATGAGGAATTATGAACTTGTGATGACAATATTAGATGACTTTGAAGAATCAACTGCACTTGTAGTTTGTTAATCCTTGTCAGAACACTTCAATAATCTAGGGGTTAAAGGATGATTTGATTCGTTATAGGTTTAACATGTTTTTTATATTAGAGCTTGTTTTCTATAAAACTTGGTGGAGGTTGAATAGGGCCTTAATTACGTAATAACTTTTTTACTAAAAACCAACTATTATTACAATTTACAACACACCAAACATTTCGCGCCATTTGAAATATAGAGGTGCCTAGGTCTATGTCATATGGCTCAATTGTGGCAATGCGTACTTAGTATATTATATATAAAATAAAATAATACTAATTATCAAATGAATTGTGCATAAGGGTGTGTTAACTTATACTTATCAAGTGCTTTGTGCATAAGAGTGTTGTATCATATGCTTAGTAGGTTGTATTTATTTTTTGGTTTTTTTTAAATCTTTAACATTTTCTTATTTTAACCCAAAACTTTTACATATTTTACAATTTAGTCCAGTATTTTTTTACTTTCAACTTTGGTCCCAATTACTTTACATTTTACCAAAATTTATATTATGTTTCGATCTAAATTTACGAGTTAACACGATACAGCATGCGTAATAGTCCGTCGCAACGTGTTGGTCCAAGATAGCTTACTTATTATTTTATATGTTTTACGTTTCGCCTGCGTGGGTAAAAGTGTTTACGTCTACTTTTCGTTCGGTTTTATTTTTTCGTTTTATACGTTTCGCATGCGTAGTTCAACGTTTTAACTTCTACTTTTCTTTCGGTTTTATTTTTTCGTTTGTTATACGTTTCGCCTGCGTGGTTTAACGTTTTAACGTCCACTTTTCGTTCTGTTTTATTTTTTGTTTTTTAAAACGAGTTTTTTCAATGTCGTGGGTCACTGGCGATAGTGTGTCATTGACGCTACTTGATATGGTTTTACGCCCCCTGCAACATGGGGGCCTTAATACTAGTTTTACATGAATATGAATATATTACATGAATATGAATATATAAGTCATGTTTAAATTTACCAATTTCCATCCCTCAATCCGAAATCACTAACATACTCGGTAACTTTTAACATATTTTAGTTGGTAGCATACTCGATTGATATGTGTAATTTCATAAACTATTTCACTTAGGAAAAATCAATGTGTAGTCCATTTACGAGACTTTTGTGACTACATATTCAAGCAATGTGTATACTATGTGATCATATTACGCTTTTTTCTTTTAATAAACTTCGACTACGTTCACAAATGTTGATAACAGACAAGAGTGATCAAATCACAAATCTACCGTCCTTTATTACAATCACCATTGGGCATTTCAGCAAGTTCAGTACATTCCGGACGATTTAAGTCCACCTTGCTCTCGCCGCCTTCATTATTAATCTTAGCACCTAAGACAACGAATAATAGCATTACAAAATCCAAATCAAATGAAATCAATCTACAAAAAGTTTTATATCTATATATATAAACACACACACAATATAAACTTACGTGATTGTGATGATGCCGTGATAACTAGCAAAAGAGTTATAAGTGTTCTAATAATAAGAGCCATCGCTTGTGTCTTTGTTGCTTTATGTTCAAGTTTAGTGACTAACAATGAATTGAAATGTTGTTTACAAAGCTGTGCTTTTATAGGATGGTTTAGACTAATAGCATTAAATAATTACTTTATATATTACGTTCAGGTCCTTATAATTAAATAAGATGATTAAATAGTATGATTCTGTTTTTAGTTTTAAAGATATCTAATTAAATAGTATGATTCAGTTTGGTTTTTAAAAAATATAAATTAATTAGTATGATTCAGTTTTATTTTCAATAAATATGGTTGAAGTTATGGTTATAGTAAATATCTAGTTTAATCTTTCTACTCTAATAAATCTTTCTACTATAATAAAATGGTAAATATGGATGACACATGTCAGCATCATATCATTTTAATAAAACTTTTTTCACTTCTTTCTTATATTAAATAACTACATTAATTATTAATAATATTATTATTTAATTTATATTATAATTAGTTTTTTAATAAATAAGAAAGAGATTTTTTATTAATGTTATTTCTATAGAAATAGTTTTTATAAAATATTTTTTTTCTAAAAAATCAAACTATTTTTACGTAATATTTAAAATTGGTTTTTTAAAGTAGTTTTTTTATAAAAATAATTAAATAGAAGTTAGTAAGGAAATTTTTAAAATTTAATAATTTTAAAACGTTATTTTGAAACAAAATGTTTACTTTATTTAAAAAAAACAAATAAATTTAAAAAGCTCATATATTATTGTTTTATTACTTATAGTTATTACTCATGCGTAATTCCAATCATATCATGTCGTAGTATCTATTTAATATTTTATTTACTCAACCGGGTTTAGTAAAGATAGTGTAATATATAAACACCAAATCATTGTCTTCTATGTCGATAAACATAGCCAATATACATTTCTTTTTCCGTATATATGATACAAATATTGTATTTTCTATTTTTATAAATCTTCTTAGATGGTATTTTAATTAAATGAATCTTATTATCTTATAGCATCTTAAGATTTCACGAACTTAAATGGAATTTTAGTTAAAATTAAATCTCAAGGCAAAACAAATTCTAATCCTTATGAAATATTCAACAATATCATAGTCTCACCATAATTACCTCCTCTTTTATTTAAAGTAATTATATAAGTAAATAAAGTTTAAAAATTCACAAGTCCAGAAGAAACAATATCTTAATCTCACCATAAAAATAATATTTTGTATAATTACCTATATATTGTAAGAATCATTTCTTTATTATAAGAATCTTTTCTTGTTACTGAGATTATTTTTGTTCATACTAATTTTAGAGTATAAATTGAAGACGAAATTTACTTTTGGAGATATGGATAGAAGTTTTTAATATACAAATCTCTTTTTATATAATAGATTGAAATACTAGTAAAAATCTATACTAATAAATCAAAATCGTTGAAAGTCATATGATATTTTTGTAGGATGTCCATCTGGGCTATTCTTAAGATTTGAAAACGTTCTAACTATTCCGCTTCATTGTTTTAAGATCTCAAAAGCTATGCACAAAACACAACGTTTTGCTACTCATCATATATTTGACAATGGGGATTTGTTGGAAGTCAAACTGCTTGCAAAATGGGTTCTTCATAAATGGAGTTATCTCAAGCTTTCTTGCTCCTACATGGATGGAGTACTCAAGTTTTTATGTTCTCATCAAATATATGATAATGGTTTTCGACTTTCGTGATATAGGTTATCATTCTTGGTTGATATTTATTAATACTTATCATGTATATTGTATGTTATTTATACATATGAATCGAAATGAGTGTTTCAAGCTGTTCACATTGTATTATCACACGACATTAGTTGCATTAATGCACAACAAACACTTTGGTTGCATTAATGCATAATTAGCAATATACATATACAATAATGCATATACAAGAACTTGATTTCTATTTATTTAACGGTGAGTTACACTTCTAGTTACTTACATTTAGAAAATGGTAAGGTTGGTGGTTCAAACTTCATGGTATAATAATGTTATTAATGTAATATGTTGCGCACGAAAATAATATTTGAGGCGAAAAGTTATTTTTTGGTTGAAAAATAACAATAGAAGCGAAAGAAAAATAATATTTGAGGCAATATATTATTTGGGTGAAATACGTTATTAGGATGAAAACTTTGTTTCGTCCTAGATGAAAAACTTTTATTCCAGAGTCCAGACGAAAGACGTTGGCCGGATGAAAAGGTTTGCATGTAGACTTACACTCATGGAGTCATGGGACTATGAGTAGATGATTTAGCTTTCATTTGTAAATTCGTGATTAAATTATGAGTGCATATAAATGAAAAGAGTTTGTTTGAGTTGAATGATGTAATTTCATCATCTGTCTTGATTAATCTCTCATGACTTTCATCATGTATCAAACTCTATAAAAAACACTTGGATTCTAAGATCTAACAATTTTGAAAGTGGTATTAGAGCCATGGTGTTGAATTTAAGTTGGTTCTGATGCAAAGTCACGAAAATCACCATTAGTGACGTTAATTTTGAAGATCATTTTGGTCAAATTCAGTTCGTTATGGTGTTTTGATTGCAATATTGAACCAGATTATGTGTTCAAACATCATCAATGATCAGAGTTGTACTTGAAGATTTATGCGACTGTTTGACCTTCTGAACATCAAAGTTAAACCAAAATTCATTGTGTTTATTTGTTCTCAGCTTAAAATTAAAAATATTTATGGATTTGGAGTTAAAAAAAAAAAGAAAGAAAAAGAAAGCCTGCTCTACTGTTGCTAACAAGAAGTGTAGGAATCAAGTCAAGAATCACAACAATCATACAATGTTCATCATCCTTTCAACCATCTAACAATCACAACTTACATTTAGATTTACATAAATCAGATGATGAGATGAATAAACAAGTTGAAAGAGACGAAATACATTTAGGTCAGGAAAACACATTCAAAACCGAAGAAAGCGTTTTAAAAAAAAATCATTCAAGATCTAAACGAAAAAATTGAGTACCCAGTCCAAAAAATATCTAGTCGAAATATCTAAATCCAACTTTGTCAAAAAAAATATTATCTCCTTGAGCTTGACTGAGTAAATTAAAAATTAAAAATTAAATAAAAAAAAGCTGATGAGGTTAGCGACTCAAGTAAAAAAAATGCCTTAATTTGTTTTTAAAATGCCGTTGATGTCAATACAAGATGGGCCGCAAGTTTCTATTTTGTTGGGCTCATGGAATTAAAAGACTTGGGCTGCAGATTTGAAGATTAATGGGTTGCAAATTTCAATTAGATTAGTAGAATTAAGTGGGCCAATGAAAGTATGAAAGTGAAACTACATATGGACGTGGTGTGGACTGTGGGTCTGTGGGGCTGCGACTTTTAATTTGAAGACATTCGGCCTAGGGAGTTTGTTTGTTATTTTGTTTAAAATCGATGAAACGAAAATAATTAAAAAAAGAAGTGATTTTAATTCGCATGTAAGGTTAACTGTTACATGCAAGTATGTAAGTCAAATTACTTTAAAGTTCAGTTTTACAGTTTGAATGTTAGAAATTCTAGTTATGTTCCTTTGCAATTATGGCTCGTTTGAATATTATTTGGTTGAAAATATAGCGAAAGAAATATAATATTTGAGGCAAAAAATACTTTTTGGGCAAAATATAATATTCGGAATTTGACAAGTAAACTGATGGTTAATTTCTCATCTTTCTTTTACCTTCTTCCTTCGTAACTGATGTTGCAAATTTCAAGAACCAACTTTCTAGCCATTATGTGTTGATTTGTAGTGACATTAGTAGTTCTACATCAGATAATCTTGAAACAAAACCAAATGAGTGTAATGATTGAATGTACGAGTGAATGCATTACTTGTAGTTTTTGTTTGCGATCTGGTCATTATCATACTTTGAGTAAAAGAGGAATTGATTGAACGTACGAATGAATGTATTATTTGTAGTTCTTGTTAGCGATCTGGGATTTCTTTTAAAATTGTAGTCGGTAATCCTACCCTATGCACATTATCATACTTTTTTATCGAGTAAAAGAGGAACAGAAGAAACTCATATAGCTCTAACTAGAATGCGCCCCCCCCCCCCCCCCCGCCCCGATCTAATTGAGATTTTAAATGTTTAATTTGTAATACTAATTTTACCCTTATAATGAACAATAACTAGTCTTTAAAATTGAAGAAAATTGCTACTTGGTCACTTTCCTTGATTTAACAATGGTTTAGAATGATTCTTCTGTTCTTCAACAATTATTTTATTTTTGATGAAATGTTGTACTATAAATATTGAAGATTGTATATATTTTTTGCTTTTTATTCTTTTAATTTTTTAATTTAATTTTACTCAATACTTTTACATCTTTTATAATTTAACCATTATAATTTTTCAGTTTCAACTTTGATCCTTATACTTTCATCTTTTATAAAATTTTCATTTTACATGTCGGTCTAATTTTGAGAGTCGACACGTCATAACGTGCGCGTGTGTTTCAACGTGGTTACGCCTATTTTTTCCGTTTAAAGGTCCCGTCGCAACATGTGGGTCCTAAATCGACTAGTTATTGTTTCCAATGTTTTACATTTCACGTGTGTTGTTCAACATTTTTACGTTTACTTTCCGTTTGGTTTTAATTTATTGTTTTTATTTGTTTTTTAATACGAGATTTTCGGGTGTGATGGGTTCCTGACGGTGGTGAGACAGTTTTTCCAGTGTTGGTATTCGCTAAAGATATAATGACATTGGTGCTATGTGACATGGTTTTTCGTCCCCTCACTGCAATGTGGAGGTCTTAATACTACTTGAATTTATTTTCTAAACATTCTATAACAAGTTCTACGAAATGAAATATTTATTGCCATTAATGCTATTAAAGCATTATTTATCGCATTTTCATTTACTTTTTGCATTGACATATATCTTCGCATTTAGTAAATTGAAACAAAAAACAATATTTTTGTATATATTTTTCAGTTTAACTTTGATTTCTTCTGTCTGATTTCATTCCTCTAATTTTGTAGTAATTTATATGATATTATGTTTGTTTCATTATTTTAGTTTACATAGAAATTGTTAATCACTTTGACAATTTCCATTTACACCGTTTGCTTTATGATTAAAGAAAAACAAGCTTATGTTTACACCTAACCTATTTTTACTTTATGTTAAGATCCATGTCATTCTTCATAAAAGTTATTAGCTGCATCACATAGCTTCTTTTTATTTATGACAAAGTTAACAATTACAAGACCCTAAATAAAATATATATCTAATTTATGTTAATTAAGGATTAATTAACATAAGAGATATGCCATTTTTAATAATTAGTTATTCGCATTTTTAATACACATGCTATTTAAATTCACAAGATCATCTCTAACGATGCCCATGATCTAATGTGATAAAATAGAAAGAGGTGGGAAATCGTCTTATAAGGATGAGCCCATGCGGGAGACTTTGTGAGAGGGAAAGAGTAACCGATGCTCGAAGAAATCCTTCCCGACACGTCAATGTTGAGGAGCAGGTGCCACTCGTGAACCAACAGTGATAAAGATGGTCTAAAGACTTTGATTTTATTCGTATCATTTAGTAATTTTTGGAGTTACATGAACATATAACAGCTTTTAAATACAAAACCATTGACAGTGACACAAAGATGCATTCATACAATGTGCCCAAGAGTGCTTCCCATGCGAATTTCTACACGACTTATCACATTGTGCATTGTCACAATTAGCGCGAGGCCACAGGATATAATCACCACATATGGGGAGATTTATCTTCATCTGGGTTCTCACCACCTTCAGTATAATATCAGCATCTGACACAAACAATAATAGTATTTTAGAATTCATACAAGTAAAAGTAATAAACACATAAAAATTAATTATAAAATCCAATATATCTATAAAAAAAATTTCATATGTATCCACCTATTTGTAACTCTGCTGATGTTGTGATAACTAGTAAAAGAGCAAAGACCATGATAATAATAAACTTCATCGCTTGCTTGCTTTTGCTTTATGTTGAAGTTTGGAGAATTAGAGTAAAAATGAACCGAAAGGTTTTGTATGCATAGTCGTGCTTTTAATGATGTTTTGGAGTTGCGACATTAAATAATTGTCATGTTGGTTTAACATATTAAATGAATACACACATGTGATAAAGTTATCGTTGGACATTAAACATCTGATTATCGATTATTTTAACGTTATCATTGAGGTATGATTGAAAGAGTTACACATTGGGAAACAACAAGTAATAAGTTGCAATGGTTTTACGTTATAAATCACAAATTAAGATTTAATCAGTGGTGATTAATTGCTTAGAGAAATAAATAATTAAGCGCGGATTAAACGTTTATTAGTTAATCGTTACTTAATCAAATGTTTTCTGTAATAGTTTAGTTGTTTTTTCCTAATTAAAGGTTAATTAGTATAGCCATAAAGGTTTAAATATAATTAAACGTTAATTACATATTAATTATTAAACGTTAATAATTAAAAGGAACTAAAAAAAATTACGGGGGTTAAAAACGTAAATAGTTTACATATAATAGTGGATAAGGGAAACCTTAATCCACATCCACCAAAAAGTCATCGCAAGTAATTCTCTCTCACCCCTTCTTGTCGACCGTTGGCCACCAACCCCAAACCTCCGTTGACCGCCGCCGTGTAGCATTGCCATTATCGTCAGAATTTGTTTCGCTTTGCAAAGGTCGGAACTTTTTGTGATTCAAATCATCTAGCAAGGTGGTTGATATCTCCCGAGGTGGAAAGCTTTGAGCTTTGTCGTTAAAGTGTAATATTTAACTAATCTAGGGTTGTTAATTATTTATATACATGTAATTAGACACCTGTTTGGGTTTGATTAATCAGATTAATCATTGAACGCTTCTGCTAACTTTTGATATTAAAAGACTTCTATTTTTAGTAACATTAATCGGTTAAATTTGACAAACGACACCCAACAATTATAGTAAAAAAAATATTTAATCTAAAATACTAAAAATGATTCTAGGCTTGATATATCCTTTAATTGTCTTTGGGGCGGGGTGTGTGTGGGGGGGAGGGGTTGGTCTTATGTTAAATACATCAGATTATTGAATCAAATATGTCATGTAATTGTGTTAAATTTTTTTCATCATTTGTTATATTTATTCATTATTGTATTTTACGTTTTAAATCATTTCATGTTATTTTTGTAATTATTTTTATCATTGCGTTTTACAGTTAGAAGTATATAATAATATTATTTCATCAATGTATTTTTTAAAACTTAATATTTTAAGAATAAGAAAAATAGTCTTCAGGAAAACGTGATGGTAAGCAAAAAGACAAATTAATACATTCATCTATGGTTTTACATTTTATATCATTTTTTGTTATTTTATTATTGTTTGTAATGTATTATATAAATTAATTGTTATTTCACGTACCATTGTATTTTCTTTTAGAACTTGTCATTATAAAAAAAAACACAATGATGTTCAAATAAACACAATGATGAACAACAAATACACAATGAGTAGTAGGTATCATAATGAGCTAAAATTAATTTTTTTTTTATTTTTGTATATAAAAATAATAGCTCGTATAAAAGATTCATTTTTTTGTTGTAATTTTTATAGAAAATAATGTTATATATAAATGTTATGAACCTTCTTAAAAAGTGTGGAACTTGAAAAAATACAACAAAAATAACCATTACTAAAATATTTTTTTTAATATTTTTTCTTTCTATAATTTAATCTCCACCATAAATTATTTATATTTTTCATTTTTATGAGTGAATTTCCATCTAATTATATTAGGTAATTATATTTTTGGTTTAAATAACTTAATTATCTCACCCCTCCCTTCTTAAATATACTTTGATTTCTTCACATTCATTCTTTGTCATCTTTATGAACCGATAAGAATAATTTGGTCAGTTCACAATTAAAATTAGCAGTTTCTTTGTTGATTCGTTGATCAATTATTTAATTCACAATCAAAGTTAAAAATTGCGATAATTATAGTTTTGTTTCACGTTTGTAGGTATCAACACGCGGATTATACAATTGGGTATTCTTGTTTTATGTTCACAAGCTCCTTATTACCAATCATGTAGAATTCTAAACCTTCATTTCCTGTTGAATATTTTTGGGTCTTTGAACTGATTACACATATGATAAACTAGTTAGTTGAAATATGTCACGTCCCAACCAATGATGGAATCATCAAGGCAGATAAATGTAAACTGTATGTTCATAGTGTATTGTAGTAAATAAGTTGAAATGCACTATTCATTGAAATAACTAATCAAAATATCTATTACAATCAAATAATAACTCAAACAAACTTTCTAATTGACTTTATCTATTCTAGGTCCAGTCTTATGGTGAGCATGAAGTAGTCCCACTAAACCGCATGTTCTAAAATCATGTGAAAAAATAACGGACCAGCTAAATAATAAGTCGGTGAGTGAACATAGGTTTTACATACATACATACATACATACATACATACATACATACATACATACATACATACATACATACATACATACATACATACATACATACATACATACATACATACATACATACATACATACATACATACATACATACATACATACATACATATATATATATATATATATATATATATATATATATATATATATATATATATATATATATATATATATATATATAGATTAAAATGATTGAAACAATTCAATTCACATGACAATATCAATCCTTATAATGCAATAGTGTGACATAAAAAAATAAACATGATCAAACTTAATGACTGAATTGACTCGGTTCACAGATAAGCCTTGTGATAGAATGTATGAATCCGGTTCCAATCACTACTCGAATAATAACATGGGATGAGTTTGTCAAACCAATAGATCTATTATTACCATGATTGCATGAATTAGTGATTTTGTTATCATCTTGTTTATCTAACTATGAACACATAATTTTAAGTAATAACATTACAGGTTTGGAAATAATAAATAACAATAATTGAATATGACTCATATTATTTTCTCAAAATATAAAACACATAAAAATAAGATATGAATACTCACTTGGTATTTGAATAAGGTTTGAATGATAACAATAGTAGACTAGACATTAATTGTTTTTCTTATAGTTAACCTAAGAATGATGTCCCAAATTAAAGTAATAATGATTTAAAGACTAGATTAGCGTTTCAATTGGAATTTAGGTATAACAAAATAGATTTAAAATAATGAGATTGTTTTATAATTAAAAAATAATTGAGTTTGAAATAATAATTAATAATAACCGGAAATAGAATAAAAGAATATTTAATTGATAACGATTGAATAAATAAAGTTGTGAATTTTAAAATGTGAAAATAACCAATTTTAAAAACTAATTAGTAAATATCTTGGTCAAAATAAATAATTATTTGATTGATCTATAAAATATTAGTTTAAAATAATTTAAAATAATTTATGTTTCATTTAAATTAATTTTATAGAATTAAAAATTAATGAATAAATTTTGTAATATTTAAAATCTTTAAAAAAATTATAAGAATGTGAAATTAAACAATATTTTCTAGAATAAATTCAATTCCAAAAATTAATTTTATATTATTAAAATTAATTTTTATATTAATTAATTTTTGGAATTGAATTTATAAAATAATTTTGATTTTTAAAAAATATAGGGGAGGCTGTATTTGAACCCTGGTCTCCTCTAGAAATGCTGAGAATGTTAACTAGGGGGCTACTGGCCCAATTGTGATTTAAGCTTGATAGAAAGAAATACAAATAGTTTTATAGAAATTCCCAAATTGAATAAGAACCCTAGCTTTTGATTGATCAAATTGAGCATCAATTTGATGTTAATAACTAAATCAAACATAGGGTTTTTGATCCCCACATGAAATCAAGTGTGAGTGTATATCTAATTACTTGGATTGAAGATGGAATCGATGATAGAGAAACAAATGGGTTGCGATTATGATAATTCAGATTCGAGATATAGGTGATGACGATAATCCAATTACTTGAGTATAAAGATTTCTTTGATGGTAATGATCCAAAGCCTTCAATACATTGTAGTTTAGAAAGCCTAGAATTAAGAATTCGACAATGTTGAAGGTTACAATAAGTGTGAGAATCAAAAACAATGCGTGTGTGTGTTATTCGAGTAAAACTGAGATTGTAGAAAGCATAAAGGGTTCGAGTGGAATATTTATCCTTTGTTATATAGCATTGATTCCATCAATTTTAGATCCAACGAGTTATGGGTTTGATTCGGAAGTTTCATGTACGATTTGATGATTAACATGTTGTTTCAATTGAAATTAACTGTGTGATTTCCTTTAAATTGATTAACAATATGTTGAGGGTTGAATGATTTAATTAATTGATTGATTATTGAGACAAAACTGATTTGAATTTTGATTAGTAAAGTTTAGTTTTGATAATAGGTTTTAACGATTGATTAATCCTAATTAAAACAAGCTTTGAGTTTGAAATCTACTCATGATTCAAATGGAATGGTTTAAGTTAGTTGATTTGGTCAAAATTTAGGGTTTTCAAGGCTGTTGGAGCACCACCAGAGGTGGCCGGAGATGGTAGGTGTCGATAGGGGAGGGGGAAGAAAATCGGGCTAAACAAATTATAGCTAAGTCCCCAAGGTTTAAAGTGTTTCTTATTTCATGCTAAACTTTTTAAACTAAGTTTTAAAATTACGATTCGAACCTTAAACTTAATAAAACCCTAATTTTAACTAGTAAATCAATTAGTTTTATAAAACCTTTATAAACTTTTTAAATCTTATAAAATTTTTGAAATCTAATTATTGATTTAAATTTAATAGGTAAAATTTTATAATTTGCAATAAAACTTTATAAATTTATAAAAGTTTATTTTATAAGTTACAGAATTATCTTAAATTGTTATAAAGTAAATAGATAAAATAATTATCTCTACTACTATATAATACAAAACTCATGAGTAGATTGGTAATTTTTTATTTTTCGTAAGACACCTAGAACAACTATTTAAGCATATGGTTCAATTGTTTTATGCAAGTGTTCCTAAATTGCCCTCATTTAATAAACTTATTCTAATTAATACATGAGTTAATGCATATGATTTAATTCATTATATTAAGTTTTATCTTATTTAAAATAATATAAATTAACATATATTTATATTTTTCATTTATATTTTCACTATTTAAATTAAGTGTTATTGTCACATCCCGGCGGAAGCGTGAAATGCTTAGATTTAACTTTTGGCTCAAAACTCATTGGCTTTAGTTACATACATTCAAACAGATAAAAGAGCTAGACTTTCATTTTATATATATATATATATATATATATATATATATATATATATATATATATATGTATGTATTTTGGGTTACATCGTATCATACAAAATTTGTTTCAAACAAAACATTAACTTACGATTCCACAACCCAACATCCAAAAGATTCATCATTTTCATTACATGTTATTATTCAGCTAAGTATGGACGTGAACGTCCACGAAAAGGCTGAAATCCATCAAGTCTACAGTCACTCAAACGCACAGCTGCCCTATGTAATCATACCATTCATTGAATAAGTTGAACGTGTAAACGAAATTATAAAACATTCTGATTACCTGAAAAAAAAAACACACACTCAAGCAGTCAACATAAAATTGGTGAGAACATAGGTTTAATAAACAACATAATGTTTCTTAATTGATGTAACATAAACAAGTCCACAACCAAACCTTCTTATATGCCAGGTGATTCATAACTATCAAAAATACAAATCACAGAATCAAATAATATAACATCACGACTCCTATTCGGCAGTCTCAACTGGGTCCGGTTGGTGTAGGAAACATGTCCCTAAGTAGCGCTACCTATATTATCTAACGATTCCTTATACGAATTAATGGTTGATTTATGACAGTCAATGATGGTATCTTATCAAAATCCTTATTTATATTAGCATCACACAAATAAATTACACAGTATGCTTTTTTTTCAAAAAAATTATAAACAAAAAGGGGCTATGTTACTCACCTTTATTCCAGCAACTTATCAATAATTTCATATAAAATGATTTTTGTTAGAATAAATACTTATTCTTTTTAATTATTTATATTCACTTAAATTAAAATATTATTAATTAGGCTCTAATTTTTAAAATAGAAGTTACTAGCATCCAAAGATTATCAAATTTTACAAACAGTAGTATTTTCATATTTAGATTATCATATAAATTTTCATTTAATATATCCTTATAGAAATTTTTCTTTATTTTTAAAAGATTTATAATTAATGCCAGAAATAGTTATACACCTCTAAAAATTTTGAAAATCATATAAACTGTTCTATTAAGTATCTAATATTTTATGCAAAATTTTCATGATTTTAGCTACTGTTTTTCTATTACTTTCTATTTTTCCTTATTATTAAATATTTAAAATATAAAAATTTATCATATTAATGAATTAATTCACCAAATTTATCTTTAACTAACTATATTATTGAGGTCATCATATAAATTTTTTATATTTTTATTAAGTCCCATTCTTAAATTTATATTTTCTCTTTTATTCATTATTTTAATTATATAAATAATATATCTTACATAAATTATTCATAATTTCAAGTTTATTATTTATAATTTTCTAAACAAGTTTCTGAAAAATTTTATTCCCACAATCACAGTCATTTAAGTATTTCTACCTATTTTAACCTAATTATCATGTAATACCATTTATATGAACACTTTAAACCCTTTATTTACTTTATTTAAATCTTTTGCTTTTGTAAAAATCTCAAAATTTCTATTACATAATCTTTTCTTATTGATTTTGGTTGAAAATTAAAGTATTATAAGATTTGTATGTAGTTTTGATGGTTTATAACATAATAGGTTTAAAGTATAGTAGTTAATAATTATGTGATGGTTTGATGGTGAGTGTGAATGTTGTTGTAACTGTGAGGAAAAGGGGTTGTTAGAGGTGAGAAGGTTGCTTCGGTTGTGGTGATTGCCGAGAGAAATAGAGGAGGGTGGGTTTGGTGGTGTTGTAGTACCGAGAAGGTGTGTGGTCGATCAAAAATATATATTAAAGAGTACCTAATCACCCTTAGTAGTAAAATGTAAGAAGGATCTCGAATCCACAGAGAATCACAGGAAAGTGCTAGTAATGATTAACTAAAAGAATTAAACATTGAAAAGTAAATTGATTTATGGATTTATTTGAGAAATATTTAAATGATGAAATAAAAGTTTAGGTTTTTAATAACTTGGAGAAAAATCAACCCACTTTAGGATTTAGGTTTGGCAAAGTTACAATTTTTTTAATGAACCTAGTGAGAAGTCATAATGGTGACTTACACATAATATGATTTAGGTGATAATTATGGATTAAAGCTTAAGGACCTTATTCACACAATTACCAATTTGAATAATGAAACCCAATTCTAATCCTCAATCACACAATGATTAAAGACAACCAAAGTTATAGAATATCAAAATTAGGTTTAAGCATAATCGAATCGTTAAATAATACAATCATAAATTGAATCCAAAAGAACTTAAAAGGTTCAAGATCCAATCTCAAATCTAGGTTACAACTAAGAAAAATAAGAACTTGCACAAACCCATCCCCCGAAGTGAATCACTTGTAGATTTGATGATCTTGATGTTGGAAGATCTTGAGAATGATCAAAGATGGTTAATTTTCATCCAAGATTGATGTATAAAAGTCTTTTTCGTCCTAGGGTTAATCCCTCTTTAAAAACCCTCAAATTAGGTTAAAATCCACCAAAACGCGACGATCACGTCGGTGGCGCCCCCAGTGCCATCTGGGCTGAAAGTTGCTGACCAACGGTGGCGGTGGTGTTGTAGTACCGAGAAGGTGTGTGGTCGATCAAAAATATATATTAAAGAGTACCTATCACCCTTAGTAGTAAAATGAAGAAGGATCTCGAATCCACAGAGAATCACAGGAAAGTGCTAGTAATGATTAACTAAAAGAATTAAACATTGAAAAGTAATTGATTTATGGATTTATTTGAGAAATATTTAAATGATGAATAAAAGTTTAGGTTTTTAATAATCTTGGAGAAAAATCAACCCACTTTAGGATTTAGGTTTGGCAAAGTTACAATTTTTTTTAATGAAACCTAGTGAGAAGTCATTAATGGTGACTTACACATAATATGATTTAGGTGATAATTATGGATTAAAGCTTAAGGGACCTTATTCACCCAATTACCAATTTGAATAATGAAACCCAATTCTAATAATCAATCACACAATGATTAAAGACAACCAAAGTTATAGAATATCAAATTAGGTTTAAGCATAATCGAATCGTTAAATAATCCAATCATAAATTGATCCAAAAGAACTTAAAAGGTTCAAGATCCAATCTCAAATCTAGGTTACACTAAGAAAATAAGAACTTGCCAAACCCATCCCCGAATGAATCACAGGATTAGCCTTGCCTCATCATTGAATCTTTGAAGCCAATTGAATGAATCTTGTAGATTTGATGATCTTGATTGTTGGAAGATCTTGAGAATGATCAAAGATGGTTAATTTTCATCCAAGATTGATGTATAAAAGTCTTTTCGTCCTAGGGTTAATCCCTCTTTAAAACCCTCAAATTAGGTTAAACATCCACCAAAACGCGACGATCACGTCGTGGCGCCCCAGTGCCATCTGGGCTGAAAGTTGCTGACCAACGTGGCTCTGGCGGTGTTTCCAACGGTATCGGCGTTGTGTGCGCCTATGATGGCGTAGGTGGACCACCTCCTGAACAAACTTGATTTTCATTTGTAACTTTTCAAGATCTTTCCGTTGATAGGTCATGGGCCCCGTAACCTCTTCCTAGCTCAAGTTATGCCCTTTTTAAGTTACCGTTATCTTGAACTTCTCATTTACATATCTTCACCTCCCGAGCTTCAATTTTCGTCCCGTTTCTTCCACTTTTTTGTATTCTTCACATTTATGCTACAAACATAATAATATCCCAAAATTAACTCTATTTCCTATAATTTGACATGTAAAACATGAAATTAAAGCCTTTAAACATTGAACTTTCACCGCCCGATCAGTGATGGTGGTGTTGGAGAGTGGTCCGACCGAGGGTACAAGAGGAGGAGGAAGATTATCTTGATCTTCATGATTACTTCTAAACCTAGGGTGATGTGGTGTTATCTTAGGTTGCGATGGTGTCAAGTGTTCAAGTTAGTTGGGTGGCAAGAGTGATAGGTGTCCTCACACACACAATCACTCTAATGATTTTTATTAGTTCTTAAATTAGTGTTAAGTTTTGTAAGCATTCTAGTAATCTATTGATAGGATTAGTTGGTGTAATATCTTAGTAATCAAGTGACTAACATTAGTTTAGGTTTTAGGTTTATTGTTAACTTCTTAATGCCATAGTTTATTTGGTTAAGGCTAGTTTAAGTTTTGATCTTATTTCATTACTTATAGATAAAAATATATATTAAATGTCTTATTGTATCCTTATGTTTTGGTAACTTACATGCATGTCTTTAATACTTATAAAATTTATATTTTCAAATATTCACATACATGCACACGTAAATAATTATCATGCATGCACGTTATGAAACATAGACACATACTTAACAGCTAAAATATATATATAAAACCCTATAATTATAATCAAATAAAGTCATCTTAGCATTTTTAATTTAATATGTAAATATATATTACTAACTTATAATAATTCTTGAAGTTTTAATTTGTCTAACCTTAGTTTTAGGGTTATCATAGTTATATTATTAACTAAATACTATTTATCAAATATTTACATAGTTATAATAATAATAATAATACTACTACTACTACTACTACTACTACTACTACTAATAATAATAATACATAATAATAATAATAATAAATAATAATAATAATAATAATATAAACTAATAATAATAATAATATATAATAATAATATAACAGTATATAAGGGTAGTCGGAATAGAGACTCGTAGCACCTGCGTATCACACGAGCCAATTCTTATATATAACATATAGAAAGCAATAAGAATTATATCTTCTATACTATTTATAAAGTATTTTAGGATTGTAAAATAATAATTTAATCTTGATCTTAAAAACACCTATAGAGTTTAGTATGGTAATATTATGATGGATTTAATTTAATTCTTTTAATCCATATGAATTTATTAATTTAATAATAATAATATAAAAATAATAATATAGTAATAGTATTTGAAGTAATTATAATAGTTATTTACAAAATAAAACAATTATAGTATAAATAATAATGTGTGATAATATACAAGTCATCAAACTAAAATATACAAGCTCTTAAAACTGCTTTAAGTTTCTGAATCTTATATCGTTTTTCTCTTATAATCATAACTACGGATCGAATACTATGTACAAGTAGTCGAAATCAAGTGTTATACATTTTAACAACCCGTGGCAAAGCGCGGATTCACACACTAGTTATATTTGAAACACTAAAATAAATAAAATGACTATTTAAGGAATTTGATTTACAATATTGACCCAAACAGGATCTGGTTTACAATTTGAAATAGGGCAAATGTTACAAAATATATGATGTTTACATTTTTAGCACATAAAAAGGGGAAAAGGATGTATGTAAATTATTTAATGTTTTACACTTAAATCATACTATTGTTGTGTTAACATATGTAAATTTACATCTTTGAATTCCATTAGAGCTTGTGATTTATAAAAGATGATGATGAAACCAAAATAATGATTGAACGAGTAACATATGTAAAACTATTAGTTACTTACTATAACTCATATAACTTACGTATGAGTAACCTATAGTTTTGCATATGTAATTCGTAGTAACATATATGTAAGCTAACACTAGTGGTGATAGGGGGTTACCTTGCTGAATGCCCCAAGTGCATTATAACTCCAAAGTGGGTGATCTATTTACCAATATCAATGATTATTGATGAAAGTGCACATGTAACAAGAATGCCATTTGGGGGGAAGTTCATTTAAGCCAATACCGAATCCACATATTCTCGATTATAGAGTGTCAAAAGCCTTCTTGAAGTCGACCTTGAAGAGAATATCTTTAGATTTTGACCTATTAATCCATGACAATGTTTCATTGATGATCAATGGTCCGTCTAAGATATTACGATTCGAGATAAAAGTATTTTGGAGGTCGGATATAACCGACTCAACCACCCTTTTTATTTGTTTAGTGTAACCCTTCTTGTATACTTTGATTATGGAACCAATCAATTTGGTGGGTCGGTATCCATCAAGTTCAATTGGATAAGGAAGATGAGGGTTATCCCTAGCCAAAACCTTTGTCATGGAAGTTTAGGGATGAGGGTTATAAAGGCGAATTAAAATCTCTGTCTTGGCCTGATCATTGATCGATGTCGAAGTATCAATCAAATAAGATGTTAAAATGGTGTTCCTATTCACCTTAAACTAGTTAGGGTAAGTAGGGTTGTCGATCCTCGTGGAATTAGTGGTCGTGTATTGTACTTTGATTTAGCAAATATGATTATTAAATTAACAACTTACTTAACTATTGCCTCTGGCTGTGAAAATTGGATTTTTGGAATAATTAATAAATAAACTAAGAAAACAACTTGGAAAGAATCAAACTTGATTAAGAAAACGATTATAAGAGAAAGTAATCCACTTCGGTTCTAGGTTTGGTTTTCAGCAATTGTTTAGTTTAACTTCAAGGAAAATCCTTAATAGGGATTCTGTACGTGCGATGATTAAGTGATATCGATAATCAGGACTTAATGGGTCTTGATACACAATGCCAATTCAATTAGAAACCAAAACTTGCAATCATATAATTTCCGGAAGATTAAATGATATTCAAATAAAGTTTACCAACGTCGTTGTTTAAATAATCAAACACAAGTTAAACTCATAAAAGAACTTAACGGGTTCTAAAGTTTAATCCCAACAAAGTTAAACAAAAACAAAAACCTAATCACGCAAAACCTAATACCCGAAGTCGATCACGAGAGGATTAGCCGCTCATCGTTCTTGAATGATCTTCAAAACCGTTGTTGATTTGCATTCCGGATGATTGAATCTTGTTTTTGAGAGTTGGAATGGTGAAAAATTGATCTCAGAACGCCCAAATTCGTCTCTAAACGTCTAGGTCGAATGGGAATCAAGTGGTGGCTAAAACCTAAATAAACACGTATTTAAGGGTTTTTGAAAAGGGTCCTGGCGTAGCTACGCCAGCGCGTAGCCTACGGTGGGGTGTATTCTGCTGATTTTTTACTTGAGCTGGCGTAGCCTACGGTGGCTACAGTAGGCTACGGTGGAAGCCTTTCTGCTGCACTTTGAAACTTCGTTTCTTGACCCCTCCAATGACTTGTTTTATCATGTAAGCTTCCAAATTCCTTGTTTTTCCTACAAAATCACTTCCAACTCATAGTCAACCTATTCAACTCAATCACATGCATATAAACGAATAATCATACGTAATATTTAACGTTTAAACACTTAAAATCTCATTCCAACGCACACACATCACATCCCCACACTTAAGCTTTGCTTGCCCTCAAGCAAATCTAATTCAAACATTTAACACATTATAAACCAAAATCCTTTGCTATGTCTTAGCTATGGTCCAAGTCATGCCCATTCCAGAATTGCAATAATCATATTTGGCTAGCAAGTAAAGGATGTTACATTAATTCAAAATAGAATCCGACTAATTAAACCTAACAAGCTTCCGGCTTTTATTGTCATGCAACACACCCCTCACCATTTGTCACTCATCTCGTTTATTTCTGGATTGGTGAAAATTGCACCAATATATCACTCAAAGGTCCACATATAAAACTTTGTTATCATATGCTTGGGTGACAATCAAACTTCCCGAAATAAATTGACAATGCACACATCAAAAGGACTTACGGGTTTTGGGCTTAGGTTAAGGTAGGAATGATTGGCTGTGAGTGTGGCTAAAATATAAATTAAGGCAATACCAACTGTTGACATCCTTATTGACATAACTATTATTCAAACAAAGCAAACACATGGGTGCATATTTAACCCATAACAACAATTTGCATCTTTCTTTTCTTTCTCTTTTTTTTTTTTCTTTTTTTTTTTTTTCTTTTTTTTATTTTTTTTATTTTTTTATTTTATTTATTATTATTATTTATTTATTTATTATTATTATTATCATATAATCAAATACTGAAGCTAGTCTGAATGTTATCAACAGTGGTAACTTGGTCA
Source organism: Flaveria sonorensis (assembly GCA_025506505.1). Classification (NCBI taxonomy): domain Eukaryota; kingdom Viridiplantae; phylum Streptophyta; class Magnoliopsida; order Asterales; family Asteraceae; genus Flaveria; species Flaveria sonorensis. The sequence continues at coordinate 2,173,174 of CM046423.1, forward strand.
CATTGGGTAAAATTTGATTTGGGTTTTAATGATATGGGTTTGTCAAAATAAACGGTTTAAAGCTCGAAAGTGGCTACTAGGGGAATTTTAGGTAAACTGATGCATCAACAAAATGGTATTAAAGAAAAGGAATCCTAGATTGCCTCTATCATCTATGTGCATTTATCAAATTCACCGTCTTGGTATGTATCAAATCACACAAGTTCTAAAACAAAGAATCATATGGCCTACACTCAACAATTGAAACACTTTTATGTGAACTAACAATCTAGTAAGCTTCAAAATCTCACCAAGTAGGAATTAGGGTTGCCGGCGTGTGCATGCTTTTATTACACCATTAGCCTGTTAACCCTTAACTAGACAGTTCTTAATTTTTTTTTTGTAAAACCTTGCTAACATAATTTTTTGCTACCGTAGAATTAGGTCATGACTAAGGACCCTTACATCAAACATGACAAGAATCAATTGGTATGCTTGTTGTTTTCATGTTCGATTAGATTGCTTAAAAATAAAAAAAAATTCAAAAATTTTCCCTCATCCCCACACTTGGGTTACATTGTCCCAATGTATGGTGTTTAGGTTAAGTGTGTTTTTTTTTTGCTTTGCAAATCAATTTATCAATTAATCAACCAAACGACTTTTCCAACCCAAACCGACCCGGACAAAATAACGATTATCAAAAAACTTTAAATAGACACATCAAACACAAACATAAAATTAACTTCGGGTTGCCTCCCGATTAGCGCTAAGTTTTAGGTCTTCAGCCAGACCATACCTGCGACCACTCATGGTGGTCGAGTAGGATGCTTGACTCCTGTATTCTTCAAATGATCGGCAGTTCTTCAACTAGATCGCATTGTGGCCCAAATATTAATGCCTCAACTCTGTCTTTTATAGGATCAAGTGGATCGCCAACTTTTTTCTTCATTTTAGGTTTCACATCTTTTGTTTCCATCTTCATAATGTCTCTTTCTTTTCTTTTAAATCCACCAATTCCTTCAAGTCCACATGCTTATCCCTATCATACTCAAAATCATTCTCAAAAGTGGTGTTCATGCTTACATGTGAAGTATAAGTAGGAACACACACGTTAGTCATATCTGCCACAAAAACTTTATCATTAACAAAATAATTAATCGACTTGAAAATACATTAAAACGTAACTTACGAGTTTCGTAAGTCATGTCAATTGTTCCATCCCGACAATTGATTTGAGCATTCGCAGTTGCTAAAAATGGTCGACCCAATATGACATTCGGTTGCTCATTCGTTCTCACTGGTGCAAAATCGAGCACCATAAAGTCCACAGGGTAGTAAAATTCTCCCAACTTGATTATAACATTCTTTACCATCCCCCGAGGACATTTTTGAGTCAAGTCAGCTAACACCACAGTGGTGTCAACTTTCTCTAAAGGACCGAAGTCATACTGATCATATAACATACCTGGCAAGATACTAACAGCTGCTCCATAATCCAAAAGTGCTCTTTTTATCTTCAACTTCCCCACTTTTATTGGAATGATGGGTGCTCCTGGGTCACTCTCTTCCACTGTATCGGCTTTCTCTTCCTTATCTGTAACTTGTTGTGAAAAGAAGTAAAGTCATTATCAATAATTTTAGAGTCAGGAAGGATACTAACCGAATTGATGTGAACAGTTCTCATGTTTTCTGTGTTGGTTCCTTGATGTTGAGGATTGACCGTGGTATCACTCGGTAGCTTTCCATGGTTCCTTTTAATTTGAGCCACATCCTCTGCAAGTTGACCCACTTGTTTATTTAAGGCTTCATAAGCCTTGTCCCTAATTTCATTTTCTCTCTTGTTCTTTTTCATATTCTCTTTCATCATGTTCATCAAAGCATCCAACTTTGCATTTGTAGACTCTTCACCACCAAGTTGTCCAATTGAGCATTACTTTGATAGTTGCATGATGAACTACCTTGTTGATCCCTATGATTGTAGTTTCCTTGATTGTTTCCTTGAGAATATGAAGTTCTTTGATAACCACTTTGATTATAATTCCCTTGTGCTCGGTTCTGATAAGCTTGACCACCTTGATTATTACCTTGAAAATTAGGGTTTATCTGGTTTGAAGCATTTCCATACTTAAAGTTAGGATGATTTCTCAATTCTGGATGATAAGTATTGGAATTCATATCGAATTGCTTTCGATCTCCGTAAACTTGATTAACTTCCTCTTTCTTTTCCATCACCAACTGACATGCATCACATTATGACCTACTCCCCCATTCTTCACACACATCGTATCCTACAGTTGCAACCTCCTTTGTACCCGTTCGCCCTAACCTTGCCAATGTCTTTCCAATGCTGCAATCCGCTCCTTAGTCTCATAGTCAACCGTGGTTGATCGTACCGAATTAGGTTTAGATCGTCTACTGGCAGAGGCTTGCCCTTGGAGTTTCTAAACATTCTTTCTAAAAATTCCCAGTCTGCATCTTCATGATTGGAAAGGAATGTGCCATTGCTTGTAGAATATAAATATTTTCTTTCTTCCGGTGTTAGTCCACTGAAAATGCCTTAATCAATTCCCACCTTTCAATACCATGATGAGGACACATGCGGATCAATTCCTTGAATCTTGTAAATGCCTCATGAAATTGCTCACCCACTTGTTGTTGAAAAGATCGAATGGCCTCTCTTGCATCACTTGTCTTTCCCATAGAATAATATTCTTCAAGGAAAACCCTTTCATCTCTTGCCAAGTATGAATACTGTTGTCAGGCAAAGTGAGGAACCATTGCTTAGCTCTGTCTTTCAAAGTGAATTGAAACAATCGCAACCTCACTTCATCTTGTGTGAAGTGATTCCCACCAATAGTGCTACATATTGCATCAAATTCAGCAAGATGCCATATGGTTCTTCTGTTGCAGTACCTCTAAATGCAGGATCGTATCCTACAGTTGCAACCTCCTTTGTACCCGTTCGCCCTAACCTTGCCAATTGTCTTTCTAATGCTGCAATCCGCTCCTTAGTCTCATGTCAACCGTGGTTGATCGTACCGAATTAGTGTAGATCTCTACTGGCAGAGGCTTGCGCCTTGGAGTTCTAAACATTCTTTCTAAAAATTCCCAGTCTGCATCTTCATGATTGGAAAGGAATGTGCCATTGCTTGTAGAATATAAATATTTTCTTTCTTCCGTGTTAGTCCCATCTGAAAATGCCTTAATCAATTCCCACCTTTCAATACCATGATGAGGACACATGCGGATCAATTCCTTGAATCTTGTAATGCCTCATGAATTGCTCACCCCCTTGTTGTTGAAAAGATCGAATGCCTCTCTTGCATCACTTGTCTTTCCCCTAGAATTATTCTTCAAGGAAACCCTTTCATCTCTTGCCAAGTATGAATACTGTTGTCAGGCAAAGTGAGGAACCATTGCTTAGCTCTGTCTTTCAAAGTGAATTGAAACAATCGCAACCTCACTTCATCATGTGTGAAGTGATTCCCACCAATAGTGCTACTATTGCATCAAATTCATTCAAGATGCACATATGGTTCTTCTGTTGCAGTACCTCTAAATGCAGGAAGAATAGTGAGATAATGAGGGCGTACATCAAAAGCTCTTCCTCTACGATTTGGAGGTTGCGATGGATTTGGTTTTCAGAAATAGCCGGTCTAAAATGGCTATCCACACCTTGTACTTGAGCTCTTTGAGGTCTTCTTGCTGATTGACGTTTATTAACCTACCCTTTGTTGGTTGATAGGTGGGTGCATTCCACCATGTTGATCATTCCCCCAATTGTTATATTCTGTTTTGTCCTCACCTCCACCAAATTTCCATTCCAAGCATCATAATTTGCACCATGATAGGGCTCTTCATTGTTATTCCACTCATCTTCATAATCTTCATCACCCGTGTGAACACTGTGCATGCTCACATGATCAAAGTCATCTCCTTGATTAAGGTGATTTTGATTCATATTATGATTGGGTGGTGGTTGGTTTGGGTTATCATTGCGGTTGTTATTTGGTGGTGGGGGTGGATTTGGGTTTCAATTTTGGTTATTGGGGAGGGGTTTTGGATTTTGAGGTAGTTGTTGTTTGGATTATCCATGTGGGTTGAATCGGACAAACTATCAGCTGCTTGATCAATGGCTTGTGAAATTGATGTAGTTGGTAACCCTGATCGATGCAAGACCGATTATACCTTGCTGATTTCTCTATCTCTGGATCGAATACTAGTGGTGATTTCCTACCCGAATATCGAGTATGCATGCACCTGTCACCTGCACACTGAAAACATCAAGCGTACACGAAAATAAAACAAATAAAATAAGACAAGTAACAAAAAAGATTTTTTAAAACAAAAAATAACAAAACACCAAGCGCACCGATTCCCCTGCAACGGCGCCAAAATTTGATCGATGTCGAAGTATCAATCAAATAAGATGTTAAAATATGTGTTCCTATTCACCTTAAACTAGTTAGGGTAAGTAGGGTTGTCGATCCTCGTGGAATTAGTGGTCGTGTATGTACTTTGATTTAGCAAATAATGATTATTAAATTAACAACTTACTTAACTATTGCCTCTTGGCTGTGAAAATTGGATTTTTGGAATAATTAATAAATAAACTAAGAAACAACTTGGAAAGAATCAAACTTGATTAAGAAAACGATTATAAGAAAGTAATCCACTTCGGTTCTAGGTTTGGTTTTCAGCAATTGTTTAGTTTAACTTCAAGGAAAATCCTTAATAGGGATTCTGTACGTGCGATGATTAAGTGATATCGATAATCAGGACTTATGGGTCTTGATACATAATGCCAATTCAATTAGAAACCAAAACTTGCAATCATATAATTTCCGGAAGATTAAATGATATTCAAATAAAAAGTTTACCACGTCGTTGTTTAAATAATCAAAACACAAGTTAAACTCATAAAGAACTTAACGGGTTCTAAAATTTAATCCCAACAAAGTTAAACAACAACAAAAACCTAATCACGCAAACCTAATACCCGAAGTCGATCACGAGAGGATTAGCCGCTCATCGTTCTTGATGATCTTCAAAACCGTTGTTGATTTGCATTCCGATGATTGAATCTTGTTTTTGAGAGTTGGAATGGTGAAAATTGATCTCAGAACACCCAAATTCGTCTCTAAACGTTCTAGGTCGAAGGGAATCAAGTGGTGGCTAAACCTAATAAAACGCGTATTTAAGGGTTTTTGAAAAGGGTCCTGGCGTAGGCTACGCCATACAGCGTAGCCTACGGTGGGGTGTATTCTGCTGATTTTTTACTTGAGCTGGCGTAGCCTACGGTGGCTACAGTAGCTACGTGGAAGCCTTTCTGCTGCACTTTGAACTTCGTTTCTTGACCCCTCCATGACTTGTTTTATCATGTAAGCTTCCAAATTCCTTGTTTTTCCTACAAAATCACTTCCACTCATAGTCCAACCTATTCACTCATCACATGCATATAAACAATAATCATACGTAATATTTAACGTTTAAACACTTAAATCTCATTCCACGCACACACATCAATCATCACCACATCCCATACCGCATCTTTTACTTCTTTGAGCATGAAAGGTGCAATGAGCATGTCCCCATTGTTGTTGTTTAGTTTGTTTTAGATTCCAGCAAGTAGGTCAAATCATATATCGATTAAGTTAATTACACCTACATTTTAAATCAAGCACTTCTATAAATTGAAGGTATGTTCCAAGTTAAGAGAAGTTATAAGGTTAGTAAACTTCTTTTAAATTAGTAAAATGTTCATCTTCATTAATAGTAAATAATAAGTTGTGGTCATAACTATATGTTAATCATAAACTTATATTTTTATAAAAATCATAATAAATAGTTGAGAACAATCTGATTATGATTGTGTGTATACAAGGTGTGTATGAGCATTGTATTATTAAAAATAGAAGTTCAAAGCTAACAATATTTTTCTTTTTTAAAACGCCTCCTAATCTACTCTTAAACTACTTTTATATATCATTAATATTTTCATCTTTCAAGACTTAAACTCTTCACCTCTTAGATAAAACAGGGCACACCTGTATGTTCCATCGAAAACAAATTCAATACTTATAACATGGGATCTATTCTCAATTCTTATTAAAAAGGAGAAATATTATATTGAAACAAAACTCAAATTAATATGTTGAGACCAAATCTTTTTAAGATTTTTGTACATCCTTTTTCATTTGTCTCCTTGCCAATTATCTTTTTTTGAACAAAAACTCAAATTTCTATTCTTCACGTTTTAATAATATCACACCATATAACACCATGCATATATAAACGAACAAAAAGTTCTTAAATTTACATGTAAATGAAAACTTCAAAACCCATAGAAACAAATAATAAAAAAGACAAAACACACGTTGACACATGTAGTTCCAAAACTTTATTATGAAACATAAAAATGTCAAAGTATGTATTGAATTAAATCAAAACATGTTCTAAAAGATTTGAGGAAGAAAGACACATAAACGACATCTGTCTTTGTATTTGTTAACATCGACCTTGACAACTCGACATATGAGTGACTCGACAAATGAGTGAGTCGCCTGTAGTGGCGGCTAACTCACACGCTCAATGGATGTGTCGAATACGCGTAGTAATGTTTGTCTTCTAGAAAGAGAACCAATAACGAACATTTTGGTAAGAGACATATAAGTGTGAAAACATATAAAGTTAGATGAGGAGGTAAATAAAACCATGAAAGTAGAAGACATCACAAAAGACAATAAGTTGGTGCATGCATACATATATGTGATACAAATGCAATTTCGCTACATATACATGTGTCGGTTTTCACAATTAATCCACACGTTGTCACGACATGTCATGTTCACAATTTAGAGACGGTGGAAGATTTGTCGTTCGTACTTATGAACCTTACTTTAATAAATATTCCCAAAAACTTGAAAGTGATTTCTTCATGTTGGAAGTTTATTTTTGTGGCTGCACTTGTTTGTACGATAAGAACGAATATATTCAAGGAGTTGGAAGTAAATGATACCTATATCAAAATTCAATATATGATAGAATTGTAAGTAACAAGTTTTCATGTTTTTATATGTTACTTAATTCACTATTATTTTATTTCATTTTATAGCTAGGCAATAAGATAATACCATAGCAGTTTATCCGGATTGGATGACGTGTCATTGTTAAATAAGCTCAAAACAGTATAGAAAGTAATTGTTCGCAATGAAAATCTAAAAGACTGAATTTATTAACTCATTAGAATGTCGATATAACTTATCCAAAAACCAGTGTTATTATACCAAAAACAGATTGCCTAGTCAGGCAAGTTTAACAAACTACCAGTTAGTCTACTAGTTGGTTTCATTCAATTTAACTTTACAATCAAACCAGCCGGTTTCCGACTATAACAGGTCTAAAAAATAGAAGAGTGGTTTTTTTGTTTCTCGGGTTGATACGGGTCAAATTGTTGATTTTTCACCATAAAACTCTAATCAATAATAAAATTAAGACACTGAATTAAATAAGATATGCTTTAGACTAAGTTACACTTTATTTGACATAATAAAAATAAATACAAGTTTAAAGCCGGTGGGGCCATATTTTCTTTATAGTCGTACCATTAAATTTTGACCATGCGTATGTACTTTTTGAAACAAACGTGCACATGGAATACTTTTTAAAGAAACACAATTCAAATTTTAAAATTATATTAAACCTTGGAAAAATTTTACTATCGATTTAATGTTGTCACGTATATTAGATCTACGTGATGTAATTATTTTTCTATCGGTGCGGTGTTGCTCTTGGTGTTCTTTTTATAACTTTTAACCCTTGTTTCTCAGTAGCTAGCGTCTTGCTAGTATTTTTAATGATATTATCGTGTGTCTAAAATTATATAGTATCAAGAAAATATGGATGTGTTTATGGTGTAAAGATGATTGTCATTAATGTCGTAATTTTAAATTTAAGTTTGGGTTTATTTTTTAACTGTCTAATGTAATTTTATTTCAACTTAAATTTACTCAACGTCTCAATTGATACTCGAGCCCAACACCACTTAGGTGAAAGACGTACACTTTTACCACTTGAGTGTAGTAACATTATCATTTGAGTGTAGTAACATTATCATCAAATATTTACAACTAATTATTTGTACTCTATTCGCTCATAATGATTATAAATAAAACGGAAAAACAAACAAAGTAAATTGAGTGAAAAATAAATGCAAATCGAGTGTGAATGTATGATGATTAACACTCTAATCTACAGTGAATCTATGATAATTGTTGACCCATAACCCATCAGAACGCATGGAGGGAAATCCCTAGTTTTAAAACATTTTAATATATTTTGTTCTTTTCAATAATATGAAATTAACAAAACTATTTTAGTATAAAAAGAATTAATCATGTAAAACAAATGAAGAAAACGATGATGCTATAAAATCGTAAGAATTTATAGACTATTAGAGAGAAATGAAAGTTTCTAAAAGATGAGTAGAAATCTAATATTTTATGAATTAGAGATAGTCCTAATAAAACCAAATTAAGTGTTGTTAAACTTATACGTTAAATGGAATTAAATACATAAAGTTCAAAATAACCATGGTACGGTGTTAAATGTTAATTACCCTTAACTCAAAAACATGTAAAATAATGAAAAAAAATGCCTTTTTAATGCACTTCCATTAAAATAAACATTATTGCAGTACGTTCAAAAAAAAACATAATTATTATGGTGTATAAAAAAAGAAAAGTAGAATGAATAAAGTCACTGTTTTGATTTTTGAATTAAAGTAGAAGTGGACTGATCGGGTCAGAAAGAGGGTACGGATCCGGGTCAGACAGTAAATATGAGTGGTTTTGGATAGAAGGTGTCTGAACATAAAGACATGCTTATGGGTGTGTGATTTGTTTTCACCAAACTACTATTAATCATTCTGTCATATGTATTATCGTGGAAAGAATCATGAAAACAATCACTATTTGGTGGATGTATTATACATTTATATACATTATGTCAGAGAAATTGCATTATGTAATCACAAGAAAGGTGACATTTCATTCACGTTTCTATTTCTATTTGTGTATGATTTTATTTAGTTGATTTGTTGCTAGCACTATTAGATGTTCGTGTAGAGAAATCGTGTTATGATAATCAACAAGTTACTAGATTGTTTTTTGATTGAAATTATTTGGTGGGTTCATCCAAATATTCAAATGGATGAAACTTAGTTTTAAGAACGATATATGATTTATATGAATTTCGTGAACCAGAGATTATGAACAAGATGATCAAATTACACTCGTATTCGAATCTTGCAGGAATTGAGGTGAAACTATCAAAGACAGTTTACTATCTTAAAAATACTAAATTTACCCCCAATTTCACATTTGAACAATTCAGGAAAATCAATTTGATGCAATTTTTATAAATAGTAGTTAACAAAATACAAAATTTTCAAGCTAACTGGTGCTCTACCACTTCGACCCTGGAACCTCCGTTCGCCCTTAAGAAGATTATAATAAGAAAGAACACAATAAACACAAACAAATGTACACTCCGCACATTTTGAATTGCTTGAATGATATTATGATCATATTGGTCGAATAGTTAATCGAATTCCATCAAAATATCTAGCGGTTTGTTTAATGATTGTTAGCGTACAATAGAATCAATATACGTGCGAGGGTTAGTTGTGTATCATGCCTTTTTTCGTGTGTCGAGGTGGAAACGACAACATAATTTGGCTATCAAATATTTATAGATATTATTAAGGACAAAATATGTTTTTGGAATAACAATTATTATCAGATATAATTATAGATATGATTAAGGACAAAATATGTTTTTGGAATAACAATTATTACTAGTAGGAAAATAAATAAATAAAAAACCATAAATACTACATGATTTAAATTCACAACTTAATTGAGAAATAAAACATTGATCACCAAACAAAATAATTTTTGTCACATGTTATCTTTTCATAATTTTTTTGTCAAAATAGTAAGTAAACCCTTAATAATAATATTAAATATTGTTATATATCTCTTTCAAATTTCAAATCAAAATATTTAATTAATAAACATGTTTCTTTTTATTGAAAAACATACATTTTGTAAAAACAAATTTAATGAAATATGAAATTTTAAATACAAAACATTTTTTAATAACACTGTTTAAATTTTGTTTTAAATAAAATGTTTTAAAAATTGTTTTTTATAATAAAACTTTTTAAAAACAGAAGTTAGGAAAATTATTATTATTTTATTACTTAGATAGTTATTATATGTACTTTCAATCTACTCTATAACCAAATATTTTTGGTATCTATCATCTTCTTACAACCTTTACCAAGTGTCAACCCTTAATGTGATATTAAATGTTATGCTATTACATATTTTTTTCAAATTTCAAATAAGATTTTTAATTAATAAATAACATGTTTATTTCTATTTAAAAACATACATTTTGTAAAAACAAAAATTATGAATATAAGTTTTTAAATACAAAGACCCTTTGTTTAATTTTTTTTTAATAAAATATGTAAAAAATTGTTTTTTAAAGACTAAAGTATTATTATTACTTTATTACCTAAGATAGTTAAATATATGTAATTTCAATCTTATTTTAGCTAAAAAATATATTTATAATTTTTTAATATTTATTGGTAACTGCTCGTTTAATATTATCCTTTAACCCGTGAGGTAGACGAGTTACTAAACTAGTCATTATATATACACAAACATAATTATTAGGTCTCATTTTTAGCAAATATATAATAAAATTTAATACTTTGTTTGAATGGCTGGTTGGATCATTTACGAGCTACCGCCCATCCAATCATATCCATTATTCGAGTATGGAACCTTCGGACTTAAAGACGACACGCCATCAAAGGGAAACTCATACATCAGTCTATTCCATCAGTTTTGAACCTAAGACCACTATCAAGAAAAACTTCACTTTAAATGAGAAAACACTCTTGATCAACCTAGAATCGTTTCTATCGCAATTGGAATTTGAACCCAATAACTCTTTATTTTAATAAAGTCTAGAATAAATCACCCCAACCACCTCAATCAAGGATCATTAGCAATAAAATTTAATTCTTAAAAGGAGAAAATCATATTTAATATATTTAAAACCATATATGAAACCATTTATGCTTAATGTACAAGCACTAATGCATAGTTTCTTTTATCTCTTTTTGTTCTTTTCTATTATTTTGTATTTTTGTAATTGATATATTATTATTACACTTTGTTTTAATGTTTTTTTTTAATTTTTCTCAATCGCTTTTCTAAATATAATGTTTTATAAATTTTCGAGTAGGCGAATACACCACTACGATAGTTTTCATTTATGTTTTGATGCAAATTTCATCCGAAATGGAGTTGCGCGTAATAACGTACAACCATCAAGTCACAAACGTACGAGTCGTCCAAGCAGTTTTAGAGTTTCGACTTTTCATAATTTTTTTTGTTAACCTATTAACTTATGGAATACGATGTTTTATAGACTTTCGAAATTTATTTTAATATCCATTTCTGCGTGAATTTTCGTAACGTCATTTATAAATTGACTATTTATTCTAAACGTTTTTTGGTTTTTCAAATAGTTCAACGCTCATCTCCAAATACACAAACGTTGCGTGCTTTTTTATTCTCTATGTAACCTGTCGCAACGTGATCCGTGTAGACAGTAACTTGATTTTTTGTTTATTTTTTGTTTAAATACAATTTTTTGTTAAAAAAAACAATATTGCACCTATTATAGGTTCACGAACATGCATGTATAACAACCCCTTTAAATATACAATTTCTTTCTATTGCAACGTGACTATTTTTAGAGACTTTCTAAAATTGAACTTTTCCCTTTAAGTTTAAAATATTATTAACGGACTCCCACGTCGGACGGGTTGTGACAGATTCGATCTTTATAAAAAGTCTCGCAAGTTTTGTTTTCTTAGTTCGCAACAACATTCGACGTTATCTCTTTTTTACGTTTTGCTCCCCCGCCGCAATGCGGGGGTCTTTATACTAGTTATAATATAAACTTGAATATTTAAAAAGACAAAAATAGAATAAAAAGTTTTTTGTATGAAAAGCTGATTTTATAAGTCATGTGTAAAAAGAGTAGAAAGGATAAAAGTTGAAGATGTATTTATCTACCTAGAGAACTGTCTAGTGGAACAGCTACTTGACCCATACTCTAGACATGATTTGTTTAGTAATTATAAGTTTGTGTCAAGTCCTATATCCAACTTTGAAAATCTCTAGTTTTTATTAGTTCTTGAGAAAATCCTTTTATCTGTTTATTAAAATTGTTATTAAAGTAAAGACTAAGGATATTGCAAAAGAAACTTTTTTTAGGTTTAAAGAATGAGCAGAAAATACAAATATAAACCTTTTTCTTTTCCTTGTCTTGTGGAAAAGTTGACATGCTCCATTTTTGCATGGAAAATCATAGCTACTCTTTCTTCTTTTGAGGATTTGCTACACTTTCTTCTTTTGAGGATTTGAGCAACCAAACAAATATTGCATGCACTTTACATCACATGAAAAGCTTATGCATTTGCTATGATTATTAATAATTTTAATTTTTATAAATTTAGAGTAAATAGTGAATAAATATATACATCGATATATTTGATAAGTATTTTAAGTGAAATTGTCACACTTAAACATGTAAAAAGTACACCATACTCTGAAACACGTAAAAACACCAAAATGACACATACTAAGATACCTTAAAAATATTTAAAACTCGATATCTTTTAAAATGTTTAAAAGTCTATCTTCAAAAGGGTCAAATATCTAGAAAGGTTGTTATTACATGTTATTGACAACACTCATTTCCTTCTTCTTCTTTTTTAAGAAAAAAAAAACAATCAAGTAGAAAACTCACATAAATTTGTTGAAAGACTCTTAATAAGAAGCTCAAGCCTATGAAATTTGTTGTTGGCCTATGATGGGAACCGAAAAAGTGAGATGCTTATTTTCCTTAGGGTGAAAGAAGTTAAGGCTTCATCTCATTCAGTCACACGTTATTATAGTATTAGAGTTGATTCTACAAACAACTTTTAGTTATTACTATTTTTAATATTTTGATTATGAAGTTAACCATATTGTTGATGGTTACATTCCCGACACATGGTAAATGAAGAACATTTTGTAGTATTCGATCAGTAAGGTTTAGACCATACAACCACACTAATACGTCCCCAACAACTCTTGTCCCTTGAATCATTCCCCTTGAATTATTCATAATCATGACGTGTGTCCATGTTAAACCATTTGGCTATCATATATCACACTCTCTAAAATGGTTGGAAAATGGATAACATATTGTAGAAATAAAATACAGCTAGTAGAACACCAAACTTCTATTGATCCTACGCGCACTGATAACGACTATCCCTTGAGTGCAATACATCTCTCAACATGCTAGTAGTTTACAGAGAAATACTTATCACCATCCAAATAAGTAGTTGATCTAGAAATTACGAGCCAACCATGAGCAACGATTAAACTTGTGATTGTTCCAATGATTTCTTTATCTCTTTCACCACCCCTACAAACCAACCTCTCATCCTTCCATTGAATGAGCTTAAATAACTTTGTTTTGTTGACACTCATTGAATGAAACTCATGTCATCAAACAGAAAATCAACTACACAACAACGTATTCTGGTCCAAAGGGATAATTTGAGTCTTAATGTGGTTTGGCTGTATATTAGAGATTAATTGTTCAAATCCTATAAGTGACAGATAATAAAATAAATTACAAGCCGTTCTGAAAACATAACTAATTATTTTGTGATATGAATGAATGACAATAAAATAAAGTACACAGAATTAAATGCAAAGTAACGACATAAAAGTACATATACCATGTGAACTCATTTTTGTGGCGAATAGTGTGACGCGCATTAACTCCTTTTCCATAAGCAACATGAACTCATGTAGGATATACAAAACATAACAAGTATAGTGTAGTAGTTAAGCTATTTATGTGTAATAAGTGAAAAATTTATGTGTAATAGATTTGAATTTTTGAATCATGTAAAAGACAAAATAGTTTTACCCACCGATTTAATTCAAACCAAAACATTGTAAATTTCTGTCATGGGTTTGCTATGCTAATTGAAGGCAAGTAAGAGTCTCAGCATAATTATCGGGTACGATTACGGAACACATGGTCAATAGATGTAAACTAATTGGGAAGCACATGATTTCTTTGATTTTGTCCCGTCATTTTATATATTCGATAATCACTTGATTAAATATCATCATTTAATGAAACTCTAGTGTTTGGATTCCATAAAAATAGCTTGATAATAGTACAATTATTGTTATTATTATTATTATTATTATTATTATTATTATTATTATTATTATTATATTATTATTATTATTATTATTATTATTATTATTATTATTATTATTATTATTTGAACAACGTCTATAATTTTATAAGATAAATATAACATACTAGAATCCTACTTTTAGTTGTTGATACATGCTTTACCATATGTCCTCTTAAAAACCAATAGTAATATATTTGTAAAATAGTTATGTATTTGATTTAAGATCTTATAATACTCCACATTGAAATTTTTATCACAACCAAAAAAATCACTTAATATTGGCAAATTAGATTTTAGATATTTGATTAATGTTATTATATTACTTCCCACGAACTTTTATCACAAGACTTTAAAAAGTTATTTAATACTGAAAAATTAGATTTCATAATAATAATCCATACTAACAACTTAACCACTTATGCTCACACAACTTTACACATTTGTTATCAATAACAATTCTAGTAGCATAATTATTATGGTTTCAAACTTGATTTGCATATATTTTTCACAAGATTATGATTTTATGTTTTTTATTTTGTTCATAGTCATCATTATAAGTAAAATCAAGTAATATTTTATAATTATGCTATTGAGATTACTATTAACACTAAAAATAAAAGTTGAGAGTGTTATTAGTAGGATTACTAATATTAATTATTACTGATTAATAGGTAGTACTTTAGATCATTGAAATGTAATTTGCCTTTATATTTGGTTAAATGATAAGTTTAATAAATAGAAGTTGTAATAATTACATACTTTTTTCCTTAAAATGATTTTGTCTAAATGAACAATTATTTTGAACTGAAAGTAGTACTAAATATTTTCTAGATTATAATTTTTAATTTAACATGTATTGAATATTATGGTTATGAAAAAGTAAGCAATTTTAGATTCTAAATTAACTAATACAATTAGATTATAAAAATAAATTTTATCAGATTATTGTCTCTTGATTTAGGACAAACTTCAATTACGGCATTTAAAAAACAGTAAGCTTGTGTGTTAATTATCAGCTCTGTTTTTTCTATCATCACTCAATTAATTAATGTTTCGGAGAATTTAAAAAAAGTGGTAGATCCATATTTGTCATTATGGACAAACAAACAGTTTCATCTTTACACCTAATCAACCAAACAAAGATTCATGTTAATATAAATAAAAAACCACAAATAGAGATTTTGCTAGGCATCGTGCCCTATAGCTCGTAACAATCCATGCATATAGTGATGAGAATCGAGATACGTTGTCGCATACCTTATTTTACTTGTGCTTCATCTTCTAAGTTCAATAATAGTATACAATCATATAATATGTTACGCAAATTACATACATAACATTAACATATACTCGTGTATCTATTGTGTCATACGAAATGTCCTTCAAAGTAGATTCATACATGAATATCAATCAGGTAATATGTATCACATTTCATGATTATAAAAGGTGTCTTAAATCTATCATTTTCAATGTATTATGGATATATGGTTCTACAAAATTTTCATATTATTTTTTTTATTGTTTACCAAATTTCATATTCTTGATATGGTCATTTGAAAATGGAATTCTAAGTATGAGCAAATAGTCATAGTTAATGGATGGTCATGAATGGAGTTACTGAGTATATGCATATTTTATCTTGTAAAATTTATCTTTTAATAATTTTTAGAAAAATAGTTTGGACAATAAATATCCAAAAATCCTCAAAATTACTATACGAATACGAAATTTTGTATATCCGAAATTTCAGATATTTCGGATTCGATTTTGAATACAGATATTTTTAAACACTTCTAATAGAACCGTATATTTACCGTTAAAAGATTTATATAATATAAACAAACAAAACCCTAAAACACGCCATACATACAAAACTATCTTTTCACCCAACCCATTGCAGATTTAGAGCATTCAAATTAGCTTCCTTGTCCCCAACCCTATATTTACGCTAAAAATAATATTTTTTTAATCCATCTTTAAATTAAATAATACTTTTTAATATTTTTATCATTATATTTTGTCTTTTCTTCACTAACAACTATTTTTAAAAATATTATAATATTTATAGGGTTTATACAGTATTTCTCCAAATATAAAAAATCACGGTACAATCTTCATAAATTTTATCTCTACTTCACTCACAACAACTAATTACCATCTCCAATAATATAAAACACACACTTACGTCACATCGAAAACGAGTAAGCGAATGCTCTTAAAGGAGAAACCTCCTCATTACATCCCCATCATTTTACAATTTCCAATCACTCCCTTTTCACCTTCAAAACCAAAATCATCTCCCCAAACTCAAAATTCACCTTTTCCAATCTTTCATTCTCATGATTATTCATCTCCAATCATAAACCCACCTGCAAAATCGTGTAACCATGGGTCATAAACACCTACACGAGCTCCTCAAAGAGATCAAGAGCCCTTTCACCTCAAAACCTTCATCGCCGACCGCCGTACACGGCTGAGATCCACCACCACCGACGCCGGAACAACAACTCTCAACATCAGAAAACGAACCCATCGTCGAATCCTCGTCTTCTTCCACCACAGCTCGCAATTTCTGCATCAATCATGTCTGTATGTTCGCGTTTCACGACTCGCCGGAGCTCAGAAACTCACCGTTTCTTGATTTTCCGACGAGGGACCTCAAGAGCCCCTGTAAAAACAAAGCCGCCGTGCGCCTCCGTATCCCGGCGGTGGTTCTTGACGCCGCCGCGAGGGTCCACAACCCAAACCCAAACCCGATTCGAAGCAAATCGGGTTCGGGTTGCTCGGATCTCTTCTCCGGCGGTTGAAGGACCGGAGTAACAGGTCAAAAGCCCGTGAAATTGGACCATTAGTTAACTCTACACTAACACCGTCGGTAACGCCGTTGTCATCTCCGGCGAGAAGACGCCGGAAAAAGGGAGTGAACGACGGTTGTGAGGGGAAAACATTGTCGAATTGTTGTAATGATAGCAGTGGTGTTTGGTCGGAGAAGTCGTCGGAGTTAGAAACATCGTGTAGTTCGAGATCGATTCATGAATTTGAAGAAATTGAGTGTTTTTGCTCGAATCCTTCGAGCCCTTTTCGGTTTTCGCTTCAGCGAAGCCCGTCGCCGAATCGCCGGCTGCCGGATTCATCGTCGCCGGTGGCATCTCCGATCAGATGTTTTGAGCAGGTTTTGTCTTCATCCTCTGGTTATTATATTATTTCCGTCTAATTAATTAGATAACAGTTTAGCAACCGAAAAATTTGTTTATATTCGTTCAATTAAAATCATTTTTGTAAATTGTTTTTTTAAATAAGTTGAATTTTGATGTTAATGGTAAGATATCGATGAGCGTAAACGTTTGATAATTATATGAATTATATTTGAAAGTTTTGAAAATGGTATTAGTTAATTTATTAGCATGGTTTGTTGTAAGGTGAGTAAAAAGTTAAGATTCTTTTGTTATTGTTTTCCCTATTTAAGATTCCAACAACAAAGCAGGATATAATATTATGAAAACTTTAGTTGTTTTATTTATTTATTTGTATATATAGAGTACTATTTTTAGGTAGAAATAACAATTCAATATCCCACAAGTGGACAAACCAAACTTGTCTTATTTACATTTTGTATCCTTGTTACTACTTAAATACCAAACAATCCACTAACCACACATGTACAATACCAGTATGGATGTCCATACAACAAGCTAGAATAGAAGTCAAAAGTCAACATTCCAACAATTATAACCTTATGATTAAATCATTAAACAAAATATATCTATTCCAATATTTGTATTTTAACTTTCAAAGCATATATTAACATTTTTCATTTATTAACAAAATACTGAAATTTAATTGTATTATAGGACGAAAATAGTTACGAACTTGAGTGTCCACAAGAAATTAATCGACAAAAGGACGAAGAGAAAGAACAATCGAGCCCGGTTTCTGTACTTGACCCTCTGTTTGATGATGGTCATGAGGAGGAAGAACGTGATGGCAAGGCCATAGAAGAGGATTATGATATCGAATGTGGTTATGCTAATGTACAAAGTAAGTGATGATTTTTAATTCTTTGCACATGCATAAATACATATTTTTCATGATAAATATAAGGGGTTGGTTATATGTACTCTAATAATAATATGTTACCACTAAATTACTACTAAAAACATAAATGCAACATGACACTATGGATCAAAAGTACAAGTATTTATAGCATGATTAACTTCTATATGGTGGATTGAAGAATGTGTGTTTATTATGTCACATCTTTTCTAAATCTTTGATAGTTAAGGAGTCGTTTTCAACTCTGATCATATGTCCCTGGGTTTGATTTTAGTTTATTTTTTTAACAGGACAAAAACAAGACATCTATTTATCATCTTTTATCTCACATTTATTATAGGTTCCACCGTGTATATAATAATAAATAGGAAAAATTCCTAAAATATTTATTTTTCTTAACTTTTATCTCAAAATGTCTCTCCCAAAACTTATTTCTCAAATGTCATCTCCGGACAAGGAGCCCGCGCTTCTACAGACAGGCGCGGACGCCTGTATAGCAGAACCACTCACAAATAAATACGCGTGCTTAAGCAGGTGGATGCTTGTTCCCTCTGGCGGTTGCCTATTCCTTCATATAGACGTCTGCTTAAGCACATGTGTTGATATTTGGCTGGTTCTGCTACACAGACACCCGCTTCTACTTGTACAGACTTCGGCGCCTCGTCTGATAGGGACATTTTGAGTAATAATTTTTGGAGTCGAACATGTTAAAGGAAAAATAAAAGAAGATATGTTTTGAGAATTTTCCCAAATAATGTTTATATTATAAGGTATTCCTATGATACATGTGAACAAAGATAGAACCTATTAAACCCCAACTGGTTGATAATGGTGTCCAATCCACCATTTGATTATTTAGAAAATAAGTTTCATTAAAGTCCTAATCAAGGTCATTATTGATTTGTAATTGGAAACGCAAATATTTGTGGACCATGAATTTATACTTCAAAATACAAATATTTGTATTATTTCATTTTATTAAAGTCCTAATCAAGGTATTTTATTTTATTATTATAAATTTAAAAGGCTCCCATAATAATTACTATTGTATATTATAATTATTCCTCTTTTTTTTCATCATTTAACTCTCTCTTATCTAAAAGTTTTATGTACATCATCATATAGTAAATCAACATAGCCCAAAGTGATTTTTCTCTTTTCCCTTTCAAAGTATCAAGGCAATGATCGATAGCCGGTCTCAGAGGATGATCATCCCTACTAGGATTGAGACGTGGCCTATACCAGATAATACGCCTGATGGTTAGTTCTAGTAATTATTTCTAAGTAATTACTATTGTTGGCTTATGTCAATAGATACTAAGTTACTACTCATGGTAGATCGTTAGCACCAACACCGGTTCTTGCTCTTTTTAACTTCTGATACCGGTGATCGTTTACTTATGTTGAGGCTAGTACTACTGATAGATGTTGCTGGTGGATCAGATACCACTATGAGAGGGGGCGAGATGAGTGAGGGAATCCATCTACGCCTTTGGGGAATGAGAGAGATTCGTCTAGTGGGGTAGACAATGTGTTAGCATAGAGGAGATAGGGAGCGTTTGTAACCTCTCTTACAAGAACAATATGATTTTTTTTTGAACGGCGACATATTATTAACACACGACTCGCCGAGAAGCTAGGGGAAAATTATTTACAATAACAATATAGGTTGCTAGTTTATCCATATTTTATTGTCTTTAAGTAGTGCTTGCAAACGAATGAATGTTCAGCGAACAGTCGTGAACTGTTCGGCGGGAAGTTCGTTATGTTCATTCGTTAGTAAATGAACGAACACGAACAAGAAAATTTCGTTCGTTTAGTTAAACGAACGAACACGAACACAAGTTGTCGTTCGTTCGTTTATGTTCGTGAACGTTCGATAATGTGTTCGTATGTTCGTTAATGTCCGTTCGTGAACGTCGATAATGTGTTATATATGTCGTTAATATGTTCGATTATGTCTTAATTTTTGTGTTGATTATTTTTTGACAAGTATGTCAAGTGTTTTTTGATATTTATGTTACATGTTTATTTATTTTTTGTAAATTTGTGATGAATATGCTGATTTTATTTCTTAAATAAATATGTGATCATTTGTATTCGTTGTGTTTATGAACTTTTTTGTGTTCGTCATGTTCATGAACATTTGTTTGTTTTCGTTTGATTTTGTTTGTGTTCGGTAAGTGTTCGTGAACAGTTCATGAACATGTTCATTTTCTTAAAGAACGAACACGAACAAGGAAACCCGTTCGGTAAGTGTTCATGAACATGTTTATTTCTTTGCAGCCCTATCTTTAAGTCAAATAGTCAATAGTTTCAATGATATGCTTCTTCAAATTTTTGAATCCTCTTGGTTCTAGTAATATTTTAATATGCACTAGTTTTTCAATATTAATATATTTATTTTCCTTTGTTAATCTCACATTTAGAGGATGATTTGAGAAAGAAACCCATTTCAAAAGGACCTATGTAAATGGACCCACGTTGCACTAAATGCACAATAACTACTACCACCACTTTTAGGTGGTTGAATGGGGTGGATCGAACGGGTGTATAATAGGCGATGATGGTTAATTCTTTAGCATGGGTAGTAATATATAATCATAATTGTTAATTTAAAACCAGATCAGTTAGACCGGTTGAATTACCATAAACCACCTAGGTTGTTCAACCGCGAATCAACAAACGGGCGGGATGTTCAGACCATTGTTAGACCGGAAATAAATAAACGGATTGAATTGGACAAGATTATTTGAAAAGATTAATGGCAATTAAAGGGCGAAATACACTGATAAATTTATTTTGAGAGGACGTGAGACGCATCCCCTCATTTCAGAACTTAATATTTTTCAAAGTTAAATATAGTTTTATTGTTTTTCTTAAATCAAATAGGTGACACTTTATTGCTTAACTAAATCCACACGAAAATCGATTTCCACAGAAAAAAAATATTTTATTTGATTTTAGATATACATAATGTATTACACGTTTTTAACAAAAATATTACTAATTAACTCCTATATATTTTTGTCTAATACTAAAGAGTAGTTAATTTACATTACTTATTATAATGAGTAAAATAACAAACTGAATTTTATCTTTATTCAAACAAAGTTTATTAGACTATGTTTTATATTTTTATGAGGGTGTGAAGCGTGACTGATGTGCCAGCCAGTCATGTTGTGGCACACCGCCCTTTAGGAGCGATAATGGACGCTACCTCTAGTGCTTGAGTGTGGATACGAGCATTGCCCCCGGTGTTGTGTTAATTGGGCTCCCTCCACATTTGGGGCGTAGGGTATTACACATGTCTTACGATATCTCATTAAGTCATTAATTAGTCAAGTTCTATAAAAATTTAATTAAAAATGAAAAATAAAACTATTGTTGAAAAGTAATAATTTTTTTTTTCAAATCTAATTTTATAGATTAATTTGATATACAAAGATATAAGAAAGATGTTAAAATACAAAGTGTATTTTTGCTATAAAGTGTGAGAAGACACAATGAGTCGAAAAAAGTCACAAAAAAAAAAATAATATCTTACTATCGAAATCGAATATCAAAAAAGTAATTCCGAGCTCTTGTTCCCCTAACCGTCCTCACTAAGAAAAAAAATAAATGAAAAATAAAAGAAAAATAACGTATTTTTATTGTGTCATTTATGAAAGACACAATATGTCATTGTGAAAGACGTAATGACGTCATTGTGTCATTATGAAAGACACAATGAAATTTTTTTTATTTTTTTATTTTTTTTTTGAAAGAGGACGACGAGAGGAACAGAGACTCCGGAGTACTTTTTTGAAATTCGATTTAGATTGTGAGATATAATTTTTTTGTGATTTTTTTAACCTTATTGTGTTTTCTCACACTTTATAACAAAAATACAATTTGTAAATAAAGTATAATATAGATTCGGTCAAGATTACCTTTTTAACATAAACGTACAATGGCATCTTTTTAGCAGGAATTGTTTGAGGTGAAGTGGGCTTTGTCAATCTACAAACAGTAAGATTCTTACGCTAAACATACCCGACAGGAGATATCAATTACCAATTATTTTATCTAACAAATTAAATTAGGTTAAGAAGCTTCTTGCAATATGTCTCCCAAGTGTTCGTTAAATTATTTATGTATTTACGTATTTTTAAACCTGCTAACTTACATAACAACTAATCTACTTCTTACTAGTTACTACATCTTTTATTCATAACGAGATTAAAACACTCAAACCTTGTGATAAACATTTTTTACACCACATCTTGATACTACTAGACTACAAGCTCTTTGATAAGTATCGTTCAAAACCATTGTGTAAAATGTGTTAGCTAACATGTTAACTCTTTTTTTAAATATAGATTAATAAAAAGAATATTATATCAACTACATTTTATATCATCTACTAATATTACTATTTTTACCCTACCAAAAAAACTTATTTGCTACGGTCAAGAAGTTGTAACAAATTCATAGAAAATCCTTAACTTTGTCACAAGTCGTTTTTGTAACTACACACATTTGCTACTGTTTTAGTGACAAGCATCACTATCTTAGCTACGGATTTCGCAACTGAAATCTTTGCCAAAGATTTTGCTATAAATTTTCACTACGACAACATGATGAATTTTGCAATTATTTTTGTTATGTACTCTACTAAGGAATTTTGATATAGATTTTTGCTACACATTTGACTATAGAACTTTTTTGCCATAAAATTTGGATACAAATATTTGCAACGGAAATTTATGGAGTTAACAGAAAAATATTTTCTAGTAACAATACGTAAACTGAGTTCAACATTATACGACATAACATAAAGATTATATGTAATCTGTTCAATATTAATGGTCATCGTAGCTATCGCGTATCAGTAAGGCCTAATATGATTTGTTAGGTCATAAAGTTTAACGTGCTAGAATTGATGAACTATGTTGGAGGTTAAAGTTAAAACCAGATCGATTTCAAAGTGGTTTCTAGAGGAAAACCATACTTGATCATATCGGTTTCATGAGACTCAACTTGTTATGTAACTAGAGGTTCAACCAAACAAGTTACAAAATATCTTCAAAGTACATATAACAATACAAACTTACAGATTCAGTCGGAACTGAACCAGTTCATTCAAACCAGTTCTGAAACATTTGGATCGGTTCAAGATTCAGATACGGTTTTTTGTGAACCTCTAACGTATGTAAATGATGAGGCTTTGGCCCAAACATAGTTAATTAAATTAATAAGACCTTATCGCTTTAGGAATTTAAATGATCAGGCGAATTACTTTAATCAGATGGGACTTGAATTTAAGACTTCAAACGCAAATGCTTCAAGAGGCTTTGCCTCTATCACCGGACAACTAACCCCTGAGCAAGTGGTGCAAGAAATTGTGAAATATATTAGTTGTTAGATTCTAAATTAGATCATGCCCACTTCGATGTACTATAAGCCTATGCTACAGTTATTAATTAATCAGCCCAGAAGTACTAGCCCAAAATAATCAACTTAAACATTTTTAGACCCAGTTGAGCCTTGTGAAACCCATGGAAGTATGGAGCCCTACTAGGCCCATAGATTTTAGTCGCCGTGTGTCTATTAAAAGGCGCATAGGTTTTCTTTGTTTTATCCCCCCAAGTGCGGTTCGGGTCGGGACCGGTTTTAGTACGGTGAAACAAGTTAAATCCGGTTTAGGTGGGATTCCTACTTCATATTATACAAGATATAAATAATATAATTGATTACATAAGCAAAAATAAAAGTTAAAAATTTCACGTAATAAAATTAAAAATTTCACGTGATAAAAGTACAAGAATAAGTATCGCTAAACCATGTTAAAAGAAAAAAGAAAACAAAAATAAAAGTTTTAGTATCCGATTCAAGTAATATATATAGGTTTTGGGTAATCATGTTAGATCACCTAATCCCATACATCTCATATCCGTCTTATAGTAGTGAAAACTTTAAAACTAATCTCATACTTGGTCTTATACCTTAATATCAGTTCAAATACTCTTCCAAGAGTTTTAGATATTACTGCTTGTTTTTTTTTTTCTTTTTCATCCCTGGTAAACGTTACATTATGTAATTTACTTTGAGTACAAATGGAAAACCCTGAATGACAATTTGTTTTGGTCCATGTATGCATGTAACATAGCATCCACCTAGTAGGATAATCAATTATTGACAAAGATATGAATCTATCTTACTACTTTAATAAAATAGTAACTTGAAATAATACATGACAGCACCACAATCATCCTTATCAAAATTTTTCCGCCTCTCTCTCCTATTAAATAATTATCTTAATTACTAATAATATTATTTAATACTCTTTTAGATTTAATAAATAAAAAAGAGATCTATTTATTAATTTTATTTCTAAATAAATAATTTTTATACAATAATAAATTTTTCTAAAGCATAAAACTTTTTTAAAAATACTAAATATTTTAAAATTGGTATATTTAAAATTCAAATTTTTAAAACAAAAAGTATTAAATTTGGGAGTTATAATAAGGAAATTTTTAAAATGACATTTTTTTACGGATAGTTTTATAATAAAATGTTTATTTTTGGAAAAATTTAAAAATAATTTTTTAAAAGTTAATATTACCTTTTTATTACTTGTAGTCATTTCTCATGCGTAGTTTCAGTCATATCATATCTTAGAATACCATTTTATTATTAATGAATTTTATTATTTAATTAATTATTTATTTATTAAACCCGTGTAATACACGGTTTCATAAAGCTAGTTCTATATATAATACTAAAAGAGTAACTTAAGGGGACACTTGGTATATTTTTAGGACTTGTAAGTTTATTTTTTCCGCCTCTCTCTCTTCTTAAATAATTACCTAAGTAAGCAATATTAAATAATTTTAATTCTTTTTCAGATTAATTTTTTTATAAATTAAGAAAGATGTCTTTTTATTAATGTTATTTCTAGAAAACATTTTTTATACAATTAAAATATTTTTCTAAAAATCTAACTTTTTTTAAAATATAAAATATTTTAAAATTGGTATTTTTATAAAGTAAATTTTTTTATAAACTAAAAATAATTAAAATTAGAAGTTACAATAAAAAATTTTAAAAAATAAATTTTTTAATACGGTTTGTTTTGAAAAAATGTTTGATTTTTTTAAAATAAAGTTTAAAATTGATATCGTTATTTTATTACTTATAGTTATTACTCATAAGTAATTTTAATCATATCTTATTTTAGATTATTATTTTATACTTCATAAAATTTTATTATATTTAATATATTATTTTTTCAACCCGTATAATACACGGGTTTACTAAAGTTACTATTAAATAAATAATAATTACAACTAATCAGAGATATTATGAACATATATAGCCCGATCCAACACGATTCAATACTATATCTCTATATTTGATTATAGGGTTAAAATAATTCGATATTGATCTAATTATTGCACATAACTTTCCAGGTATATTATTCAAATATTAATTTTTTCATACTAATATCTTCAAACCATTCAATATCTATCTTTCGATTTGACCGGTCAAAAGTATTCCTTTTAAGTCTAAAAGAAGACAGTTTTCTTTGACTGTATATTTCGCTATAACAATAAACAAAAGTTAAGGTCAATCTCTGTCAAGTGTCGGTTTATACATAAAATAGCCTATTTTTACGCATGATTAGCTTTATAGCATACTGTCACAAGTTAAGAGTAAAGATGGATTGAAGTTTTAACTTTAGATAATGAGTATAAACCTACTAATGTTACTACAAATATAGTTTACAATGATGTTTTTGCTTATTTGTGACCTTATAATCAAAGTTATTATGTCTTATTTAATATATAATACACTTGATTTATTTTTATTTTTATGTTATTTAATAATTAACTCTTCACACTTTCGTGTAATACACAGGTAACTAAAGCTAGTAGTAATAAAATAACAAAATAATAATAAAGTTTCTTTATTGAATTATATAGTAATATAATAATTATAACATTATATAATATTTGTTTATTATATTATATTTGTTTTGTTAAATTTTATTTGTTTATTGAATTTAAATATCTCCAGACAACTTTGACAGTCACTTTAGCCTTTTTAAGTTTGTAAAGTTTTGGGTTTATCTCGGTACAACTTTTATTTAAAGAAAATTCATTTTTTACGTTCGTATTTTAGGTACATGTCAGTATGTGTTGGCTCAGGTATAATTCATATCCATGCAAACCAGTTGGAATAAAAGGAAAAACAAAAAAAAGGTCCACCCCCTTCACCCAAACCCGCATTCACACACCGAGTTCCCCCATAGCAGCCTTCTCTAGTCATGCCCCTCCCATAGACCTCTTCATCTCGATCACGAACCTCTCTTGGGCGTCCGGATGAAAGTGGTCATATTCGTTTTAAGTTGCTAGATTTTTATTGGAATATAAATTCTTTTTCTCTTCAACTACACAAATAGTAATAACAATAATTACACGTATAATAAATTAAAAGTATACTACTCTACCACCAGAATATCTACTTATAATAATTTATAATAATTCGTCAAATGAAATACGACGGCTAACATAAATGTTAAAAAAACAAAACAAATTAAACTAATAAACAGGGGTCAACAAAAACCACTTGTTCTTAAATTATTAGTACCAAACCAGATAGCGTATTGGTTCCAACAACCTCTACATTACCTATCCACAATTGACATATTCAGATTTAACAATCAATCAAAAGCTTAATTTGTTTCTCACAAACACAATCATGGATATCGATTCTCGAAGTTGTGTGGAACAACACACCGTCACGATTTGGGAAATCAACAGAGACCGACTCACCGCGATGCACCACAAACTTTCGGACACGCCTAAGCTACTCAGTGTCGCAGCGGGCCGGACCACCTGCTCCATTTTCAAAGTCCCACAAACACTAATCGACATCAACGGTAAATCATACCAACCCCACATCGTCTCCGTGGGACCCTTCCACCACGGTCAACCGCACCTCGAGATGATCGAGGAGCACAAGTGGCGGTTCCTCCGCCAGTTGTTGAACCGAACACAAGCGCAAGGGATTGTTCTTGAGGACTACTTGAGGGCCGTGCAACCGCTCGAGGTCAAGGCACGCGAGTGTTACTCCGTGACTGTTCCCTACACAACCGACGAGTTCATCGAGATGATGGTGCTCGACGGTTGCTTTATAATCGAGCTTTTTAGAAAGATTGGTGGATTGGTGGAGGTTGAGGAAAACGATCCACTTTTAACAATGTCGTGGATCGTTTCATTTTTCTTACGGGATCTGGTCAGACTTGAAAACCAGATCCCATTTTTTGTTCTAGAATGTTTATTCCAGCTAACAAAAACACCTGGAAGCCCAACGTTAGCTACACTAGCGTTGGGCTTTTTTAACTACGCCCTACAGAGGCCGGAACCTGTTCTAGAGAAATACTCTAACATCAAATCCAAACACTTGCTCGATCTTCTTCGATCAAGTTTCCTACCCCAGGATCTCGAACCCTCTACAAAACCCGACAACCGCCCACCGCCACATATAATTCACAGCATCTCAAAGCTCCGAAGATCTGGTATCAAACTAAAGCCGTGGGAAGCCGAAAGCTTCCTCGTTGTCAACTTCAAGCACGGCATGATCCACATGCCCACTATAGCGATCGATGACTTCATGTGCGCGTTTTTATTAAACGCGGTTGCATTTGAACAATGTCACAGTGGATGTTTAAAAATCTTTACGACATACGTTACGCTGCTTGATTGTTTAATAAACACGTCTAGGGACGTCGGGTTGTTATGCGATTGGAACATTATCGAGAATTATTTGGGTACCGACGCCGAAGTGGCAACTTTTTTTAACAATATGGGGAAGGATATTTCTTTCGATATCGATGTGTGTTACTTGGCTCGGTTATTTGATAACGTGAACAAGCATTATCATAGCGGGTGGCACGTTCAATGGGCGAGTTTTAAGTACACCTATTTTAACACCCCGTGGTCACCGGTGTCTGCATTGGCGGCTTTTGTTCTGTTGGCTCTAACCGTTGCGCAAACGGTTTACACGATCCTTAGTTATGTTCGTCCTCCTTGATCGATTTACTTAAATAACATGTTTACATGTTGTTTGTACTTTGCTATAGAACTGTTTGTATTAGCCACACAAAATGGGATTATTATGGATTTATGGTCCATTGATGTAATTCTCATGATTTTTTTATCATCATGAACGAGTTGTGGTTTTATAAAATGTTGGTTTTGGGCTTTGTTTCAAAATAAACTGAAAACCGTTGAAATGATAGTTAGTTTCTTCAAAAATGATCATTATACTTAATAAAATTTGTACTATTGTTCAATAGAACATGTTCTTCAGGATTATAACGAGTCGTCTCCCAACATACAACAAATCAATAAGCTGATTAAAATATTGTATGAGCGGTGATGATTAAGCAAATTAACCTTACTGAATATCTAATGATTTCAAGTTAACTAGAAATCATTCTTGATTGTAACATAACAATTAAATAATCTCATATAAAAAATAAAACTTTTAATTTATGGAATAGTTCTATGGGCATTATAATATATAAGTACTTTCATTTCATGAAACCTGAATTTTTACCTTTATAAAGAGTCACAATAGTTCGTTGGTAATCATCAAGCAAAAGATCACGATCATTTGAACTCTCACCCGGTGACAACCATAACCCTCAAAAGATGTGGCTTATTAAAACCGGCGTGTTTCACAAATCTAACCAAACTGTTGTGAACCAATTCTAACAGTATAGTTGTGAGTTGAAGTTTTAGCTTAGAGAAAGTAGATACGTGTGTGAGTCCAGTGTTACTATGGGTTGTTTATAAATTCTATAAAAAATAAAAATAAAACGATAAATAATGTAGATTAGTCTTCTAAACATATTATCACTTTTTATGCGTGTTCAATCAAAATTAAAGTGTTTCAACATTCCACCTAATTAATAATTATAGAAGAAGTTTGGTATATATGGGCCTATGGCGGCTGTGGAATTGGATAATAGTGAATTAAAAAAAATTACATGTGTCCGAGTATTAGGTTTGTAATTATTTATTTTCAACCAAGAGTATTAGGTAGATAACTTAATTTGAACAATTAACATAACTTTGGTCAATAAGTCATAGCGTTGTATACTTGTATGTGACGTAGAGGGAAGGGAAATAAAATGAGAAAAATATTACTAAGAGATAATCTCCTTACATAATATTAGTATGAAATTGGCTTTCTTAAGATTCATCTGTTTTAATATACATAAGAAAATAAACAAAATTGCATAAATTGACGAAAATCATCGTTTCAAAATTAGACTCTAGAATTTAGATCCAACAGTCAAGCCATAACGTACGGTTTGTATATTTAGGTCAAGCAAAACGTAATTAAAATTTTACTCGTTTATTATGCATACTTAACTTATACACTTCGAAGGCATATAAAACCATAAGCATAAACATGGAGAAATTGACTAAATCTATATTTTAGGTTGAACTAATATGCTTAGAAACATCTAACAAATTTCTTGATATTTAATCATTTTCTTAGAAGTATCAAGAAATATGTTAGATGAGTATGTCTAGGTTCATCATCTTCTAGTTTTACGTGTGGGCTTTTCAATCACAAAAATATTATATTTTTCGGTCTTAATAAGCATTTAATTGTTTTCTTACTATTTCTAGACACTTACTTGTGTAGAGCATTTAATTATTGTACCTGTGAATCTATACTATATAATAAAGAAATAATTTATATGTTTCATGTCGTTTTTTTAGAGCATCTCCTAGCTTATTTTCCCGCTAGAAAATCATATTCCATGATTGTTTTAAATCTTTTTTCTAACCGCAATTAATTAAGTAAAAAATCATACATTTATGACATCCGTTTTCTTTAGTTTCTTTATTTCATTCCTGATTTGAAATTAAAAATTGAAACATACTATACATAAGTTAACTTTATAAATTTATAGTAGATTCAATCAATTTCTAATATTTTTAAGATCTACATGTATCGCCACATTTATGACTCCCGAAATAAATTTATTTATACTAATTAATTGATTTCACATATTGAAGTTATTACAAATGTTTGACAAGCTCGATACTAATTATTTTTTTATAATTTTAATTATCAATTAGTAAATGTTTTTACATTGATGCCTTTTGTGATTTTAGCAAACTTCTCTAATTATCTTTGAAGGCCATATAATACAATATAAAGCAAAGATATTAAAGTTATTACTCTCAGATAGAGATGGTAATATTATAAATACGTTATAAAATGTTGTATACAAAATATAATTTAAAGATCTATAAATTATAACAATTTTTTTTTTGTATTTTTTTATTTATCCAGTTTGTGTATCACACAGGTTATAACCTAGTACGGTAATAAATCATTATTTATATGCTTGCATAATCCATGAAGTTTTTTTATATTTATTGTAGGATACGTGAGGTACCTTGGCGTGAAAGTCTTCTATTAGATAGACAAAAAGTTTCACGACGAGAAGCAATGTTTTTATAATCGCTAAAAACGTTTCCTTCATGTAATTTCAACTTATTTAAAACCAGATAACGTGATAAATTTGATATAGATAATAAGTTTAACGTAAAACCCTTCTTTATTTTTTAAAATATATAGTTTGTAATAAAAAAATATAAAAGTCTACAACAATAAATTGATTTTTAAGATGAAATATGTTAATTAGGGTAAAATTTAAAATGCGGTCCAATCACAGATTGGGCTTGCCAGCGTAAATAAAGAGATAGAGATGTTTTCATGACCAACAATTTCAATTGATCGAAAGCAGTTTAAGAGTACTCAACGAGACCGTTTGTGTGACAGTTGGTCCGACGATAGAATGTTGAAAGATATCTTTTCATAACCAACGTGTTAGATATTTTAGTGTAATTGGATTGACTAATGATCGATGTGATCATAATATCCATCAAACAAGTTAGGAGGTGTGGAGTGCACGCTTGTTTGAGTGTATTATGATCTTCGAAATTGAAAACATTCTTAGGGGCGAAGCCCCTAAGCAATTGGGGTTCCAAATGCATTAAAATTTGATTTTTCCGAAATTTCACATGTGAAATTAGAAGGTAAAAAGTGTAAAATTTTAATATGAAAACTGTCTCCGGCAGTTTCATCCCTTCCCTGCAAATGCGAATTTCGAATCAATTGATGGTCACTCTCGTTATTAATTCACGAATTTCTCACACTTAGATCCATACTTGTTCTTCGAATTGAGTTTTATCCGATTGAAAATTTAAAGTGAACCCAAATAGTTTCAATCTGATAGCGTTTCGCGACTCTCAATTTATCACGGTATTTATCAACACAACGGTCCCAAATGAAAACGGATTATGTACTCAACGAGACCGGTTATATAATAATTGTTGGTACGACGATGAAAGAATGATCTAGTGCCATACTGAAAACACTGATTAGAAGTAATTAATCAAAGAGTTGTTCAATTAGAAACAGTTAAACCGAGTTGAAAAAGATAGAGCTTTAATTAGTCAACCGTAGAATGTTCTAGTCAAGCTTGCTAGATCACACACCAATGTCTATATATAAACATCATCCATACCAACCCACATTATTGATATCCATCATCATCAAAGCATAATTTTTGCATTCTTAATCAAAATCCATCCTCTCAAACCCTTAAAAATGGCGATAAACAACCTCGTTCGCGACACAGAATCAGCACAATATTTCCCTCAAACTTCTACGCCCGACTCCACATTCGACACAATGCCCACATTTACAGTACAAGATGGCGCGTATTTGGTGGAAGAACATGATCAACGTGAGATGGACGATCACATAATCGGTGCACTTAAGGAATGCTTACAGGAAATCGATATTAAGGTGAAAGAATTGTTCATGAAAATTGTTTCTGATGTGTATGTTGATATTCCATTAGGGAGACTTGCACGAGAAGTAATCGGGGAGTCTGGAGCAAAGGACTTTTTGGGAAAGATTGTGACGAAAGTAATCAGCAAGTTGAAAGCTCAAAAAGGTGAAGATTTTTACGTTGCGAAAAGAGGTTTAAGTATTGACGAGGAATTGAGCCAGAAACTTGAGCGTTTTAAAGTTAAGACGGTGAATGTTAGTGGCGTTGTTAAAGAAGAAGATAATAAGTGAATTTCTTTAAGTACGTCAAGGGTTAATTCTAGCCCCGTATAAGAAGGAATGATGTAAATTAGTTGTAAAAGTATTATGAGTAAGGTAACTGGGTGTGTGAGGTGTTGTTATTTATATATAAATTCACTTGAATTGTGTACATTCTTTGATTCTTTAAAATGTTTATATATGTACTTTATGTAAAAAATTGTTTATATAATTAATAAAACAAATGATGATTATCCATTATTGCTTCAATATTATGGACATGAAACTAATATTTTTTAACACTAAATATACTTTCATATGTACAATTGCACTTTTATATTCTTTGAATTTATTTTCGTCAAAATCTTGTTGTTTCACTATAAGTAATAAAATATAAAAAAGTAATTAGGATTAAAAAAATTGATAGAATTAATTTAAGCGAAAATCAACATTTGTGGCCGATTCGTTTCTAACGTTTCAACCATTTTTAGCCTTTTATTAATAAGTCTTGTGACACTGTCGCATTTTAATCTTTCTACTCTGATAAAAAAGTAAAAAGGGGTGTTACGTGTCAGCATCACATTCATTTTCATTAAAAAAATTTCACTTCTCTCTCTTATTAAATAACTACATTAATTAATAATAATATTGTTTATTCATTTTTATATTATAATTAGTTTTTTAATAAATTAAGAAATAAATCTTTTTATTAATGTTATTTCTGTATAAATAGTTTTTTTACAGAAATTTTTTTTTCTAAAAAATAAACTATTTTTATGTAATATTTTAAAATTGGTTTTTTTAAAGTAAATTTAAAAAAAATAATTAAAATAGGAAGTTATAGTAAGGAAATTTTTAAAAATGAAATTTTTTTAAAACATTATTTTGAAACAAAATTATCTTTCAAAAAAAAAACAAAAAAATTTATATTATTGTTTTATTACTTATAGTTATTACTCATACGTAATTCAAATCATATCATGTCTTATCATATCATGTCTTAGTATATCGTTTTATAATTAATAATTTTTATTTTATTTAATATTTTATTTATTCAAACCGTGTAATACAAAAATTTAAAAAAACTAGTCATTAAAATAATACGATTAGAAGTTCAAATCATCTCCTACGATTCTCACATAAAGAAACCTTATCTGATAAGAAATCCATACTAACATACTTATAATTTTTATATGAGGAAATAGATTAAGAAACTCAAAAATATGACCACTAGGCACTAGCAATAATTATCCCACACCACGGTTTTCTAACATCTTGGATATATACGGATAATACAAACGAAATATTGATATATCTTTGGATGATTAGTGGAATTAATTAATGTAGAATTGTAGATGATAATTTATCACACATATCACTCATATATATCAAGTGTAATAATATTCGAATTGAAGGGTGTCACCCAACACCCTTAACAAAATAGCAATAACATTAACAGCCAAGCCCTATCCAGGGCATAAAACGTCCGGAATTGAAAGCTAGTTCCACTTGCAACGTGTCGATCTCGAGTACAAGATCCCGGGACAAGCGATCCAAAACATAGAAAGACCAATCACAGACCGTTACACACAAGCTCAAAAGTCAACTTTTAAGATATAAAAGCGGCACAAGGGCTGCTTAATCTAATCAAAGCAAGCAAACCTCAGTCAACTATACCAACAAGAAGTATTAATTAACGCTAATCAAACTTTCGCACAGTGTAGGTGGATCTCCTTGCAAGACAAAGTGAATACTCTATCATCACTGGTTATTGAGATTAGTAACAACTAGCGGTAACAAATATCAGTAATGATTGGGTAGCGAAGATCGATATATAGTAATGATCGATCATGAGTTAAATTTTGATCATCGGTGGCCACTTAGTCATCCGTAACAACTTCATACAACAACAGCAACCGCTTGTTACAAGCAGGGTAATCGATGGTAACTAACTAATCTTTGAGTTTTTGCCTATGGTTTCGTGCTAACATAGCTGAAAACTGTTTACGGTTTAGAGATGACAATGAGATGATTATTAGTAATCCCATACCTACACTTGCTTGTAAAGTTTTGTTTCATATCTGGCCAATACCATGAGCTATTCGTTGGGTAATTATTTCTGGTGTACCTTCATACCTAAATCTATTAGTTTGTTAAAATACTCATTAAGAACCTAAAATACTCATGAAATCTTATTTGTAAGAGTGCTACAATTTGTTTTTAATCTTATTTGTTCACATCTAATTACTATCCATTTTAACCTTTATACAATTTTATGTTCTTAACAACTATAACAAATTAAAATATGATAAACATATACATAAATCATAAATCATAAAATGTTTAAATATATTAAATGTATAGATTTCATGATGATAATATATTAAAAGATAATATACAAAATATAAAAGATATCATTAAATACATATATCTTAAAAAAGAAGTTCATATCACACATTATGAACCATTTTGTGACGTCAATTATAGTTTATCGAATTTTGAAAAGAATGATATATTGGCTAAAATTATTTTATATAAACCTTTTGGCTTGCATTTGTCCCAAGTGAAAAAAGCAACTTAAATATTAAAATAAAAACAAATAAGATTTAATAATCCAAACTCTTACAAATTGTTTGATAAAAATTCATAGTAATAATTTTAATAATAGCACTCTTAACCATTGCCAATAATATTCCAACACATCTAATTATGATGAGTTTACCCTTGATTTCACTCATTATGTGCGGAATGGGGAAAGCACATTCCTTTTAAATGAAATCAAATGTAGATTTGTAACAATTTTGTAAGTGAGATTGCCATTAACTACGAATATGAAAGTTAAGTAAAATTGGTCCAATTTTTTAGTATGAATTACTATCAACTAATAAGTCGTTGGTAAAATCCAATTTATTAAAAATAAAAATATTATATTCATCAAGTGATTAAACATTTTTTCAGTATTCTCAAACCTTAAAATCTACTTAGCTGGCGAAATATGCACTTTGAGTCCTGATGCAGGGAACAATTAGAAGATTTACAGCTATATGCTGGTTGTTTCACTTCCATATGTAATAGATAAACAGTACGAAATGCATGTGTCAATTGGACCCACAAACAGAATAAGGTTCTTATTTGGTAGTCATTATTACACTTTGATTATTTCTTAATCCTTGCTTAATCTCTAATCATCACATATTTGATTATTTCTTAATCCTTGCTTAATCTCTAATCATCACATAATTTGACATATTAACCACAAATCCACAATTATCACTCTCTACCTATACAGGTTATAACTTGTTTTAAAACTGCCACTATGGTACGGTTGATGACTTGATGGGTTGTGAGTTGGTCATCAATTCATTACCATAATTACCCAAAGGGGCAGTTAAAGTGCGATACTACTACAAGAATTTGATCACATGAGGAGGACGACATGTCATCGCTGTTGTTCAGGAAAATATTTTTTTTAACTCACAAAGGACTTTACCTCGACCCCATTAGCGACAAAGTGTCGTCTGTACGAAGAAATCTATACCGACGACACTTATCCCGACAACAAATTAGACCTAAAAAGACGACTCTATAGTCATGATACTTATATAGATGAAAAGACCCTATAGCAACCACATCTCATCAGAAAAAACTTGTATTCATACAAGGGCTAATGTGTAACCTAAAGTTATGACTGAATGTTATAGAGGGCTAATGATTCATAAGGGGGTCATTTGATAGAAAAAATTTGGTTCCTTTAAGCTCATGTCACAATGTGGGCATTGTGTTCAATGTGTCAACTCACTACAAGAAAATAGATCTTTAGCGGCAACACTTTTAAAATGACGAAATAATATTGGCCTTGTACAATGGAGGAATGGCGACGAATTTATTGTGACGAATGTTCATCTACTATAGCGACAAAATTTAGTACGTCGTAGTAAATCAGAATTATTTGTCGCTAAAAGCCTTATTCGCAGTAGGTAGTGACTGTAAGTTGTGAGGCAGAAATTGCTTTCTCTTTATCAATGGAACACACCCAAACAAAGTATAAGCACGCATTTCCTAAGTTAAAAGTGTGTATACGCAGATCACCACATCACAAAAAAATCTTTACGAACATGAAATGAAATAAAAGCTAAACTCTTGTAGGGTTTTCTATAACTTATTAGAGCATGAAATGTTAGGGATGTGACTCGATCTCTTTCTTGTTAAATCAACTCCCTAATATATCATTGTCCTTGCTTCTTTATATATTTTCCAACATCTTTAAAGAATTAATATATGCACCTTCTGGCAGTCCTTATGATTAATTTAATTAGGTAAAAGACAAATATTCCGCGTTACTTGGGAAGCTAGATGCCATATATGTGAAATAACATACACGCTTGTAATATTTATTCTGAAATTAGTTATTGTGGTTAATATTTGCTTTATTTTCTGTTATATGTTCAGAAGTCTGTTCGGTTGTACATGATCAACTAACTAGGACTCGTTGATGAGACTGTGACATCTCAACTTACGATAAGGTGGACCATAATCAGACCATAAGTTTGCATACTACTTTTTTCAAGATCAAAATGTTAAACGTCAACAAATTAAGGGTGTTCATTGGGTTATTCAAACTAAAGAAAAAATCATGTTCATTAAGTCTAGTTTGATTAATGAACACCTTGTTCTATACTAGCTAGATTGTCTGCAACTCGGAATTAATTTCATCAACTAAAAGGGCGTATCTGGCAATGGGGGATCTAGAAGAAAAGTTCAGGGGTAACTTTAAAAAAAAATTACCGTGCATTTATATTAATAAAAGGGTTCGAAGAAAAATCATTCAAATCAAATTCATTTGGTATCGAAAGAATTGAACTCAAAGGAGTTGTTGACCCAATATTATCATCATTTTTAGAACTAATATTCTACTCTTGAAATTTTATTTTAAAAAAATTGTCAATAAAAACTTGTTTTTTCATCTTTCAAAACTCTAATTTTATAACAAAGAACACAATAAGATTACAAATTGCACTTAGAAATTACACAATTCAAATACCTATTTTCAATATAAAATCTGTAATTCATCTTTCAAATTCGTACTTTATATACCTAATTGCATAAATCCTAAATATTAGAAATTGAACCAAATAACTATTAATTTTTTTATAACAAATAACACTTAAATATTATATATTAAACAACGTAAACCCTAAATCTCTAATTTCATAATGTAACAGAGAAAAAAAACTAAAATGTTACCTTGAAGTGGGCGGTGAATTGATAAAAGATCACATGTGGGCGGTGGCAAGGCCACCACAACAGACGGCAGTTTGGCGGTGGGGACGTGGGATGATTGGCGGTGTGGGTGGATGGTGGCTGAGTGGATGTGACCTGTGGGAGGGGACGAAGGGTCGATGGGGGCAATGGATGTTTTTTATTTTTATTTTAGGTTTTATGTTTGATTGGGTTATGGGTATTTGGGTTGATTAGTTAGGCTTTTTAAGTTGTTTAATGTTTTTTGGGTTTATTAATTATTATTGTATTGGACTATTGGGTATTTTGTGCTTATTAGTTATTTATGTTTTTATAAAATGTAATGTTTTTATAAAATATAAGATTACTTTTTATAAAATTTAAAATTTTTTATGAAGTGTTGAGTTTAAAAAAATTTATGAGTAAAGTAATATTTTTTCAGGGGTAACGTAAAATCTTAAATTTTATATTTTTTATATAAAACCGTAATTATTAATTTTTTTACACTACTCGTAAAATGTTGAGGGTAACGGAGGCTACCCCTCGGCCCAATGTAAGTCCGCCCTTGGTATCTGGTATTTAACTCAGCTCCTGTTATGCGATCTGAAATTTAGGAGATGACTTGAACTAGAATTTCAAATGGACACATTTAGTATTTCTATTTGTTTAGGGTCAGTACAATTGCATTTATGGTTTCTACTTTCTAGTATATATTCAAAACAAGTGGCCGGTAGTCCGGTACCCTTTGAAATAGTCCTTTGTATAAAAATAAACCTTTTATATGTTTACAATAAGCTGGTTTTATAATTTTTTTAGGAGAAAGATGATGATGTGGATAAGAGGGTCGTAGTTAGTTGAAACTTGGCCATCTTTAAGGCTTTTTTGAAGCCGTAAGACACTACTTGAAAACTGGACAACCGCAACCGAAATTTGCGACCACAAACAAGTCACAAAAGTAGCAACCCTTTGCGTCGTAAATTATACCAACTTTGTAGTTGTGAGAGGGACAAAGCCCGGGCGCAATGGGCAGGTGTTGATTTGCAAATGTGACGATAAAAATAAGCACAAACCCTAATTAAACCAAGAAAGTGTCACTATTTCAGTTGTTAATCCATTGACTAAATGCCTAAAGTCTTCACAAGCTCTCACTTTTGTTAATCTTTTATATGATTGATCATGAACACCTTATAAGTTGTTGGTATAACTTTGAATTGAAGATGAAGCTAAATCCCTATGATTTTCTTATCTTCAAACATTATATACATACATACACAACATATGTATAGCCTATATAACAGCATTTCAAATCAAAATAAACTTCCAACACCTTAGTTTTACTCCTTGAAGCTCTAGTTTTACAACTATAGCCTTCAACATTCACCATATTATTCTTATTATTACTATATTACAGGCTTGCATAATCAACGACACGCGATAATGGATCGATCAGTTAATTCCATAAGTCGTTGTCCATCGAATTTCCACTTGCGTTCTCTTCGCTAGCAAAATCGAGGCGTGGAGGGCTAAGAAGCATACCTTCAGCCATATTTGCTAGAACATTAGGCATATCAAATATCAAATCTTCATCCACAAACCCACCCCCTCCAATCTGGGGCGGTTCAACTGCAACCGCCCCACCACCACCACCGCCGCGGCCACCACCACGACTGCTTAAGAACGCATCCATTGCCGCCCCGGCGGCTGCTGCTGCAGCAGCAGCAGCCGCCTGGATGTCACGTGCAGCAGAAGAAGCTGGCACAGGCAATGAAGCCGCCGAATTAGGGAAATTAAGCTCAGCATCCACCCCTTTGAGCGCTAATGCTGCCACGTCATACGCCACCGCCGCCATCTCAGCCGTGGCGAACGTACCAAGCCAAATCCTATTAGGCGACTTCGGCTCTCGAATCTCAGACACCCATTTTCCTCCACTTCTTCTCTGCCTCACACCGCGATACTTCACCACGCGCTTTCCTAAACAACTCGAGGAAGGAGAATTCGAATCGTTTTTTGACATTTATCTAACCGTTTGCATGAAATCAACCAAGAGTGATTGATGAAGAAGATGAAGATGATCACTGGAGCCATGCATATATATAGGGATTGATCAAGATTCATGCAGTGATTAGGGTTTAGAAGGTTGCAGTTGCACACCAGTAGGAGATGAACTGCAAATTGTGAGGGTTTGAAGTGGAAGGCAAATTAAGCTCAGATGGATGTAGTTTTAAAAGATGAAAAGCAGTTATGTCAAAGTGTATATAGTAGTTGAAATCTATGTTTGTGGGTCAGTTTTGTGAAGATAAAAGGAGTGAAGTGATGGGCACTTGTGAAGTTTCACTTCACCACTTATACATTTGAGAAGTTTGCATATGAGCCAAAAGTTCTAAAATAGAAAAATTCACTTTGCGGGGAAATTCGCCGATGAACGTGGATAACTCAGGGACGTGACACGTGCCTTAATCTTTTTCCGGGATACATTTTACCCTCAATTCCCCCGAAAACTTTGTTTCTTATTTGATCTCTCTTTATTGTGTGTTCACACATCCAGCTTAGCATTCTTATTTTTGTAACTTAATTTCTCTTGGAATAGACTCGTTTGTAAACGAAGCCAATAGAGCTGACTCAGTTTGTAAACTACTCAAGCTCGAGCAAAAGTAAGCTCGCTCGTTGATTTTCTCGTTTGACTTGTTTAAATTAAGCTCAAGTTTTAATGTTGAAAAGTTATATCCGCATAGTAGTTCAACTTTAATCTTAATAAGCCCGACTTCTGCATCAATCTAAGCTCATAGGCTCGCTCGTGTAGCTCGTATTGTATCTGCTTGTAAATTGTGTATTTATATAGAAGTTTTATTTTGTCTTGAAATTTGAAAAAAATAAATGTGTAATTTCTTTTCCTCTTAGTTTTCTTAGCTTACTAATTAATTAATGTTTTAACCTACTAATCATAAATAATTAATGGGTTTATATGGTTGCAATCACGATTGGCCTGTTATAGATCTTTTTTACCATGGTCGCAAGTCTCATCAAGAGCATGTCTTTGTGGGTGGTTTTGTAGTGGGCACGTAAAATAGATATGTTTCTATATGTAGGCATTGTTTCTAAAAATCTTAGTGGCTTCCAATTCATTTATTACCACCCAATTGTGTAGGAAACTTTTCAAAAAGCGTATTACTAGAAAACTTACGGGATTTTTAAAAACATGTTAAGGGCGGGATTAGGCTAATTGCAGTTTATGCTAGGTATCTGTTTTCAATAGGTTAATTAAGACAGAAAACCATTAAAAGCATGATTTGAGCCCTGTATCTATGTTGAAGAGAATATCACTGTATCACCCTTTAAAGGCTCGTAAAAGAAAGTTTTCTCCACCCAATGAAACTCAATATGTTAACACGAATATGAAGATTAAACAACAACGACGAAGCACATAAAGTATGGAGACAGATGAAATATACGAGTCGGTCATAGTCTTTTAGAGTAAATTTATACGCCTCTCTATATCATGTTAAAGAAAAAGCTTTATAAAAACCGAAGGCATTTGTCATTGCCGGACAATGCCTATCACCCAACAAAATAACCATGGTATTTAAGTTTAAGAAATTGTTACTAGTTTAATTACCAAGAGATAAGAAAATAAGGAATTCATATTGTAGAGGTCGAGAATAAGATTAAAGATTACTCTTTATATGCTTGGAAAGGTTAGAATGAAAATCAATCATATTGCTTGGAATACAAGGCATCTTTAGATTAGTGTAGAAGCTTATGCAAACTTTTTAGAGAAAATATTTATTCATGTCCTTTTAAATAAAATAATCTCTCATTAAAAAGGAAATTTGGTTTATGTTTTTTAAAGTAAATTGGGCCGATCAGTAGGCTAGTGATGTCAAGTACAAGTAAAAATGTGTTCTTTAAAGTGGAAACATATATAGACAAGGCCAGAACGCAGGTGCCATCGTGTTCAGTCATTGGGTACGAATCGATGTGTTGCATATGATTGAGTGTAATCAATGGTCGAGTGGTCTAAAATCGTTGGGTGCATACCGAAATAAACAAAAAGATTTTAATATTTTAAATTTAATCTGGTTAGTTGAGTTAAGCGACCTCGTGTAGAATATGTTATTGGGTCTTAAAATTGTTATTAATTTATTAGGCCTCTTTTGGCCATATCATCATTAATAAGTTTATTCTATTTTAAAATATGTTAAGTGATACCTGTTATTTGAACCACAAAGAAAAAAAGAAAATTTTGACCCCCGAATGTTTGGGTCCTATGCGGTAGCCCACCCGACACACCCACAAAGCCAATCATAGTCTTATAAAATAAGCTACTGCTTTAAGAAATAATTTAGAGAAGGTTTGAATATCTTTTCATAAGTGTACTATTTATCATATAGATGATTTAATACCAAGTAACATTATGTAATCTAAAACAATTCGTTAACGCATGAAAAGCTACATTATGATAGTATTCACTATATATGCACGTCTCTTTAACGTCAGAATAACTTGTTGTGACCCAAATTGATTTTATTTAATATAAAACAAGATCCATTAAAGTACTAGTCATCATTTATATTCATACATAGTCTTCATCCCATTAGTAAACTAATACATATCTTTTCTATTATCAGATTACACAGTTAAAATATGTCGACAATAATCTTTTTGACATGTTCATTACTCACAAGTCACAACTTTAAAAGGTCGAAAAGAGAGTTGCTTATTTAGCTTTACGATCACTCACGATCCCTAATACGTCATACTTCCTCCGCTTCGACATCGCCCTGACTCCTCTAAGATGGTATGTAATAATTTTTTATCGTCGAAAAAATCTTCTTTTTGTTGTTTGTATGTTTTTGAATTACACCTAGAGGTGAATGGTGATGCAGAAGAAACATGAGTAAATTCTAAACTGAAAATTGGTTAGAATAGAATAATATTATTACCATATATTAGGTTAATGGCGTTCACAAAATTACTTAAAAAAGTGAAAATTGGTTGGTGTGGGGTTTGAGTGTAAGTGGCGATCATGGGCCCACGTCACAAGACTCTGTAATTTGTACCAATAAAACCGTGTTGCCGCTACCGAGTGCGGCAAAAGGTTTACCTTTTCTCGTAATTATAACATTCTATTTATAAAGATTAAAAGGGTGGGTTCAAAGGATTTGATTATTTTATTCGGAACCTATTCAAAAAGAACATATTAATATTTTCTAAAATAATTTGTTTAGTCTCTATCTTTTTGTTAGATTTGCAATCGACTTCGTAGGAGACATCTATTATAGTGGTAAAGTTGTCATTCTGAGGGTTTAAAATTTATAAGGTATTGCTCTAAAATAAGAAAAATATGGTTCTTCTAAAAATTCATGATTGAAGGAATTGCTTGGGATTTACATTGTAAAAGATATAGGAAACCAAGAAATCTTGTAAATTCGATAACTTTTCACCGGATGCCTCGTGACTTTAGGTAATTATTATGATCCCACTAACCCAATATGTTTTGTTATCCATTCAATGTGTTTCACTTCATATTATTAAGGTTGAAGAAGCAAACAAAAATAACTTCATGAAATCTACATAAGATATATATGTACTGTGACACAAATAATGTATATGCTCTTAAATGCCACCAGCGCATTAGGTTCGTTGATGTGAATGATAGAAGAATTATATACTTAAACGGGTTTGAAAGGACTCAATGTTGTCGTCTAAGAAGTTTTTACTGCGGTAACCAAAACACATTCATGAAATTATTGTTGATAAAATGGAACTTACAATCTTATTTGTTAACACTTGTTCTTGTCATGCAGCTTCCTAGTAGATATTCCTCTTGGCAAAGCAAGGATATTTGCCCTTCACTCCACTAGATGTTTTGTATGTGACACGGGCGAAGAGACGAAAACTCATCTTTAATATAGCTTAGAGAGCTATTTTCACATAATGGCACATGATATACGATCGAATCATATAGTACGAGCCACCGCAAGGTTATGTGGTAGTTTAAACGAATTGTTAGATTTTTTAGTGATTTACAAACAAGACAAGCTTCAAGTCTAAAAGCCTAAGAAAAAGAACCCTTTGAAATGCCCAACTTAATAGGCACTATTACAAAATTGGGTAAAGCAACCAAATATGCAATCCTAAAAATGGTTGCGAAATTAGCAATTGTATTAGAGTTCAACTGAAATGAAATGGTTGCAAATTAAGCAATTAATACAAAAATTGGTTGCAAAATTAGCGAGCAAAACAAAATCAGTTGCAAACCTAGAAACTAAGATTGTTTTGGACTTAAAACAATCTCAAATATAGCGACAAAAACTGTTGTTTCATGAATAATACGATTGCTAATTTTATAAAATAATAAAAATCATAAAATAAAATTTAATATGATCCCAAAAAATATCATAAGTAAAGCTAGAGAAAATATGTTTGTTGCAGATATATCATACGGCCGCTAGTTTTAGAAAACAAAATAAAAAATATCCTGCGCGTAAAAATGGTTACAAATATAAGTACCAAAATTGTTCTGGACGCATATACATTCTCCAGTTTTTTAAAATAAAATTATAATTAAAAATTTTAATTGTTCATAAAAGAATCACAAATATATACAACGTACTACCAGTTGTGTTCATTCACAAGCTCTTGTCAATTCAAAACAACCCAATATTGAAGCCATTGCTAGCGTGCGTTGAAGCTTCACTGATCAAACGACGTCATGAGAAACTTTATGACTATGCTATCAGACCAACTTAAGCCCATTACGTTGAAACTTTGACCCATACTTCTTGCATTCAACAAATACTATACGTCTCT
This sequence comes from Flaveria sonorensis, assembly GCA_025506505.1. Classification (NCBI taxonomy): domain Eukaryota; kingdom Viridiplantae; phylum Streptophyta; class Magnoliopsida; order Asterales; family Asteraceae; genus Flaveria; species Flaveria sonorensis. The sequence continues at coordinate 2,217,752 of CM046423.1, forward strand.
TAGTTCTCTCAGGAAGCCATCATCACACATTGGTAACGAGCAAAATGAAAGTCTACTCCTCTTTCTCCAGGTTACCACCAGCCAAACATTATTGAAATCTAAATAAAACTTAAAGTTATCTAATTCAAGTAGAGTTTTCTTAATAAACAAGAGCTAGCCCTTAAAAGACCATTAAAATTTTGAAATACCCAAAATATAGCAATAAACAATCAACAAATGCTCAAGTAATATATGTGTTTAATATGTTGTCATTCTTGATTTGACTTCACTTGGCATAAAATTAAAACTATATGCATTAAAAGAAAACGAAACAAAAAACAGAAAATGTTGACTTTGGAACCCTAAGTAAAACATTTCGGACCACTGAAGACTTTCTGTCATCCTGTGAATTCACAGGTTTTGTAACATCTGAATGTATGAACAAGTATCCATTAAAACTTCTATACTTTTAAATATATTTTCAAACTTTCACGCAACAATTTTAGAACCCAATATGACCTTTTAAGAAAAAATATTGCGGATTACTAGAAGAGAAAACACTACATAAATTAAAGGCATGAATTAGTTGTGGTTTCTAAATCTCATTAAAACAAATATGTATGAGTGTTTTTTAACAGTTGCATATCATACCATTCAAGATTATTTGTTTCGCTCGTATCTAGTTCTTAGATTTGATTTTTGTTGGCTGAGTGAAAACTTTCGATCATTACGTTACTATCGTAGGATTGTTCTCGATCACCCAACTAAGTAATGTACGCTTCTTCTTTTATCCACAACCAATGCACAAAGAATTTGTTAGGGATATTTTAGACTGTGCGTTCTATTCCTTATGGCACAATATATAGGTGTACAAACCGGTTTTTTCCCCAAACCGGTTCGGTTTTAAACCGGGCCAGTTTTTTCAGTATAAGTCAAACCGGATTTTTTTTCAAACTGGTTCGAACTTCTGATTTGTATACCAATTTGGTAGCCCAACACTCAAAACCGGTTCAAATGGGAAAAAACTGATTAAACCGAAAAAAAAAACGGTTTCTCTAAAGAAACCAGTTTCAAAGCCAGTTTGATAGGTTCGAGGATTTGTTTAAGATGTTTCTATTTTGTCTTAGAAACATTAGGGATCAACGTCACAAGAGCATGTAGTTTTACTGCTTCTATCTCCTTGTCATAAGATAAGACATTTGAGGTATACATCGTATATATATAGGTCATGTGCATACACATATTAATATACTGTACACCTTTAGTTTCTACTATTTTAGGGTATGTATGATCCTTTAATAACAACCACAGAGATGGGTCCAACCATCTAATTCTAATTCACCTGATATTTTCCCTATGAAACACTATTGTAAAAGATAGAATAAGAAACCTTGAAACCACCATGGAAATGGATGAAGATCATCAGTATGGGAATATGATGGATCAGATCACCCGCTACATGGACGGAACGCCCGTCCTGCCCGCCATACCGCAACCTCCTCGGGACCTGCACTATGCTATGTCGATATTAGGAGGTTGCGGTGGTGGCGGGAGTAGTGGTGGTGGCGTTTCGTTTGGATCTGATTCGATGACGGGTATGTTGTCAGCAACTTCGGGTGTTAGCGGCGACAGTGGCAGTGGCAGCGGCAGTGGTAGTGGTTTGTGTACGGAGATTGGTGGGAGGTGGTCAAAGGAAGAAACCCTAGCACTTCTTGACATCAGATCAAGGCTTGATTATCAGTTCAAAGAAACTAATCATAAAGGCCCTTTGTGGGAAGAAGTTTCAAGGTCACTCTTTCTGTATCTCAACATCTTACACTTACAATTTTCTTTTTCTTTTTGTTTTTATCTTTTTTGGTTTTAGATCCACTCGCTCAAATAGGGTTTCTGGAGATCATAGAATTCACTAAATTCTCAAACTAATTGAGCTTAATATTGCTAAAAAACGGGTATTTGCTACAAACTTTTTGTACAGATTTAACCGTAGCAAATACCTGTTTTTGGTAATTAATATAGTCACTTTCTTTCATTTTTTTCCTTCATATATGCTAGATTGATGTGCTAGATTGATGTTTAAGTAGGGTTTCATGAGATCATAGAACCCCAAATTTTCACCCTTTAAGTAAGCTAAACTATAGTTTAAAAAACAGATATTTGCTACGAAATTTTGTCATGGATTTGATAGTAATTATATACTTTGTTAATTTTTAGTAGTACAATGTTTTCACTTCATATATTTTCCTTCTTATTCTAGTTAGATGTTTAAAGATCGAAACTTGACTTTTTTTTCTAATGTAAACATAAGTTCAAAACTATATATGATGTTATGTGCTAGCTTGAAGGTTTTAACTTTTTACCAGTTCTCTTTTAAGTTTCAAAAGTTATCTTCTATAATTGAAAAGGACAAACTATTCACTTCTTTTTGTTTTCTTTCCTTCTTATAAGCCATCTAGAGTTTAAAGATCAAAGCTTTATCCTTTCATAATATGAACATATTACAAGGTTCACTTCAGAAACTTTGATGTTGTGCTTTTTAAGGGTTTATTTAGTTCTCTTAAGTTTTTCAACAGCTTTAATGGAAATTATTTTAAACTTTTTGTTCTTGTCATTTCAGTCAAGTAATACATCTATAAAATTTGGCATCTCGTACCAACCAACAGTGTCCGCTTTGCTCATCTTGATCGAATAGTCGTAACGACTGCTAAGAAAGCTTTCTTCCTACCTTTTCTTTCTCACTAGTTAACTCATTTTGTAGTTTAATTTTCAGGATAATGTATGCGGAATTCGGGTATAAAAGAACTGGAAACAATGTAGTGTGAAATTTGAAAACTTGTACAAGTATTACAAGAAGATTAAAGAAGGGAAAATTGGGAAAGCTGGAAAGCAAGACAAGAAGCATTACCGATTCTTTCGCCAATTAGAAGCGATATACGGGGAAACAAGCAGTACTAGTACCAATCTTGACCATAACAAGGTCTCAGTCTATAATGCAACTTTGCCTCCATTTATGGAAGAAAATGACCAAAAAGTTAACAAGAGATCAATGATGGAGAAGAAGCATTGGAAGACCGCGATAACCGACTTTATTGAAACAAAAATGAACACACTTATGGAGAAACAAGAAAAATGGATGGAAAAAGTGATGACTACAATAGAGGAAAAAGAGAAGGAGAGACTTTCAAAAGAGGAACAAAGAAGGAAAGAACATGCTGCAAGGTTAGAGATGGTCAAGAACTTTCGATCAAACGAATTAGCATGGATGCAGTCTCGCGATTCGACTATAATGGAAGCCTTGCACAAATTAGCTAGGAATGATTCAGTAGCTGAGACATCGCGTAGCGCGTATTATAATGATCAAAACCAAGTTGCCAATGATTGGGGAGAAAATGAGATTACACAACTAATACAACTAAGAAGTAGCATGGAAGCAAGGTTTAATCAGGAAGGTGTGTTTATGGAAAGTGTTCTTTGGGAAGAAATTGCTTTAACAATGGCTGGTTTAGGTTACAATAGGAGTGCATTAATCTGCAAGGCTAAGTGGGATCACATTAACTTTCTTTTGAGAAACAAGAAACAAAAAGGATGTTTAAATGTGTATTCTGATCATCATAATCACATGTTTCATCATGCAGGTGAAAGATATATGGCACTGAATGCTCAACAGAATGATTGTGGTGATGGGGTTTTGATGAGTGACCCTGGGATAATGTGGAATTCCAATGGAAACATATAAGAGGTTTTATTGTGTTTTCTTGATTATGTAAAAGAGATATCATTGCATCTACATGATGGAAACTATATATGTGACTAAATTGAAAAGAGGTGTTGGTGTGGTAATATTAACCTAGAAAAAGTACTGTTTGGTTTGGATTTGAATGATTATAATATATTTGTTGCAGTGATTATATTATTAATAGTGAGTTCAATACTTTATTATCTTGCCTTTTCAAAGCTAACTATAGGCAAATTATGAACCTTTGGTCAATGAAATGAGAAGTATATTATATATGTTCAATAGTTGGTATTTTAATAGTGTGTGGGGTTTGTTAGAAAGCATATATAACATGAAAAAAGTAGATCTTTTCACTACAATCCCAAAAATTGTACCGGAAATTCGTGAGATGAAAATATCAACCGTCAGTAATCCCTCAGTTGAAGCTTTATGAAACCAAGTGTGTGTAAAATCACATGTGGATTTTAGCGAGCATCAATCGAGAGTTTGCTGACGAGTTATGTAAGTGTTTTTTTGGCGATAGATCTTTAACTTTTAAAATTATCAATAGTTTTTGTTCAGCAATATATGCTAAAATGTTGCAAAAAAATAATTTAATCATGAGTATTTTTTTTGTTTTTTCAGTTTTGGTCTTTTTACAAATATATTTAAAATCACATAAGTATGTAAAACACTAATATAAGCCCCTAAGTTAAATTTCTATAATTATATCGATCCAAACACTATTTTTTATTGTAAAAAGCTAATATATTAAATTCGTACAACCATAAATTTAAGATGTATATGTCACTAGCTAGTAGAGAAATTGTTTTTATAGGTGGTGAAAATGATTTTTTTTGGGCAGTTTTTAGCCGCCCGTAAAAACGTCACCACAAAAAACAATTTGATTTTTCTTGTGTGAAGTTAAAGTGGTTTGCCTCCTAATCTTGTGTGAAACATTATCAATAAAAACATTAAACTCATAGCAGATTAGCAGATTATAAATTTTACGATTTTCGCAATGCCATTGTTTGTTACTAGTATCATGAATTATAAGGTTTAAAAGCTAGTTTTAATTGGGCTTCATAGAGTATTCTTCTAATAGAAACAAAGTTCGTAATATATAGTCTTATATGACATTTTTTATACATATTAAACTTTATAAAATTAAGGTACCTAAATGTATATGTAATCACATAGAGTATTCTTCACGTGAAGGCTGGTTAGTATTTAGTGATATTTTCTCCAAGTTTAACCTAGAATAAGAAATCACTGTGAAGAAATAAGTTCACTAAATAATAACAAGTTTCATATAACCCTAGCATATATAGCCTAATGACAAAAGTATATGTCCTTCATTCAATAAGTATTGGGTTCAAGTGTCATTTAAAACACAAAACATAACAAGCTTCATAGTTATTCTATTTAAATCAACTTTAAAAAATTTAGAGTATATAGAAAATAAAATTCATAAATCATTTTGGCCTATGTTCATGGAAACAAATAGGTCGCCCCATAGAGTTGTTCTCTCTTCATTTCATGGGTAAATTAATTTTGATTTAGAGAATTCTAAAGTTTATAAAAGTGTTTTGTGGGATTAGAACAGTACGAAACATGAATTGTGCGTTCTTTTAAAAAATTATAAGATGTTTTATTGAAACTATATGAAACTTTGTTATTTCTTTATTTTATTTAGAGGGTGTCCTTACGGTTATGAGAGGGTGAGAGTGCCCCCTACACTTTGTTGATGGTGATCAACACCCTAGGCCCTCACCCCTTGTGATTCGGTTGCTAGCTTTTTTGTCAAAAATATAATAAAGCAAGCGTGTTATGAAAAATTAATTTAAAGAGTTAGTTTGAATTATTCATTTAAAATTTGATGAAGTTCTTTTTGCTTCAACAATTTATGGAGGAATAAATCAGAAAAAACCTATAAATGTACTATTTACAAGGCAATACCTCATGATGATAGTTAATATGGGACCTCACCACCCATCAATGCATGGTGTTCTTCAAGGCAACATGTCCATCGATGAAAGTTATGGGTACCCTTGTGCACGAGTCCTTGTTGAGGTTGTCATTTAGGTTTTACATTACTTTTAATCTTAATTTAAAAATAAAAGTTTATGGGACCACACCCTTTTAAAATGAATGTTAAATTTGTTAGGGTGCTAGATTTTTTGACTTTCTAAGATATTTTGAACAATTGTTAGTGGTTTATAGACGTGAATGAGATTTTATTAGTTTCTAGGTAATTCGTTACTTAAGGTAGAGGACTCTGACTTTTTTTAACTTTAAATCCGCTAGTATGCCAGGTGAACTCTAGACTTCGCTAATGTTGTACGCAGATTCGTTGAGATGAGATGCTAACTAATTAAGAGACTGGTGAAAAGTGGCTATTGTGGCATGAAAGTGTAGAGGCTAGTAGATTGACCAGCGGATTCAAAGTCAAAACAGACAGAGTTCATTACTTTAGATAGCTCACTACACTTTCATTACACACCTAGAAACCACAAACAATTGCTTAAATACGATAAAACTTGAAAAAAAAATTTATGGGGATACTAGGGACGGACCCTTCTATAAGTGTGTTAAATGCATATAATATAAAACTTAGGGCATTGTACTTTGTTATTTGAATATGTGAGTGTTAAATGCATATAATATAAAACTTAGGGCATTGTACTTTGTTATTTGAATATGTGATATTAGGATTCACAATGTTAAGAGTTAAGATGGATTTTGTTTCTAGCATTCTGTATCATTTGTCATTTGATGTTGTGTACTTTGAGTCCTTCCACATGGTAATATAATTACAAATGTTGTAATTTAGGACGTTATAAACGTTGCTTTTATTTATAGTGAGTTGCTTCTATTTATAGTGAGAGTAATTCGCCTTTAACACATAATGTTAGCATACAAACACAAAATGTAACTTTTATTTTTTGTTAAATCATCTACCTTCAATACGCACACGACAATATTACTATACCATACATAACTTCAATCTTTGTATGTATTGCTTGTTTTGAAGTTTGCTTTAGTTAATATAACTATAGCTTTGGTTTTTGTTAGAAAATGATGTATATTAGTGCAAAGTTTAACATAGAATGGTTAGGTGAGAATTTATTGGGAGATTTATGATGTAACTCCCTTTAAAGTCATATATTATAAACATGAGTATAACATACATATACATATACATATACATATACATATACATATACATATACATATACATATACATATACATATACATATACATATACATATACATATACATATACATATACATATACATATACATATACATATACATATACATATACATATACATATACATATACATATACATATACATATAATATAAATATACATATACATATACATATACATATACATATACATTTACATATACATATACATATACATATGTGTGTGATTTTGAGAGAGAGAAATTGTGGTTTGAGAAAGTTTGGAAGAGGTAGGAGTTGCAGGGAATGCATGCAAATTAATGTAAAAGAAGTGTGATGCATGTATGCATGATAGACAACCCACTGTCACTTCCACAGCTTCTTACACAACCTCCTTTTTTTTGGTAGAATAACCAAACAACAAACAAAATAAGAGGCAGAAGACCTTACAATGTCAGTATCACCCCACTGCATTACCAAAGTTTGTTTTTCACATCAAATAGTAAATTTTTTTACAAAGAGAATGTGTTGTCGTTAAACTCACTCAACAAGTCTCTGCTAATTACCAATTGAATCAGGTAAATCACAGCTTGCTTTTACGATGAAGAATTAGTGGAAACAAGATTCGAACTTGTAGACGCGATCTGGTAAAAGAGAATCGGGTGTTTATCACTTCGTCATCCTTGAAATTTGAAAGTTATCAAATGAAAATATTAACATCAATGTTTCATCAAGTAAGAGATTTAGGGTTTTCTATCTTAGCTTAGGTCTGATTTGGGTCATGCTATCTTTTGTAAGAACAATAATTAACTACATGCATATATATATCATTTAAATATCTAAAACAACAATTGTGTCGTGTTTTTTAGTTTTTAGTTCTCACTCAAATATATATTTTCTAGTTTTTTCATATATAGTTTCTAAAATGCTAAAATTTAAAAACTAGTTTGGTTGAAAAAAAAAAGTTGATGTGATGATAAGCACGTGATTCTCCTCTATCACTTGTCGTAAGTTTGAATTTTAATTCCACTAGATCTATCAATCTCTTGAAGATCACATGTCTAATACAAGTTTTGATTTACCTAATTAATTGTTAGCAGAGTAAGTATTAACAGGTAACGTCAATGTAAGTTTATACCAGTAACAAATTCTAACGAGAAAAAAAAAACTTATTTTCTATAATGAGAAGCTGTGCTCTTCCCAATGTTCTTAAATATGATATTCATAATAAAATCTCTAAATAAGCTTATACTATGAGTACTTGATGATGCAATCTGATTTGACAAGTGAATGAAGCCAAACTGTGAAGCTGCTGTTTCTGTTTTTGCTACAAACTCTCACTGTTCTCTGAATCATGTAACTGGAAACTTATTCGTTCTCATAATAACAACTTCCACTTTACTTCAAGTTTGACTACCAGTAAACACTCTACCTTGTAACATGTCCCCTTTGTTTTATTATCATCTTCTCAAACATTTACTTCGCTAAATTTATATAATTTGCTTCTGGCATCTAATGCTTTTAAACCTGAGTAATTTTGTTCTTTGAAATGGTCCATAATCGAACTTTAATTAGAGACCAACGAAAATGATTTGAAGATTGCCGTTTTGTGAGTTGGTGTTTACGTCTATAAGCACATGAAAATAATAAATTTATGTCACACAAACGGGTAATTTAAAAGAGTTTAACGTTTGAGGTTCGTCATAATGATAAAACTTCATGCTTACAAAGGTTTAAAGAAAAAATTGGAGGTACACATATGTAATTGACATCTAAATATCTTTTTAGTGAAGATATATTTTATATACATTTTTAAAGTTAATTTAGAGTTTTCACAACTTATATATAGTGTCCTCACTAAAGGTATAGCGGCATAGGAGACAGTATAAAGTGAAAGCCATGAATCTAGCTAATATTATATGTGGCTAATGTTGGATCAAACGAACAGAACTTTCTTAATTTTCTTGGTTAAGCAGTTATTATAAACATAATAATATAGTGCACACCGTGCGGGAGTGGATGGCCGAAGTAGCATAGCGGCGCCGCTAGGGAACACTGCCTCGCCCCTTGCAGCGTGGGTTATAATCTTGGTGTTTGTGGCATGTGTGCATCGGACGATATGAATGAATTGTTTATTTTTTATTTTTTATTCATTAATTAATTTAATAAACAATTTGATTCTTCTCTAACAACAGTAATATTTAAAAATTTCTAAGAATCTGAATTCAACATCCAATACAAATTTTATCAAAAACCGGGATTTTTCAAGTAAAGTACTCCTTGGCCTCCTAAGGGTTGCCCGCCTTTGACATGTGCTCAGATTCGATAAAACATATTTACACCATTCCATTACTTGACTACTTACGCACTAGTACAAAAATAGGGCTTTTTACAGATGTTACTTGAATCTTTTAAAACGATTACATAAGCATTTTAAATGTATGCGTTTTAAAAAGTATGAAATGCTTTATAAAAAACAATAAAAACGCTTTAAAAAACTTTCCTTAAACGTCGATTCTAATATCCATAACCGCTGTAAAAACTCAATTCCCCGATTAAAATTAATTAAAAATAAATCAAATACAACGTTTTCTTTGTTCCAAACAAATCAAATACAACTGTTTTTTTTTTATCTATTGCAGCTCTTTTTCTAATCAAATACAACTCTTTTTCTTATTAAATACATCGATTTTTCTTATCTTTTTCTTATCAAATACATCTATTTTTCTTATCAATTCAATACAGCTCTTTTTGTTATATAGTATACAAACACGGATAATTTTAAAAGCAAATTATAAAAGCAGCAAACCAAATATTATATACAAAAACACAAACTATCAGATATTTCAACATCATCAGATATTTAGATTACATTATGTTTTTAACCTTCTAAACTAAGTAACAAGAGAAATCTCTAAACTAACTGAATGAAAATATATAGGCTTTTAGTTAAGCTGTCAAAATTAGCTGAACATCTAACAATGTTATCCAAACTTTTCATCAAATCTGAAATAACTAGACGCATCATAACGTTAGGACACCTGCTTTCAAAACATCATATTTGCAGCCTTGGTCATTCCAACTCCACTATCATTGATCGTCAAAATGTTGATACTTCTAGTCAGTCAAGTGCTCTTGAAACATATCTTGTCCAAGCCTGTAAAGAGTTTAATTATTAGTTTTCAAACCTTTTATAACTATATGAACACACAATTGTTTGAATATTAAAGACAATTACATAAACCTAATTTATATACTAAGTTACGAGGCTCTTTAAGAAACATTAAGTATTTAAATTCAGATGTATGGAGAGTAAAAGTAAAATAAGAGACTGAAACTCAATGACCATAAATATAAATTAGCTACTCTCTTGACCAGAATTTTATATATGTGCACTACGAAACACATGCAAGAAGATATCAATTAAAATAGAAATAGAAGGTTGACAACAAAAATAACATATTGCTATAAACTACATGCAAATATATATGAACCTAATCAAAGTTAAAACATTGCATTCACAGCACCACACTTTGAATGAAAAATGATAGAATTAGCATTTACATTCATTTTGCCATGATCTCAAAACTCCAAAGTGATCAAAAAGTTCTCTAATGTATGTTCAACAAATTGGTCAATTTCACATGGTCTAAGAGGCCTAGTCTCATGCATCATCTGAAATAGATAGATAGATAGATTAAATTTAGATTGCAACCCAATATATTTATTCTATTTAGCGTAACATAAAAAGATTTAAGATTTTAAAATATACTTACAAGATGTTCTTTGCACCGAATAACAAAATCATGCATGGCCTTCATTACATAATATCCACATTCCCAGCCTTGAGATTGTTGGTAGCACTAAATACATTGAATTAACAAATATTTATTTGGAATACAAAATTAAACAAATACAATAAGAAAGAGAAAAAGTAGACTTACATTAACCATTTACCATAAAATTCTTTTTCTCGTAGCTTTTTCAAATAAGTTAACGATGACGTAAGACTCAACATTCTTTCCTTTTTTTATTGAATCGATAATGTATCCATAGAATTTATGATTGGTAGGATTGCGGAAAATTATAATTAACCAATGACCTCTGCTTAAATAAAAACTTAAAAATTAGTATCTTTAAAAAACATAAATAAAAACATTGTAAGAAACATAAATAAACATAATACCCAGCCAAGTACGGTACCATAAAATATTGCTTGTCCTTATGATGCTCCATGACATCTTTAATATGATCGATAACAAAATTACTATCCGTATTGCACACACTAAGTTCAATCATTCGAGGATTAAAATATGCAGTTTTATCAAAACCTTTACGTTGCCCAAGTGTATATAAATACCTAAAATAGAAAAACAAAAACGAGTTAAGGTTAATAACTCTAATTAAAGTAAAAGAAAAATTAACATAGAATATTTAAACAAAAAAAAAAGCAAACTTACATCGTGTACCAACTCAAGACTCCAATTTATGCCCAATCATTGACACATAATTTCATCATTGACTCTATTTCAACATTCTCAGTATAATTTTCTCTAAACATCCCGGTTGGTGAAGTAACAATAACTGAGATGGTTCGGGTAGATACATGGGCAAACTTTTCTGCTAACTTGTGTATTTTTTTAGGCCTTGACTTTGCCATTGTCAAAAGTTTAGTTATTGTGTCAAGTTCCTCAGTTGTTTTAGAATCAAGAACCTTAGCTCGTACAAGAAACTCGTCACTCAACTACATTATAAATGACACTATCAAACATTTTTTACAACATTTATTATAAGTAAAAGTATGTATTTGTGTTTTTATGTGTGTATTACAGAATAAATTGATTACCAGATCTAAAAAACTCGCATCGATGTTTCCTTCTTCATAAAATGTCATGTTTCCTTCATCAAACTACATTTTAAAATAAAATTATATTTATGTTAACTAATTATAAATTAAAAAACAATTACCTGTACGGGTCTATAATCCTTAGAATGTTGTGGCGGGTGTTGATGTTGGGCAATTGATTGTCGTGAAGAACCATATTTTAAAAGCTATGCATTATAAAATATATTAACATAACATTAAATAAAAATATATACGGTTATCGTTTGTATAAATTATAACTTTATCGCATTTGTAGGCCACTAAATGAACTGTCTTTGTGTGCTTCCCATATCAGTTACTTTCTCATTCTTTGTGTAGCGCGGGACAGGAAAACTTTTACAAGTTTCATTTACAAAATCTACATGGACTTTCACGTAATCTTTGTGCATTGAGTTTCCATGTAAAATCCTAATCGAAGTAGGATAAACTCGTCCATGTCCTAAAACCAAATCGGGATAGCTATCGTTGAATGGCCATATAAGTTCACAACTACTTATTGACTGTAAATACGTAAAAATATTAGTAAACATACCGGAAATAATAACAAATCTTAAAATATATTACCTCAATTTCCGGTAGATAAATAGAAGAGATCGCCTGAGCTGCAGCAACTTGATTCTGGTCTTTCTGCATGGCATCTATCTCCTCTCTTACTCCTTTTGCCTCCATATTCTCCTTTTTCTTTCTAGATGTACCATCCGCTTTCATTTCTTTCTCTTTACAATGCTATTAAAATAATATATTATAGTCAATAATTTGATTAATATAAAATGTATAAGAATTATATAAGAAAATAAAATTATACCAACTCGTGAAGTCTTCCCGTCAATACACCTTCTGATAAAAGATGTGGTCCAAATTCAAATAACTTTGTGACAGGATTGTAACGCGCTTTACTAACGACGTGTATCTTTGAACTTTCATTTTGCATATGAGCTATATGTGGGTAGCTTGAAACTAGTTGATTCCACCTATCTTCCCATGAGTTCATCAATCCAACAAATCCCATTCGTCCTACAGGAGCGGCTCTATTTTTTTTTTTTTGCACTCATCTTAGCTTTTTGACTTTTTTCTTCAAACAAAAATAACGATTAGTACTAATTACAACATATAATAAAAATAACAATAACTAACAATAATCATAAATCAAAAAATATGTGAATCATAACAACAACAACAAAGCTAGTGCGCCTATTAGACATTTTCTCTAAACATGTTGAAACCCCTCGGGTGCGCCTATTAGACATTTTCTCTAAACATGAAACACGAAGTTAATAACAAGTTATAAAACAAGTAGATTTGTAAAGAAATATTATACTTACACGAAGTTAAATATGTGAATCATCACAACAACAACAAAGCTGGTGACCACCATCACGAAAGGTAGAAAATCTAGGGTTTGGATCATTTTTGTCTTGACCTGGTGATACATAATCTTCTTATGTTAATAATTTATTAAGATTTACTAAATTCTTATGTTAATAATTTAATTATATCATATTTTAAAATATAATTTTATAACTCTTAATCTTCATTACTTGTCATTTACAATTTCTTAAATATTTATTATTTCTTATTTTATCGATGGTTATAACATCCAATATATTTTTTATAAAATTAATAATTTCAAGAAGTTACAGATATTACATCCACCCATCTAATAGATGGTTTCTAACCTAGTATCATATCCGATAAAACTTTAAAATACCATATATATATATATATATCCTTTTCAAATAATCAATATGCACTTGTTAATTGTTTTTAATGAAATGGGTTTTTATGATATTTTGACTAGTTTTTAAGGGTATATATGACATTTATAGTTTTAGTTGGTACATATGATATTTTACGAGTTTATAGGATATATATGAAATTCTCCTTAAAAACAATATAGGTATGATCTAAAATGTTTCTAAATGATCATTATTTTCAAATATAATGATGCACGCACACACACATACATATGAAGGTTGATCATCAACATAAATAATCTAGTAAAGTTAAAAGAGAATAATATTACCTTAGTCAAGAATCCTGTATTGCAAAATATGAGTTTGTTCAAAAGATTGTCCAACTCTTTTCCTTTGATCATGAAATCATATTTAGTTTAAGTAAAACTAAAATCAGACAGAAAAAAATAAAGAATCAATAAATAGTATTACGCGAAGTATTCTGTCAATAAATGCTCTAACGAACAGGAACAACAATAAATGAATGTATCAAAGTTTAAGAGTTTGATCTTGATAATATGAGAGAAGTAAAGAGAAAAGTTGAATATGGATTTTGTAATACCCAATCTCTCACACCACCAATATTGTTCGCTTTGCCCACAAGGAGCTCACGGATTTGCTTTTGGTTGTCCGGGTGAAAACTTCCCAGGGAGGTCACCCATCCCTGGTTTGCTGCCACCTGAGCACGCTTAACTGTGGAGTTCTCTTCTCATCCACAGCCAATACGCCCAAAACACATTGGTGATATTAGAGACCGACATTCCTTATGAACCAGGAATCTCTCCTGTCCACGGCCGATGTGGGAAATATGTAGGGTGTCACAATCACCCCCCCCCTTTGGACTCATCATCCTCGATGAGCCCGAGAAGTCACCATCCTTGGTGAGGTATGTCCCACATCCCGAACGGCACAGGAATGGCTCTGATACCATTCTGTAATACCCGAACTCTCACACACCAATATTGTCCGCTTTGCCCACAAGGAGCTCACGGATTTGCTTTTGGTTGCCCAGATGAAAACTTCCCAGGAGGTCACCATCCCTGGATTGCTGCCACCTGTATCAGAGCCACTCCTGTGCCATTCGGGATGGTGGGGCAAACCTCATCAAGGATGGTGAGTCCCCGGGGTGTTCAGAGGGACACCTTAGGCAAATCCCACATCCATAGATGGGATGGTGGGGCAAACCTCATCGAGGAACGATGAGTCCAAAGGGGGGGTGTTTGTAACACTCTAGGCGAATTCCACATAGACCGTAGACAAGAGAGATTCATGGTTCATAAGAATGTCCGGTCTCTAATATCACCAACGCGTTTTGGGCGTATCGGCTGTGGATGAGAGGAGAACTCCACAGTTAAGCGTGCTCAGGTGGTAGCAATCCAAGGATGGGTGACCTCCTCTGGGAAGTTTTCACCCGGGCAACCAAAAGCAAATCCGTGAGCTCCTAGTGGGCAAAGCGGACAATATTGGTGGTATAAGAGGGCGGGTGTTACAGATATGGAATTATGAATTAGGTTAGGTTATATTTATAGGAGTTTAAACCAATGGTTATGGATAAGGTAGAAAATAAAAATTATAAAACTCAACAAAAGAAAGATATTTTCGTTATAAACAAAAACTCAGTAATAAATAATAAAAAAGTTTAAACTTAATATTTTAAAAATTGCATTTGAAGCCAAAACATCGCTTTGAGTTACCAAATACAGCGTAATTTAAACTTAAAATAATATCAAATACAACGTTTAAACAAACAACACGATATTTGAATAATTAAACTTCCGTAATAATAATTGTAAACAACGCTGTGTGTTTTTACAACGATTTTTATACCAAACGTTTTAAATAAAAAATTTTGATCGCTTTAAAAGAATGTTTTTTACTAGTGACGTTTAATGAAACTAGTTCGCATGTGTACAAATTTTTATGTAATATATATATTTTTCATTTTAGATCTAATGAAACTAGATCTCATGTGCGTATTGTTATTTAGTGGGTTGTTTCAATGAAATGTTAATTGTTGTTTTATTTTCCAAAAAGTTGAGAGATGGTTAATGATGGGAAAGATGGACATTTTCTGTGGTTTAGAAATGGTTGATGGAATGGGGAAAAAATGATGTACCATTAATATGGATGAAAAAGAATGTTAGGGATGTGAAAGATGGCTCTTCTCACTTTTAGAAATTATTCTTTATCTTGAAAAAATTATTTTAGTTATTTAGATTTGTTGTCGATGTAAATCGAATACAGTGTGTCTAAAATTACTCAATGGACCGCTATAGTGCTACACCATCACTGATGGTTGATGACTGTAGCTAATTCAAGCAAAAGTTAAATAACTTATCCACGAAAAGCATGTGGTTAGCATTACACAATATGTTTGATGGTAAAAGCGAATGGAAAATTTTGATTGAGGTTAGGTTAACTAGAGCTAAACTTAAGCACATGAAATTAAGAAGCAAGAACACACAAAAGCGCAAAAGAGCGGTAACGAAGATGAGACCACATAATCACTTTTGGTTTCAGGTTCAATTACTTAGTTGTAAAACTTAATTTATGATAACAATGTTTAAGCGGATACATAGACATAGCCTTGTTTAATTTCATCACTAACCAAGAGCATAATTTGTATACTTACACACCAAACCTCCATTCCCTAACTAAGCTAACTATGGGTGTACTGGACACATTCGGGTTATTATAAACTGTCTGTTGAATTAACGTGAAACAAACACGCCTAAGTAGTTACTTGCATTCACATTTTAATGCTTATGGCTACGTACATGTTCAAACATGATATCATTCGATTACAACCAGTTAACTCAATATTTGATATAAATATACGATTAGTTACATAAACATACTTGATTTAATTGATTGACTAACCATAGACACGAATCATAGCAAACCACATCAACTACACATCTAGAGTTTTCATGATCTATTATGGTTCAATTGTATTTTGTAACAGCATAATTAGAAACCTAACATTGACAAACTAGATAGATATATTTTCTGTCGCAAAACCTTTTAGCAACGTTTTCTTTTACTCACGTGTTTTAAAAATTAATGTTTGATTATTTGTTTCAAGTGTTCTTGAAATATATAATGTTATACGTCAGTTTTAGGAAACCAATTTTCTTATATAATGAAGGCAACATAAACAAATAAAAAATTACACATCGATTCCAACTGGATCACGAATCGATCATTATCTAAAATGACTTTACAGAATTCACAATTTCTTGTTTCATATAATCTAACCACGTACACATAATCTTTCCCCTTGATTTTTTATAAGACTTTTATTAATTTATTCCTTAAATATGAACAATTTAAAATACAGAAAAGTGAACTAGAAGAAAACCATTTCGGTCTATTAATAACAACAAATGGCTTGATTTTTCTCTTGATTCCTCTGTAGCTTCTAGAATCTAGTGATGAATATAAAGGCAAATATGGCCATCATCTTCGATAGATACAAAGATAGGCTTGTAATACTTCCAAAGAAAGGTTGGATAACCAAAAACATATACATGTACCAAGGTTTCATGGGATCAATAGATACGTATAATATCAGTTGAATCCGTCATGGCCTTACAAGACACTTTTAAAGCTCATCCAATCGATATCTACTTGGCCACTCTCCCTAAATCTGGCACAACTTGGCTCAAGACCCTCCTCTTTGCTTTGATGAATAGAAACGGATATAAAACAAGCGTTCTTTCAACTCGCCCTCTACTTGTCTACAACCCCCACATGTTTGCCCTTTATTGAAACCGAAATTTTTGGAAACACCCCTACTTATGCAGATACACATTTGCCACATCTCTTTGCTACCCATATTCCCTATACTTCTTGATTATAATTGTCGTTTAGTTTACTTATGTAGAAACCCAAAAGATGTTTTGGTCTCTCTGTTTCATTTTGCAAATAAGTTGAGAGACAAATCACTTCATATGATGACACTCAAAGTAGTGTTTAAGTTGTTTAGTAAAGGTATCATGCCAAACAGATCTTATTGGGACCATGTGAAAGGATACCATAAGATCAGTTTAAAACACCGAGAAGATATGTTTCTTAACGTACGAAGACAATGACAATTGATACTACAAACAATGTGAAGCAACTTGCAAAGTTCATAGGTTACCCTTTCAATAAGAAGGAAGAAGTCAAATGTGCGGTGGCAGAAATTGTTGGACTATGTAGCTTTGAAAATTTAAGTGAGATTAATAAGCATGTGAACTTTTACAAGCATGTACCTAGCAATGTGTTCTCTTCAGAGAAGGTGAAGTTGGACATTGGATCAAATGGGTCGTATATTGGAAGAGATCACTCAAGAAAAGTTTCATGGTTTGAATATCTCTTACTTGTATTCATTGAATGTAAGGTTAATCATGATGAAGAATATAACTCTTCATCCTGGCCCATATATAGCATTGAAAACATCAAATGTAATAATTTAGTTCGTTTTCATTACGTCTCATGCTTCTCCCTTAGTGTATGATACTATGATGTGTGTATGGGTCAGTTTGCTTTAATTTTGGTCTCAAATCAAAACCAAAAACCGGTATTTTGGTTTTTGGGTTTTCAAAACCGTGTAGTTTTGTTTTTTTGGTTTTGGTTTTTTCTCCGGTTTTTGGGTTTTCAAAACCGTGTATTTTGTTTTTTTGGTTTTGGTTTTTTCAGTTTTACTAAACTGAAAAAATAAAGAGGCCAAAATAACGAACTTAGGCTAGAAACCAAACTTTAAGCTTATATTGTTTAGTCGATCCTTAAATATAACTTATATCCATATATTCTAATAAATTACTTGATATTTCAGTAAATAACAATCTTTAAGATCCAATAACAAACAATTGACTGACTTAATCACTCACTTCAAAGAAGAAATTCAAAGATTATTATGAAGCCCAAATATTCTATCTTTTTCAGGATTAGCATAAGTTAAACAAGTAATTGATAGGGTAATCATGTTTCTAAGTGTAAAGATACACCTGTAAACTACTTGTTCGGTTGCATGCGTTCAATTCGGTTTTTTAGTTTTGGTTCCAAGTAAAAACAAAAACATACAAAAAACCAGTTTCAAAAAATCACCAAACCCAAACAGTTGGTAAGTTTTTTCAATTCGGTTGCGCAATTATTGTCGGTTATGTTTCAATTGTTTCAATTTCATGCACACACTATTTTTTTTTTTTTTTTTGAACAGAAATTTTTCAGTTTCATGCACAATACTAAAACCCAACAAGTTTTGTACTCAACCTGGAAGTTCTACAAATTTTGAAAAATGCTACAAATTTTTCGGATTCACGAACAATACTATAAAATGAATCACCAATGAATAGAAGACTTAAAGAGCCCAAAACATGCATTAAAAACCTTAACCATTGATAGAAGTATACATCAAACCTCAAAAGCAGCAAATGTTTCAGATGCTTATTTAAAAACACAAGTTAAAAACCAAAACAAACATAGAAATAGGTCCAGAACATAAAATCCATCTCATCAAGACAAAACTGTCATGGAAAAATAACATAGTACTGAAGAATTACCTGGTAAAGTTTAGTACTTGTAGTCCTTAACATGAAGGCTTTCAGATGCACCTTCACTCAAACCAGAACCACCCTGGTATTTACCAAGGGTCGCCTCGGAGTTAGCCTTGCACCTTGCGAGGAACGCGTCCTGAGCTTTCTTGACGTTCTCTTCTTTCCCAGCCCACGCTTTGAGGGTGCTTTGTTGTAGGGCCCGACCAAATGAGAACGACAAGGCCCATGGCTTCTTGCCCTTGTACTGGTTCATGGCGTTGAGGTTGACAGTGGCTTCTTCTTCACTCTGACCGCCTGACAAGAACACAACAGCTGGGACTGCTGGTGGCATGGTTCGTTGCAGGGCACGGACGGTGTACTCGGCTACTACTTCTGGTGCAACCTTTTTGGCATCAGACCCGGGGGTTACCATGTTGGGTTTCAGAAGGGTGCCTTCGAGAAGAACATGGTGGTCGTTAAGAGCTTTGTAGCAAGCGGCTAGAACACGCTCAGTTACATCAGCACACTTGTTGATGTCGTGGGGTCCGTCGACGAGAATCTCAGGCTCAACAATTGGGACCAAACCGTTCTCTTGGCAGATGATGGCATATCTAGCTAGCCCGTTGGCGTTCTCGTTGATGGCAAGCTGTGATGGCTCGTTCGGGCCGATTTTCAAGACTGCACGCCATTTGGCAAATCGGGCACCGGCTGAATAGTACTGGGCACATCTCTGGGCCAGACCATCTAGACCTTGGGTTGTGGTCTCACCGTTTGTTCCAGCAAGCTCAACGGTACCCTTGTCAACCTTGATACCTGGGAGGACTCCAGCTTCCTTCATGACATCAACAAATGGCTTACCTGCAAAGATTTTAACAATAAGTCCCAAACAAAAAATCAAAAAACAAATGACTAAATCAGAGTAAGCTGGAATAAAGCGGGTTAAGGCCATAAAGTGGTCAACACGTCAATGGCAATTAAAAACATGTCTAACCAGGGTCAACACATTTAAACCCATCTATGACACACATAACATTAATAACTTATCATATATCTAGGTTGATGGGTGAACACGACATTTCTATGACATATTTGTGACCTGATTATAAATAATTTAAAAATATTATAATGAAACATGTTTTAGTGAAATAACGTGTCATGGATTCACTAGTCATGTTAAACATATCGTTTCAAACACAACCCCCTTTAACACAACACAATACGATTTGCCAATAAAATAGTAAACATTTGCTTTAGAAGGTTACAAATACAAAGTTTGGTAGCTAATGACAAGAATACTGGCTTTATACTGTTTAATAATGCACATTGTATATATTAATTAACAGTGAATAGTATATTGCTTTTTCTTGCACACTCGTGGTATGCCAGATCTTATATCCTATGGTACCTGCAGCAGTCTTCTGGTAGAGGGTTTCCTCAAAAAGGATGATTCCACTGAGGTATTGGAGGGCACCAGGGGTGCAGAAAAGAAGCTCACGAAGAGCTCTCCTGTTTGACTCAACGTTCTCAACATTGATGCTGGATAGACGCTTTCCAATTGTGCCAGTTGACTCATCAGCAGCAAGAATACCCTTTCCAGGGGTGCCAATGTAAGCAGCATTGGCAATTAGCTCATCTGATAAGAAGGAATTAAAGATAAGGAATTATTATATGTTTCTTACATAAAAACAAATCTGTATTTATGTCTATCAAAAGTACATGATTATCATAAAGTTAGACAGAATTTAAGTTGGAGATAAGCAAAACATTACAACATGGATGCCAGTGTATGTATTGAATTACATAAAGCTGAAAAGAAGCTTTCTTTTCAAAAGATCGCACATGACACAGTATCATCTGGACGACAAGCCAATATAAAAAAGACATTGATAAGTGATAACACTATCATATTAACAATGAACCCAATTTTTTAAATAGAAAAATATGCTCTCACTTTTGAAGAGATGGCAAAAAGCCACTTATAAAACATCAGCTACTAAATCATTTGATAAAGTGAAATATGGATCATGCTCGTTTAGCTAAAAAACTAGATCAGACTGCCAGAGTAATGAACGAAAACACTTGGAAAACATGTAATAAATATGCTGAATAAATGTGAGAGATCATCAATGTGAGGGTTATGAATCAAAAATTGTTAACACAAAGATGCACTTAGCTCTATGGATCAATTACGAGTTTACGACCACATAACAAATATACACCAACCAAAGAGCCTTTGGTCGGCGGTGTCTAGGAGTGTAAAATAGTGTCCCTCCCTATTAGGTCGAGTGTTCATATCTCGTAGTTAAGAGTGACATGGTATTAGAAGTAGATTAGATTGCTAAATGCTGATCAAAAGAAACAAATATATACCATATCAACTGAAGAACAATATACAACCACGAAACATATCAGATCCATATATGTCTAAATACACTATTTTGAATCTAATACACACAAACAAGCCGGAAACACAAATCAGATCCGAAACAACAAAGCAAAAACCTACAAACGTAATCGAGATCCAACAGAACAGCAGAGCTATATAAAAAAAAAAAAAACAGATCTCCCTTCCGTCAAATTACGACATATATCAACAAAACTAGTAACAGCAATTCTTCACCCCAACAATTTCAAAAAAAGATAAAATCGGTTAAAAAGTAGCCAAATAAGTTCAAATATACTATTTGAATCAAATAACACACAATCAAGTTAAAAGCAAAAACAACTCAGATCCATAACATCCAAAAGCGAAAACCTACAACCTAATTGAAGTCAAACAGAACAGTAGATCAAAACAAAATATGTATACAGAATTGATAGCAATAGATATATCTACTAAAAAACAACCCCGAAAACCAAATCTCCACTACGTAAACTAGCAAAATACATCAATAAAACTAACAACATAAAACTACTCAACGAAACGACTACAAAACAGATAAAAAACCGTCA